>CM063498.1:12861632-13039132 GCA_032207245.1 Pardosa pseudoannulata
TTGTAATGTTTTCACCTGGAGAAAGTCTTTTAATAACGTTTGGTTAAAAAATTAAAGATTAATCAGAAATATTTAATTAGCTGAATTCAATCAAACAATTACGAAATATAAAATTTTTTTAAACATTTATTTTTCAAAACCACTTATTTTAAACAAAAAATGAATGTGTATTAATTTTACACTGAATTTTCAAAAACGACTCTCATGAGAAAAATAATATTTTTGAATAAATGTGACAATCCAAAATAAATTTAAATAAAATTTATGGCACATGAAAGTCTTTTTGCAAATAGAATTAGACATAAACTTTAGTTGAATCCCGTGAATTAATTTTGTGATAAATTTAATTGTTGTTAGGGAGAAGTTGCATTTGAAATTAATTCAGTATCATATGGTACTCTATAAAACAGGAAAATAATTTGAAATATTCAAATATTAAGTTTTACGAAAGCACAGGTGTACGTATAAAACTTAATATTTGAATTGTGCTTTTGTACTGCATGTGCTTTTGTACAAGGATTTTCTATACTTAATTAAAATAATATTAAATATATAAAATCCTTGTAAAGCATTGTGATTTTGATTATCGTGTATAAGTCTCTACATTTTTGGCAGTATGGTCTAAATAGAGATTAACCATATATATATTTTTATATTGCATGTGTATTAAAACCACTTAAATTACCCATGCTGCTTCAAATGATATTTGAGGCCGATGATGTAAAAGAGTCTCTAGACTAAGAATATATAATTTATTAGATAACCACGAAGAACCTGAAGAACCTTTTAAAGATCCTTCTATTTAAGAAATTTTCATTTAACTAGTTGATTTTGTCTTATTTCATTACATCATATAAGCTTTAAAGTAGGATTGTTTTCCTCAGATTTATTTAAATATTAATGCAAATGCTGCTCAATACAATTTCATCTTCAGATATATTACTATTTGTTAAAATGCGAAATAGATAGCATATTTTAAAAATAACATATTAAAATAATTATTAATTATTAAAATTAATTAAATTAATTATTAAAAATAACACTCGTGTACTGATGTGAGCCAGAAACATTAAAATATTTTATACAACTATATGACGATGGGTGGAAAACATCTTCAGAGTTCATGTAGTGCTATCAATGTAGGCTGACCAAAATTTGGCAACACTTTGAAAAACCCTGTTTTTTTCATTACAAATACTCTTAAACGGTCTTACACACACACACACACACACACACACACACACACGCACGCACTTTATATATATATATATATATATATATATATATATATATATATATGTGTGTGTGTGTGTGTGTGTGTAATATGACAAAATTATTTAGCTCTAATATTTCTTTAAAAACTTCCTCTCTCCCATTCTAATTCCTTTAAATATTTTTCCCAGCCTCTAAGTAGTTTAATCAAAGGCGTATTTTCCACTTCACATTCTTCCCAAAGTATCCTAAAACTGTAAACTTTCTGTCTATTCAGCACGTTTCGTAGCTGTCCGCGGCAAATGGTTTCGCGTTTTTGCTGATATTGCATTTAATTCGCTTATTAAGTTTTTTTAACAGTGGGAAAATTGTTTCTGTCTTCACTTTTGAGGGCACCTCTGTTCGTTCAGAGGGAAGTATGTGGCTTTTCTTTGTCTGTTATCCAGTAGAATATATGTGCATTGTAATCTCTCTGGAATAAAGTTTCAATTAGACTTCTGCCGTTGTCATCAAAATCAGCCTGACTGCATTTTTATTACAGCTAGCTGTTGAGCTTTCTTCTTGTCAAGGAGTTTTATAAAAAATGGTTTGCACACACACACACACACACACACACACACATATATATATATATATATATATATATATATATATATATATATATATATATATATATATATATATATATATATATATATATATATATATATATATATATATATATATATATATATATATAATAGAGAGAAATATATAAATATAAATATATATATTTCTTTTTCCATGATTTTATCGGTAAGTCAAAAATGTAATAGAATATTCAGGATAGATTTTTTATAATGAAAATTCATCGGGAATTGAATTTAAAAGTAATTTACAATCTTGCACTGATTCGTGACACACAGAAATAATTGCCTTATTTTAATTCTTTAATTCATTAAAAACTAAATAGTAAAACAAGGCAATAATAAACAATTATCAAATTCGTAGTTTAATAATTATTGTTTTAGAAGGTCTCTTACTACAAGAAGTTGGTAAAGGCAAGTAGAAAAATATCTTTGTGTATGTAGGTAAAGTGTTATTCTTAAATACAATTAAAACCACTAAACAAAATAGATAATCTTACATAAATAGATAAATGAATCAATAATTCAATGAATAATTCGGAATGAAGACTCTAGTAAATATTTATGTATATGCTGTGTAATGTAAAGCAAAATTAGCAGTCCTCTCGGAAGTCTGGTGTCATGAACAAGTTATGTTTCTTAAATGAGTTAGTTTTTAACCTAATTACTTCGAAATCATAGAAAGCACTTTCTGCAATGCTAAATCAGGTAGTTTTATAGCCTACAATAGAGCCGGATGATTACCAAATGTGCATGTCACTTTCTTTTTATATCGGAGTTCATGGTTTATAATCCCTTTGCTGGCATTCAGAATCTCTCTGGTGTTGGTCGAACTAACCTTCACGTCGCAAAACATTAACCTTGCCGATCCAAAATTATAGCCTTAATAAAGTATATAGATATATCAGTATATATCAGTATAGGTCAGTATATAAGGTTTTCAGTTTTTAACTTAAGGATATACCTAAATGGACCAAGTTGTTCACAGCAAAATGTCGTGGTGATATTTGATTAAAAGTAATATTTTTTAATTATGGTCTAAAGTGTATGACACATGTGGTACCTACCATAATTGTACAATAACCATTAACACTAGTAAGCCAGTTGAGGAATACCAAGGAACTCAAATTGCTTTTGAAAACCCATATGTAGAAAGATAGTATTTTTACTTCTATAGTCAATTTCATCCATTTTTACATCTATTTTGTTAAAGAAAGGAAGCAAAAGTTATATTTCTCCTTTGGTAAAATTTTTTATCTTGAGTGGAAGTTTGGTTTGGAAGTTTGGTTTTGCGTTCTACAATTTTGATACACGATGGCCAATGAGAGCGTAATCTATTGCTTAAAGTTGATTTCGAATTGCTGTGAACATTGAGGCCATCAGTGGGAAACCTCCAGTTGATCACAAAATCTCCAGTAGCGAAGAACAGTGACCTACTATTTCGCCACCCTTCAGCCAGAGGTAATTTAAATTCGCAGAAATAAACGTTTATTCAAGAGAATACATCGGAAATAACTGTGAGAATTACTATGGATAAAGATACATTGTGCACGAATGCGCAATGCACAGATTCAAAACTATTGGGGACACATTTTAAATTTTACTTTAAAAGTACATCTCGTGAAAGTAGAAAATTAACTATATTAGTCTTGTTTAAAGTTCAACAAATTTTAATACCTCCAAGTTATTCAGAAAGGATTGTGCTGTGTAAATTATAATCCTTTTTCAGATTAATAAATATAAATATTCATGCAAATAAGAATTTTATTAATTTGACTACTACACTAAGTATATATATATATATATATATATATATATATATATATATATATATATATATATATATATATATATATATATATATATATATATATATATATATATATATATATATATATATATATATATATATATATATATATTCTAGTCATTAATTACTGTTCTATATAAATGTATGCAAAGAACGGTTATTCTGCATACTTTAAAAACGTCAGAAAAGTATTTTTTTATCTGTGCACTCTATCAATGCCTTTCATTAGAGTTCCTTCTGAAGAAAATGATTAAAGAAGCTTTATTCACTCTGATTATTGATTTATTACCTAGGATGGAAAAAATTAAGCTGTCGAGAAGAACGTTAGAAAAATCCTTTGAAATTCATTGAATTTATTTAAGAAAATGGGGAATGAACAGAAAATTTTACTGAAAAATTCAATGTGCTCGAAAATGCATCTTGTAGAACTAATTTATAGAAAAAGATTACCTAAATAAAATATTGTGATATATGTATGTATGTATGTATATAATGTCGTAAAACGGAGTATACGACGGATGGTTTGAAGTCATGGTCAGAACAAGACAACTTTTCAGTCACGAAAGACTGTTTTTGACCATAACGTCGGTTGAACGGGATACCACTTCATTTAAGGACTTGACAAACTGAGAGATCTTCTTACCAGAAGAATCTAGATAAAAAGCTAAGTGAAAATCTAAGTAAAAATCTATCGCCTATAGCAGTCATCTTTTTGTTCAGACTTTCCAATATTGACTGCCAGACCACTATATAGTTTTAATATAACAGGGCTCTATAAAGTTTTAGTCTATTAAACCTTTTCTCGAGGGCGTGAACTGTCCCAAAGTCCCAGAGGTCAGTTTAGAATGCGGGTTAAAAAGTGGGAAGCAAAAAAAAAAATGTGGGGGGGGGAAGGTTTCCCTGAGAATTTTATCGTGATGTAATTAGGGCTTTCGAGTATAAATTTATTTCAACGCTATTGAACTATCACTGTAACCGGAAGTTCTCAGTCAGTAATTCTTCTCTACATTATTTTATGGTGACTAACTCCTTGGAATTGAGGCAGAGAAAATCTCACCTCTCCATTGTATAGAAGATACAAACTATCATATGCCCACTACCCACCTCTTTCTTCAAATATCAAGATCGTTTAGAATTTGGCAAACACGAGCTGAAAATGAAAGCTAAATTTAACAATCATGTTATTGCTCTCTTTACAATTTAACTGATCTTGTTTTAGTAAATAAAAAATAGGTTATGTCTTTCAATAAATACTTGTAAAAATAAACTAAAATGGTATTTAAACTTTCTTTAGTTGCCCTAACACAGAATGCAGCATTTAGAAAAAAAAAGAAATCCTTCAAATTTCCTACATATAAAACCGTCTATTAAATTAAAAGATTCCATGCCAAAATAGTTACTTTTCCAAGGCATCTAAATGGAGCTTCTCGAAAAATAAGCGTATATGATACCAATTTAAAGCTAGCGCAAAAAGGAGGGGGGGTCTACTGAGGAGCAACGGTGCGTCTAATAGTGAGGCACTCCTGCGGCCAGATTACAGGCCATTACCTCGATGACATGACGGGGATCATCGACTCGCCACTTAACGCCACTGACCGCCACTCCATCAAGTCTTCTAAATCTCTCCCCTTTTTCTGTTTCTCTTTTTCGGGGCTTGATTTAGATCAGAGGCAACCAAGTCTGTAATCAAAATCCTTTCAAAGGCGCTCGGGAGAGCTCTCTCTCTAATGCATACTAATTATTTCGCTCTTCTTTTCCAATGTAGAGTATGTATGAAGAAGATGTGTTATTTTCCACTTTGAGTAAGAGAAGTAGTTGCAGATCAAATGAAAAACAACTGATATCTGGGGTTCTTCAATTTGCTACCTTTATTTTCCGAGTTTGGACAAAAAATTTAAAAAAAAATAAACCTGTGTGCATAAAAGTCTATATAACTATGTAGCTGTGAGTGTGGGTGTGTATGAACTTACTTAAATTGTACTTTAAACTTCTCCTCGTGGTTGTTTTAGAATTTGTCAGTTTCGTGTGGTAATACTTTTATACCGAGAAAGGTTTTCTGTCTATATAATGTTTCCAATCTACCTTATGGGCATATTATACTTACGAGAATATTACCCTGGCAAGTAGACAATAGTGCTGGTCAAGAAATACAAATTTTATTTTCCTATCGTCACTGAAGCAGTTTAAATTATGAAAGTAATTTAAATTATGAATTCTTACAGATAATGCCACTTCACATTGAGTTACAATATATTTTTCTAAGTAAAAAAATGTTTATCTGGATATTAATTTACATTTAACATTTTGTGAGCTACAATTCTGTTTTCAAGTACTCTGTCATTTTTTGGGAAATTTCCTTTTACTATAAAAATTTTGAGTTGGCAGCCAAATAAAGCAATAAATTTTGATTAAGCAACCTTTCATTTTCTTTCATTTAAATCTGAATATTGAAAAACCATGATTAATAAATGATATATTTTAAGTTTCATCCCGTGTAATTACCTATTCCATTTTTTAATCTCTCGCATTTCGTGTTCAGCACTACATAATTTCTCATAATCTTACTTTGGAATTCGTCTCTGAGTGTGATTTATATATAATATGAATGCATACATACATAAACTAATCTGGCCTAGCAAGTAGTAATAGCCAAAAAATAGTCTAGAATGATTATATTTCTGCAAAAAACTTTTTCATTCAGAAATAGAAAGTTTCGCTTCCCTTTTAGCGTTTGAAGTGAAAATTAGATTATAATATTATACTATTATTGATTTGATACCTATACCTATCAACTAAAATAGCCATTGAGTTTAAAACACTGATTAAGCACCTTTATTTAGTTTACTTTAGGTCTATTTTCTGTTATTAATAAAATATCTAGAGATCTATAAATAGATGCGATATACAGTGGAAAGTTTTACTTTAATAAAAAATAAATTACATTAAAATGTCTGATTATTTAAATTTATATTTATCATATTTAAATCGTATTCTTATTCTTAACAACCCAAACTTCAGTTAATTCAAGCTGTTTTGTTTGGTCAAATTTAACCAAAGTGATGACGTCTGTCCGGATAACAATCTGCGTCTGTATTAGTTTAATGAATGGCAATATTGCTGTTTTGTGTACGTTTTCATGTTTAATGAGACACAACCCTTGATCTTTCAGGTCGAAGAGATGGCTGACTGATACTGCAAAATGTGTTCAATGTGACCGTTTTTATAGAATTGTGTAATACAATTAGCTATAGATGATGCGATTTGTACGGGCTGTACCATATAACCATAGCCTAACCATATAGGTGATTTTCATTGACTTAGAATAACTTTTAAAATATTTATAACTTTGGGATTTCAATGACAGTTACAAGTTTAAGAAACTGGCCTTGAATTGCTTTCGATGAGTGAGTACTTTAATTGCTGTTCCTTATTTATGTTTTGAAAGTGTGTATGACTTATTGTCCAAAACTATCAAATTGAAAGCCTTTAAATTATAAAATGATTGGATCTCAAATTCTTTAGATTTCTACTTTAAATATTAAACTATTTTGGTCAACTCAAAGCTAATTTCGTCATATCCAAAATAAGGTTCGAACACGCAAATGTGAGTTTAATCGCTCCTATCCATTATAAATTTATAATCTTATCCATAGTACTTTCAGATTTACGATGTCTTTTTCTTAGAGGCATTTTGTAAAAAATGTTTCTAGAAAAATAACTAAAAACACAATTTTTACTATGTGTATTTATTGTTATTTTCACTATGTGTGTTTATTGTTGTTATTTTTATTATGTGTTACTATGTAATTTATTTTTGTGTTGCTTAGTAATCAAAGTTATCAAATATTACATGATATGAGAGAATTGAGTAATTACGAATTATAGCATGATTTTTAAAAAATTCTGTTTGGGACGTTTACCTCACATTGTATAGATTATTTCAATGACGATTTATGTAGATGTGGGGAATTCAAATAATGACTTACAAAAGAACCATGTTGTGAATACCTGCTATAACTCGGAATTACTACATTATAACCATGATGAGAATGGAATTTCCGTTTCATGAGTGAAGACTCGTAATCGAAATTTTTGGTATTTGATGATATAGTTATTATATGTAGATCTCTAACTCAAGAAACGATTAAAATTGCTATGTAGCTCGGCGTGAAATGCATGGCTCTCTGAAAATAACGTTGTTTAATTTTCGCGAGATCGACTTTAACATAAGATTAGGCTTTCTGGGGACCAACTCTAGTTCTATCAATAATTTTAGAATTTCACTTAGTATATTCAGTATTTTTATATATCATTACATTCGTATGTTTTGTAGAAATAATTCTATTAACTATTTCTGCCATAAATACTACCATAATAATTTTTAGCAATTTTAAACATATGTTTAGACAGTACTTTTTATGAATTTAGGGAATTTTATTAAAATCTGGAGTCTAGTTTTTGTCTATATCCACGTATTGTAGTTTAATTGTTGTAAATAAACTAAACTTGACATTAATCAAAGTTAATAAAGCTTATTTCAGTATAATTTATTGCAGTGGTAAAAAATAAACGTTAGATATTTAATATTGCTTTAGATTTTGTTTGTGATTTTGTAAAAATTAATTAATTTAGGTACTATATTTAAAAACTATATAATCAAGTTACACGAATATCGCGATACAACCACAGGTATTTAATTTAAAAATACTCAGGTGTGCCAGAATTTACTTTTAAATATAATCCGGTATTTTCAAACTTTACGTTTGATAATTAACGGATTTTCTTACAGAATTTCAGTTATTGGAGAAAATATGGGGAGTTATAGTGCATTTCGTTACTTAAAATTTCCATTACATTACCTTTTTTCGATTCATCATAAAATAAAAGCTTCTGCTTCTTCTAGAATGTAATTTTTACAAGTTCCTTACTCAAATCTTTAAAAACTTTTCTTGTTTCGTCATTTCAAGTAGAATTTTTTTAAAGCTACATAAGAAATTTACATCATATGCAGGAAATGAAATTTAGTTGCCCTTTAGGTAACTTTTAAAATATAAATTTAAAAAGTAAATTTTTATTTCAAAATGAATTGAAAATCTATTTTATACTCTCAACTAAAACTTTAATGCTGTCTGATATTAAAAATTTACAAATAGCAAAATTTATTTTGCTGTTAAGTTAATTTCTAGTTTTATTTTTGGTGTATGATTTTTAAAATTTCATCGCTTCAGATAACAAAACAGTAATTGTTTTTATAAATTTAGACTTTCATTAGTGATTTAAAAAATTATTTCTAAATAATACAGAACTTTTTATTTTATAATGACATAAAAATAAGCTGCTATATTGAAAAAAATTAAATTCGATAGCTACTATGCACAGTTAATTATTGTGGACGTATTTTATGAAATCAAACTATCTTTAATTCTTAATTTTAATTTGTATTTAACGCAATTGCAACCTGGTAAGGGACATTAACAGAACGCTGCAGGAAAATGGTTAAGATGACATGGATCAGTAATGCTTTAGAGGGTGAAAATGCTTAAGGGTAAAATCTAAGATGCAATTAAAGATTAGCACTCATGCTGGCAATAAAATCACCCTAAATATAAATGTATAGCTAATTTTACTCTTTGATGGTTCATACATTATAAACTTGCAGCGGAAATTACCTCTTGGTTTCACAATATTTTAAAATGAATTGTAGCTCATTTTAGTGGACTTAACTATACGTTTCTATAAGGAACCAAAACTGTTTGTCTATTGTACAGGGTCTTCTCTCATACATAATAAATTCTCAATTTTAGTACGCTTCTACGTCACATTTTAGCATTAAATTTATAACATTTAAGTGCACAAAAACCATTGAATTACAGTTTTTATATTTTTGAGAGTATTTTTTGTAATAAGAATAGGAAATGTTATTTTATAAAATGTATAAAAAATAAAACCTATTAGAAAAATTTAATTATAAAGTGAGACCTACAATATTTTTTCAATAGTATTCCTGAAAAAATCTTCTATTGCACAGATTACAAACCATTTGCTATTATTTTTTCATTTTATCTTTAGAATTTATATAGAAACAAAACTGAGCATCAATTTTTCCTTACTTTAAATATAATTTTGCAACAAAAATTATTTGAAGTTATACTGTTTATTACCAACCGTTTTAACCATTTCACGAAATTAGATTTTCTGCAACTCGAAATAATACTTTGTGATTTTAAAAAGCATGCCCAATATTTTGACATATTCATTAATAGACAATATCCAAAATTTTGAATTAAAATACATAAAAGTAGTAATGCATCTGAAACATTGTGATATTACTAATTCAGGAATAAAAAAGTCAAACTTAATTATATTTATTAAAGTTTAAAATAAGAGTGTATATCAAAATAAAGTTTTGATGTAGTAAAATATTGCCAAGTTCTCAAATCCATTCGTATCTTTTAGTTAGTCAGTCATTTAGGCTAGGCCGAACGATGGCCAAATGCTTAGGGCGCTCATTTTCGGTACCGCAGTTCGTGGTTTCGAATCCCCCTGTGGTATGCCAAACGATGGCCGAATGGTAGAGTGCTGCTCTTTGGTACTGGAGTTTTCACTTTCGAATCCCGCTGTGGCCATGGATGTTGGTAGCCATTCAGCATCGGCTTTAAGCAGTAGGTCCTGGTCTCATTAACCCTCGTGTGCAAAATAGTAGATCACAGCACTCCACTCCAAGCCCGCTGGGATATGGATGTTCGCAGCCTTTCGGAATATGTTTTAAGCAGTAGGTCCCGATTACATTAACCCTCCTGTTGCAAAAATGTAGACCGTAGTTCGTTACACACCAATTTTCTTAGACTTCATGAATTCAACTTGCGGTTTCTGATTCCCTAAATAAATGTTTACTTTTTTTGACAGGATTTTTGTCTAATTTTATATCTAACTATTATATACCGATTAAAAATACAAGTCACTATGCCATAAACAAGACATAAACATCAACCCAGCTTACCAAACTGGGTTGTTGACAGGTAGAACAGTCGATATTTTGGAGTAGAAATATTCACTGCATTCAATCATACTTGAAATGTTATCAGTACCAAACGAAATGATTCATTACATAATGATATGTAATGAAATGAAATGATACCGAATGAGATTGCGATATGACTGAATTATATTCAAATCAAATGTTATTAATAATTTGACAATTAACCTATTATGTGTGTTACTAGTATCACTAGTTGCAAGAAGTTATTCCCCGAATATACACATGCATTAATTATTGCTTGAAGTTTATATACGTAAATGTCACTTACCCTTAATTTAGAACCACTACTTATTGAAATATATAAAACTAGCATATAGTCCGCCACATGACGGGATCAGTGAAATATTTAATTTTCTGGAATTGTAAAGTACCCTATAAGGCAGGTACGAAAATGGTTTGTTTTGTGGCTGAGAATTATCTGGTACACTTTCAATAATTTATCTTTACTGACCGCATGTTAGTTGCCAACTTTAATTTATCGCCTCATATTACGTGATAGGGTGGACAGCAGAGATTTTAATATTGACATTGATTATTTGGCGGTATATCTGAATGATGTACAAAATTTAGCGAATCGGTTGCAAACCGTGTGGTTATGTATAAAAACAAACATACAAACGAACAAACTTCAAATTATCAAAGATATATGAATTAAACGTTAGATATTTATTAATCTGTTAAATAGACTCCTGGACTTTGTTGTTAATACTGGTGATAAAATTTTCAAAAAATAATCGGTGATTCAATTTAAAATTATCACATTTGTACCTAATCTATTATTTAAGCCAAATATAAAAGAAAATTATTTACGTAACGTGTAAGTTCTATGAAAGAACGTAAAATGCGTAAAATAATGCAGACGATATATAAATTATTCAAAATAAATGATTAAATGAGACAGTTAAAGGAATGACTTCATAATGATAGGAAAAAATGTAATTTTTTCTATTTATTATAAAATAATTTGATAAATTCAATCTCATGGACTTAACCGGGGACAATAGTGCTTAATATAAGGGCATTAAACGCTCTCAAAGGGGAAAGGAGAGGATTTCGAATGTTTTAGAACACGAGTTGAATTTTGCTAACCCTAACTTATTAAAAATTCAATATGGATGCCTGTATCCATTCCAGGTCCAACCGCTTCATAAATCCAAGGATAGACGGACAGATAACGTAGGGTATTTTTATATAGTTGATTTAATGGTTTCACTACCTTAAATGTCTTAAAAATTTCAACTTTCTAGCTAGTGTTAATGAGTGTCAGTTTTGGCTTCACCTGCATTAGGAAAAAAAATATATATACCCACATATATATATATATCCATTATTATATATATATATATCCATATATATATACATATATACATACATATGTATATATATAAGTATATATATGTATATATATATATATATATATATATATATATATATATATATATATATATATATTATATATATATATATTTGTATGTATGTGTATGTATGTGTATATTTATGTAAATATTTATATATGTGCTGTATTGTACACATATATACATTTACATATGCACACACACATATATATTTATATATGTGTATGTATTTTAGTCAGGTTTGGAACAAGGTTTTAGGTACACCGAAACTACTAGGGTTGCAGTTTTAAATGCATTTTTTTAAAATAATAAATGTAAACAGACAGAATTATTCTCAGTTCTCGCGTTTAAGTGTAATAAGCCTCCTTAAAATAAGTTCAAGCAATATAACCTCAAATAACATGAAGCCTTTTAATTTAACATAATTTTATTATAAGAATTTATGAAAACATTAATTCTTCTAATAATTGTTATCAGACTAATCTAATGAAACCTTTACTAAAATCCAAGCAAGGGTGAATTTTTCAGTTTATCTTTTAAAGAAACTATGTTAAAAAAATGTATTTGGAATTCTATATTTTTAGACGCAATATGCATACCATATTTTTAAAGAAATGTCCAGAGCCTTCTCGATTCGGACTCTAGTGCTTAAATATTTAAAAACATAACATTATGCATTCACGTGGAAACGCAGAACTTTCAGGAAACAGAGTTTTATCGTAGAGATAGGTCTGTACAGAAAATATGGAAATTTTATTTACTATCCTCTAGTTATGTCATATTTTATTTCCTGTCATTCAACGTGCCTTAAATATTTCATATTAAAGACTACGTTTTTACGAAATAATAAAAAATATATAATAGACTGGAAGTGTTAGAGATACGTGTTTTCAAATTTATTCACCTATCTAATGTTCTGTGCTTCTTTAATGTTGTAAAAGCCTTAATGCATAATATTTTTTCAGTTTCCAAAAAATTATTTTCTAGCATAGTTGCAGAGTATCAATCCTTTAGAGTATGAGGCATTAGCTTTAGAAACAGTTCACTTTAAACTACGTTGACAGTCATTATAGGATATTTTAAAATTGATTACATAGTATATTTTTGTGAAGAGAGAAAAATCTGAATTAAAGCGTTCAAGATATATACGATTTAAGATATGATGTAGTTTCTGCCTTCTAGATAAATTCATTTTGCTATACCTGAGATGTAATGGAATGCACATTTAATTATCAATATGATGTTAAGAGACAATATATTTTTATGTACTAATATTTTAATTTTGTATTTGTATGTAAGCATCGTTTAAAATATTTTCATTAGTTCACTACCAATTAACCATTTAAATATTAAACATTATAAGTTATGTTCGCTATACTGTGTTTATAGCCAATATTTTTTAAATGTAAAATATTGAGTAAGAGGCACAGTTGGGTAAATTTCCGTAATTGCTTAATATATGTAAAATATTTTAGATATGTGATTTCTATGTTCTGAATAACTTCATCTTCCTATACCACGATGGAACGGAATGCAAGTTTAATTCCCAATATAATGTCAAGAGGTAATGTTGTCACCCACTAATGTTTTAATTTTATATCTATAATTGAGCATAAGTTATAAACTTTTCATAAGCTCACTACCAATTAACCATTTAAATATGAAAACATTATAGGTTATGTTCTCTATACTGTGTTATAGCCAATATTTTTTAAATGTAGAATATTGAGTAAGAGGCATAGTTGGGTAAATTTTCATAATTGCGTAATATATATAAAATATTTTAGATACGTGATTTCTATGTTCTAATAACTTCATCTTCCTATACCACAATGTAACGGAATGCAAGTTTAATTCCCAATGTAATGTTAAAAGGTAATGTTGCCACCCACTGTTTTAATTTTATATCTATAATTGAGTATAATGTATAAATGTTTCATAAGCTCACTACCAATTAACCATTTAAATATTAAACATTATAAGTTATGTTCGCTATACTGTATTATAGCCAATCTTTTTTAAATGTAGAATATTGTGTAAGAGGCACAGTTGGGTAAATTTTCATAATTTCGTAATATATGTAAAATATTTTAGATATGTGATTTCTATGTTCTGAATAACTTCATCTTCCTATACCACGATGTAACGGAATGCAAGAATAATTCCCAATATAATGTCAAGAGGTAATGTTGTCACCCACTAATGTTTTAATTTTATATCTATAATTGACCATAATTTATAAATTTTCATTAGCTCACTACCAATAAACCATATGTTTACTAAAAATTATAAGTTATATTCGCTATACTGTGCTATATTCAAAAGTATTAAATACAAAATATTGAGTAACAGTAGCAATCTAGTAAGTTTTAATAGTTGTAGATTACGTGAAAAATCCGTATGTTGTAATATGTCATAGAAATTTAATACATTTCAGGGAAAGTAATAGAAATCACACTATTCATGAACAACGTTTTAGCTACGATAAAGAATCTGAGTATCAAATAAATGAAAACCTTTCCTCATTTACCTCTGAATGAATTATTTATTTTGTTATGTATTTGGGGTTTTATAACAATTTCTAAATAGTTAAATCTCTGTTTAAAAGAAATCTCATAATTTATTAAAAAATCGTCTAATTTCAATAAATATAATTTTATAATCAAGATGCATGCTTACATGCATTTCCTTTTATATAAGTCGAAGCTCACAAAAATATTTTTTATCGCATATTTAGAAAGAAACTAAATGACTAATTTATCATTATCAATTGTAGTATATTTATCCCGTTTGGGTTTCGAAATCAGAAGTACAATACTGAAGTAGTTCAGAAGTATGTTCTCAATGGCGTTAATTAATTGCTCCAAAACAACGCACTTTTAATATAAAACACCTTTTATTATATTTACGTATGCCAGATCTTTAAAACACAGAAAATGTCACATAGAAGAATTTATGGCATAAATAATATTAATATATCAAAACACAAAAGCAACTCAAGAGCCTTTTTTCTCGCCTACGAAGAAACAACCATGTTTTTACTAAAAAAAATCGTTCGTTGCAACTCGCAACTTACAAAGAAAAAAAATAAAGTAAATGAGATAATATGCGGGTAGAACATCAATTTTAACAGACGATGTGGCATTCTCCCACCTACGTTGACTTTTATCTTTGAAGGGGTTGTGGTGTAGTACATTACTGTTGTTATTTCAAAGCCATTAATAACCCAAATTTACTTTATATCGTCTTTAATTATAGTAAAATGCCACTGAACTATATTACAATATTCAAATATAGAACAAAAGACAAGGAAATATGCTAAATATATATATATATATATATATATATATATATATATATATATATATATATATATATATATATATATATATATATATATATATATATATATATATATATATATATATATATATATATATATATATATATATATATATATATATATATATATATATACATACATATATATATATATATATATATATATATATATATATATACACATACATATATATATATACACACACATATATATATATATATATATATATATATATACATATATAAAAATTAAAAAGTAAAAGAAGCACTCCACGTGCTACAAATGAAAGAAAAAATTGCCAAGTCCACTCTTTTCCTTCCTTCTGAACTATTCCAGCAACCCTAGACTTTTTTTCATTATCCTGTACTGATGCGTTCGTTTTTCCATTGTCCTGTGAACCATGCGTCCTTTCCCGGCTCTGTCCAGAAGAACAGTGACTCTAAGGATGGTCCTGAATCGTCTCCTGGAGACCAATCACAACTCTCCAAAATTTTGTGAAGTTTAAGTTCAATCGTTTTCACACCACAAGCTTCCTGGAGTCGCAAAAAATACTTGGGCATGCAACCCACAAAGTGAGAGTGCGGTTAGCAAATCAGTTTCGCAAACCTTATGTCAAGCATAGCTGCACTCTCACAGAAGGTTTCAAGAGTTTTTAACTTTTCATCTCGTTCATTAACGAAGCTTTCCTTTTGTATTAGTTTGATAACTTCGTAATCAGCAGCAAAAATTCTACCTATTTGCTTTACCATAACACAAAGTATATAAAGAAATAATTTTAACTTATTTATTATTAAGCGAGAAAGTGTAATGGAGGTCCGGTGCAACTTTTCTGAGTAAAATATCAATAAAATTACTTTCGATGATGAATAGAAAATTTTTATTGCCAAACATACTTTATTAAAATCTGAAATATAGTTACGATTACTTGAAATAATGTTTAAGAGTATTTTGGATCGTAAACTTTTATTAATATCATTCCGAAATCACAAACGAAAGACAAAAGTTAAAAACTTAAATCACATCTTTTTATTTCATATTTATATTTCATCATTTTAATCGAATAACGATCTATTACTGACAACATACCTTCTCCTACCATAAACACACCGAACAATGGCCGAATGGTTAGGGCGCTGGCTTCGTAACCGGAGTTCGTGAGTTCGAATCCCACTATGGCATGGATGTTCGTAGCCGTTCGGGATCGGCTTTAAGCAGTAGGTCCCTGCCTCATTAGTTAGTCCCTCGTGTTGCAAGAAGTAGAACGTAGCACTCCAATAAACCAAAACCAAGCCTACCATAAACACTAAATAATAATGCAAAAGCGTATGCGCATGCCCACTGTCTGTGGAACCCAAAAGACAGCTACTGAAAAATTGAAAATTTAATTCTATTGGGTGATTTTGTGTGGAAAATTTTTTATTACGCTCGGGCCTCAGAAGCCCGGATCGTATCCTCTCGAGTTTTAACTATTTATTTGGTTGTTTTACATGTTTAATTTCCCTTGTTAACAATCAGAAGAGTTTAGCGTTATTTATATAAATATACATGACCGTCACAGCGAACACAGTTCGAACTAGTTTCTCAATCAATATTTAATAATAAGAATACTTTTAAAAGTTCCTAATTAGTTTATTATAATTTTGTATTTATTTGTACGTTTTCTGACGATTGATACGTGAGCGTGGATCACGTACTAGTACGGGTTAGTGTAACAACACGTACGGGTGTGTTTTGGGGTACAAAATTAACGGTATATACAGGAAAACGAAGCCGAATGTTCTTGTCTACTACATACATCCTGGAAAACTTTAGACAGATAAAAACTAGTTTTTCATCAGTCGATGCTGAAACACAGAATGGAAGTTTGATTAAAAAATCAATTTATATTTAAAATTAACATTTTGTTTATCCTTCCGAAAATGATGTTATATATATATATATATATATATATATATATATATATATATATATGTGTGTGTGTGTGTGTGTATTTATACATTATATATGGATTTATATATATATATATATATATATATATATATATATATATATATATATATATATATATATATATATTTGTTTATTTGTCTATTTATACATTTGTTTATATATTTCAATATAAAATACGAAAAGTTGATTAAAAAGTTAAATAATTTTCGATCTATTGAGATTTAAATGAATAACTCAATTTACGCACAAAACGCCAGCTCCCGGTACAATTCCGCTGCTAAATGTTCCCTCACACAATGTGTTAATATATAGGGATAAAAATATGTAAAGAAATATTTCTAGAATGTTTATTATAACTATTTATTTGGCTATTTTATTATTTTAAACAACCTTCCTAATAATCAGGGCATTTTTAGAATTTATATAAATATATGTGATCATTATCTTGAATTATTCCGGGCTACTTTCTCCCTGAAGATTTTTCCTTTTAACGTTAGTCAGAAAAAAAAAATTCGAATTCTGCCACCTGATGGAATAGCGGTCCTTCTCTCTGAAAGAGGAGAAGATAATGATTCAGTGACATGTCACCGTGATACAAGTCACGGTAGATATACCCATTAAAC
This sequence comes from Pardosa pseudoannulata, assembly GCA_032207245.1. Lineage (NCBI taxonomy): Eukaryota > Metazoa > Arthropoda > Arachnida > Araneae > Lycosidae > Pardosa > Pardosa pseudoannulata. The sequence goes on from CM063498.1 coordinate 12,879,591, forward strand.
ACTCCATTACTCTCGATTTTTTCCTCATAAACCACGGGCGATATCTTCACCCCCACTCACCTTCTCGAGTAATCTTCAGATTGTTTTAGAGAGGGCTAAACGGCTGACTCCAGTTAATAATTTAGCAGCCAGAAACGGGACTGTATGCTAGCACAAAAGAAAATGCGAAATGAAAAGTATAGGTTATATTCCCGTTGAAAATCCGAAAGTTGTTCTTGAAAACGAACTTATTTCAGAGGTATAGTAAATAAATGATACTGATTGACATATTTATTTAGTAGCAATGTGTTAAATATAAAAATTTCTTTTTTAAAAGAAATTTTATATTTACAAATTTCAATATAAAATTTTATACGAACTCTCACATACAGTATACTACATATCTCTACATATCTGCATTCACAAACTTATTTTACACATCAGAGGGGAAATAAATAAACGATACTGATTGAGATATTTATAGAGTAGCAGTATGTTAAATATAAGAATTTCTTTTTTAAGATAAGTTTTATATTTACAAACTTCAATATAAACTATTATACGAACTCTCACATACAGGATGTCACTATATATCTGCTTTAACAAACTTATTTTGATTTCAGAGGTGAAATAAATAAACAGTACTGATTGAGGTATTTATAGAATAGAAGTAAGTTAATAATTTTGTTATCTTTACTATAATTTTTATATTTACAAACTTCAATATAAACTACTATACAAACTCTCACATACAGGATATCTCTATATGTCTGCATTCAAAAACTTATTTTAGATTTCAGTTGTGAAATAAATAAATGACACTGATTGAGATATTTATATAGAAGCAGTATGTTATATATAAGAACTACCTTTTTTAAGATAATTTTTATATTTACAAACTTCAATATAAACTACTATACGAACTCTCACATATAGGATATCTCTACATGTCTGCATTCACAAACTTATTTTAGATACCAGAGCTGAAATAAATAAATAATACTGATTGAAATATTTATAGAGTAGAAGTATGTTAATTAAAAGAATTTCCTTTATAAGATAATTTTTATAATTACAAACTTCAATATAAACTATTATACGAACTCTCACATATAGGATATATTTACATGTCTGCTTCCACAAACTTATTTTAGATTTTAGAGGTAAACTAAATAAACGATACTGATTGAGATATTTTTTATATAGTAGCAGTATGTCAAATATAAGAATTTCTTTTTTAAGATAAATTTTATATTTACAAACTTCAATATAAACTACTATACGAACTCTCACATACAGGATATCTCTACATGTCTGCATTCACAAACTTATTTCAGAGGTGAAATAAATAAACATTACTGATTGAGATATTTATAGAGTAGCAGTCTGTTAAATATAAGAATTTCTTTTTTAAGATAAGTTTTATATTTAAAAGCTTCAATATAAACTACTATACGAACTCTAACATACAGGATATCTTTATATGTCTGCATCCTCAAACTTATTTTAGATTTCAGAGGTGAAATATATAAACATTACTGATTGAGATATTTATAGAGTAGAAGTTTGTTAAATATAAGAATTTACTTTTTAAGATATTTTTTTATTTTTACAGACTTCAGTATAAACTACTAGATAAACTGAGACATAAATGTTATTTCTACAAATCTGCATTTAAAGTTTCAATGATATATTTTTAAATACTTTTTTATATGTGTATTTTCTTTCTCTAAACTACTAAAAATTGTTACTTTAATTGATTGTAAATGTAAAATGTAAAATCATAGAACCTTTCAATGCTTAAAAGTGTTATAATTTTTTTTAATTTATCATAAAATAAAGTTTTTGATCTTTTTAGAATACTTTTTAAAAGCTCTTGAATAATTTTCAAATAAAAAAATTAGTTATGGTATTTCAAGTAGTACATTTTTATATTAAAGTTAAAATTACACCAGGCGTAAAAAATGAAATGCTCTTACCCGATAAAAAAACTTTTGAAATATTTGTATCAAAATCTAAATTTTATTTTACACTGAAATGAAATATTTATTTTATTATTTAAAAGAAAACTTGAAAGGTTTTTGACATTTTAAAATATAAAAATCCTTAAATTCAAGAATAAAAAAATGGTGTTTATAAATCCATAAAATAAAATATATCGTTAATGTTAAAATAATGGTACACAGAATAAAACAACTAGCTTCTATTTTACATAAAAAAATAGTTTTTAATTTAAGTTTATAAAAGTTATTTTGCAGTAAGTTTTGATTGATATCTAAAGGGTCATAAAATGTAAGGAACATAGTACTACCCTAAGCTTAAATTTTTCAAAATACTTTATCATAAAAAAATTCTGTTCTTTTTAGAATGATTATTTTACAAGTTCTTTGATAATGTTTTAACTTTATCAAAGTTATTTAGTAATGCCATTTCAAGAAATATAATTTTTAAATGACGCAAAAATATATACCACATGTATAAATGAAATTCACTTATTTCTAAAATAACTTTTAACAGATTTCTGACAAAAATTAATTTAATACAACATAGAATCAAAATATTTCCTTTATTTTTTTATGGATAAAAAATCCAAATAGTAGAAAGATATATGGAAGTAAAAATTATTTTATTTATATAGATGTCAGAATACATTGTTTTAAACATGTTAAATAATTAAAAAATTAAAATAACCATAGTCACTATAATAAATTAAAAAAGAAAATAAAACAATTTTTACTTACATATAAATTTTAAGGTTTTACAATTTTTATCATAAAAAAGATAAATAATTTTCAGTTAATTTAAAATAAAAATGACGCAGTTTAATCCTTATAATATAATGTTATGTTTCTAACAAGACATGCATTTACGTAACTTGTTAATATTTATTATGTAATAAATTTGATTTTATTTGTTAAAATATTTACTTTGGATATAGAAAAGAAACTATTACTATAAAATATCACCTTTAAAATTTCTGTTATATATATTTAGACATTAATTTAATCTATTACTACACATTGAAATAAAGATTAAACGCATTCCAGTAAAAACTTTTCACAATTCTCTTAATTTAATTTGTAAAATACATCCGATGTTGTTCAGTTTCCTGAAAATTTAAGCTATATTTACCCAATTAAAATATATATTAAAAACTTCAGCAGTCTATACATTCGAAATTCAGTCACAGAATAATATTTACTACACAGAAATATATAAATTGAATAAACATATATGTGAATTTATTTATTTATAAAAGCGTTTCATATCTCATACCGAAGCACATCCATTCATTTATCATATTGTCTTTTCCAAATTCCCGAGTAAAGTTTTATTAAATATTCATTTCATAATTACTCTAGAAGAGTCGTCGTATAACTTTCCTCTAAAGTAAATGTTTACCCAATTATTCAATTTAACGGCTTAAAAGAGGTTTTCCAAACGGCTCCAGAAACTTTCTTTTCCCTTTTTTTCTGCTCTCCAAATCTTTGCAAGCATTCGTCGTATTTAACAATAAAATAATTTCTTTTATTTCTTTCTTCGTTATTCAAAGCATACAAAAATGCTCGTTTTAATTTGATTATTCCTTTAATTTGCTCTTATAAATGTATAATATATAGCTATTAAATTATTATGGGTCTTTTTTAAAAAGAGAAACGTAATTTTTTTTATTTTACTCTTTAAATTAAAAGCACAAAAGAATTATTAATCTATCACAGCAAGGTAATTTCCTTTTTACTTTTGTCTTTCACAAGCTATGGAGACGAAAATAAGATTAGAATGTTTGTCGTTTCCAGTAATCATATTTAATTTCGAATTCTAGAGCATATTGTCGTGTAGCTAATGTGTATTTAAATAATTTCTGTTTGATTCCGAAACTTAAAAAATAAACAGAAATTACCTTTCGGTATGTGTGTGTGACAAATGGGAATGATATACAACTTGACTCTGTAAATTCTGAAAATGGCTGCCAAAATTGGCGTATTAAAGTAAAATGGTTCCCGCTTTCGATTGTCAATGCAATTAATGCCAAGGAGGTAGTAAGACTCATTATTGCTATCGTATAAGTTTATTTGAAATATTCATGTTTTTCGTTTAAAGCAGACATGCATTTTTAATAAAACAATGAAGTCGAAATATTAACTTCTCTTGAAAGGCATAAACATCGCGATACATAATTTTTAGCAATGGTTTCCATTTTAAGAAAATATACATTTTTAAGTTCGTAGGAAATAAACTCATGTTCCTTTATGTGAAATTGAAATAAATTTTTATATTCTTCTATCGATAATATAAATCACCATTAAGTTATGGAAATTTTAAAAAGAAATGTTTTAATATTTAAATTTGATGCATCATAGGCTTATTAATCTATCCTAGTATTTTTTTCTTTTTAATTAAAAATAAATATTAACAAAATAATATATTCCACCAATGAAAATAATATATAAAAACAGATGAAACATTGTTACTGTAATGTAAATTTCCTACAAAAGTATTTTCTGGAAGATTTAGATTTATGGCAATGTATAAAATATTAACTACTTGGTATATTGTGATTGGCGTAAACGTCGTGAAGAATGTAGTGAAGAAAATGCGCTACTAAACATTAGCAAAATTTAAAACTGTCACTGAATATATATATATATATATATATATATATATATATATATATATATATATATATATATATATATATATATATATATATATATATATATATACTGGTGTGTTATTGTGTAAGAGAACTATTGTAAACAAAAAGTAACAGTTTGATATAATACATCATCAAAGGCAGAATTCTTTGGGTATATGAAATAGTTTTTAGACTAAGAACAGGATTTTCGGACTTAATTGACTCTGTGGGTCCCACTATAGTGTCTTGATTTTGGCTGGGTAGAAGATGGGTCATTTTTCTGTTCTCTTTAGCTTAGTTGGATGAAAACTGGTGTATATGAGATAAGAGTATATTTCCCATTTTTGTGTTAAATATTACTGAAATTAAAATATAGTTTGACTGTCGTGTTCAGAAATCATATTTAATTTCAATTTTAAAAGCATTTCGTCTTGCAGCTGATGGTCCATTAAGCAATTTGTTGGATTTCAAAATAAAAACAAAAATTGGTCCTCTCTATGAGTGCTAAATAGAAATGTTATGCAGCTTGATTCTGCAAATGCCTTTTAATTTAAATTGTCACATTAATAAAAATAGTTAAAAATACCTTATGTCTTTCGTAAATGAAGTTATTGCCGAGTAGATCTCGAAAAAAGTTAGAATTAAGACTTATGATACCCAGAATAATATTTTGATTCATTGTGACGTGTATAATTAATCCTTCCATGTAGTTGAAATATCTTTAAATCCTCATAAAATAAATACATGGATATTTTTTTCAGCTAGATCACTGAGAAGCTAACATAGATAATTGTTCAAGCTAAAATTAAACTTTGAAACCACTTTGCCTCTATTGTTAATTCTTAGACAAATCAAAAGACGTTAATTACTACCAGCGTAGTAATAGTAATTTTACTTGTTAATATAGATAAACATTCTTGTTTTTCTCTTTAAGATGTTTATAAAAAGAAAGATTTTATAGAAGAAAATTACTTTTAAAAGGAAAACTATAGATTACTTAGATTTTATTTTGCTCTCGTTAATAATTAATATACTGTTTAAAGTAGACTGTGATGTTTGTGAAACAATTAGGAAACAAATATTTTTATTGAGTGATATCATTCTTTAATTAAATACTATCATTCATAATGTTTTTAATTGAATAGTATCGGTGTTATTGTAGACATAAACTACTATTATTACTGATCTTAGTTGTATGAGGCAAAAAAAGAGTAAGGTTTTTAAATTAGAGTAAAACAATTATAGATATTTGTTTTAGATATAGTCCCTTAATCATTCTTTCCATTAATCGATTAGCTACTAAATCGAATATATCTCCAATTTATTTTAACCATTATACGAGGCTCTGAACTATAGCATATAACAGATTACCAAATTATTCTTTTAAAAAGTCCATGAGTCATTATGTAATTATTATACTCAAAACAAAAATCTATTTTTCTCATTTTCTGCCTACATAAAGTACAGTAATAGTTCTAGAATCATTATTCTAATTATAGTTCCATGTCATTCAGAGAGTGCATAAATATGTATTGAATTATATCATATAATTTGATCATAATGTCCCTGGGATAAAATAGCGATTAAAGACTATTCTAGGCAGCAATGTAGAAAATATTGAAAGTAATACGAAAAATTTTATTATATTAAGAATATATTTATAAAAATCATTTCGTTATTAACAGCACATAAAATAAAAATGTAATTGATAATTTTATAAACGTATGAAATAATAAAAGGATGAAATGTAATTCTGAGTAAATATATACAGTAATTCAAAATGAATTTGTAATATTGGACAAAAAAAATAAAAATTTTTTGTTGTCAGTATTGCTAAGCAGATTTAAATAGATACGTAGTATTGCAATTACTGTCAGCACACGGTTTTATATACTGGAATACATGAAAAATATTGATCCACATAGGTTCTTAATACGATAAATATTTTTAACAAAAGATAATTAGAACCATTATTTTATATTGCAAATAAATTAATCAGGCTTTTCAGTGGCTTGAAAATTATTTTAACTCAAGAACAGTTGTTTAAATATTTTCTGTTATACAAAATTTTAATTAAATTATTAATAAAACAGATTTTGTGTATGCAGAGTGTTCATAAATATTATTCCGTACGTTAATGTTGTCTACAGTTTTTGTTCAGAAAGTTATGAAATAATGTGTAGGACATAAGGTATGGGAATTTGTTTGAGAGAATAAAAAAAAAATAGTTCAACATTTCCCCACCAGAGAGCATTTTTTGGTGAATTAGATATTCATAGAACATTTAGTTAAATTAAAAACAAATTCATTACAACAAGGAAAGTTCAACACGAAGGATATCATTTTCATATACCGTCTGAAATCTTAAAATAGCAGAGAAATGCTGGAAACATGTTGTGAAATGCTCTCTTTTAGATCACGTATAGTTCTTGGTTTATCAAGGCTGATGAGATGCTTTAAATACACCTAAAACCAAGAGTCTTATGGGTTGATTAGCCCTCGTGTAGCAAAAAGTAGACCGTAGTGCTCCCAACCAACCAACCAACCTTATGGGTTGAGGGCTGATGATCGGCGTGGACACCCATTAGAAAATCAGATGATGACACTTTCTACTGTGCAGTGATTTTTGAAGCCTTTCTTAACAGGAAGGCTAATGTGTGGAGACGTTCCATCTTGCTTACCACTTTGTTGTTGTTTCTAATGCAACTTGGACAAACCAAGCTGGATTTGAGTCATATTCTACTCGAATTAAGGAAAAGGGGTGCGCCTTTCGTTTTAACGAGCACCATTACAGTGTAAGAAGACTTTGCTCAGATGGGGCCTCGTAATTTAGAAGCAGGAAGAAAGCAGAAGATCCATAGCCTTTGAATACCACCCTCAAAGGTATTGTTTGAGAACTTGAGTACATTGTGATCACAAACATATTTCACGTGACCCAGTCACCTTTAACGAACCCGGCAAATCTTAGGCCGACTCGAGCTCCGAACCCGAAACTTTCTTGTTACGAAAGCGTTGCCTTTACTGAGCTATCGAATGACAATTTTGCTTGAAATTCAATGACGGAATTGCAGATCCTGAAATAGTTTATCCAGTAGCAGGGATATCAATCTCAAAAATCCCTTTACAGAATTTTCGATTAATTAATTTTATTCTCTCAAACAAATTCTCATACCTTCATTATATCCTAAACAGCATTTCAGACTTTCTAAACAATAGTTTCTGTAGATAACTTTAAAGTAAAAAAGTTTAATTATATGTATATACATCTATATATCTATTCTATATATCTATATTTATCTCTCTCTCTCTCTCTCTATATATATATATATATATATATATATATATATATATATATATGTATTATAGAGGAAGATTTTGACAATGACAGATAAATACAATTTTAAAGAATCATTCCTAGGTCATGAAGATAGAAAGTGTGTGTGTGTGAGAGAGAAAGAAAGAAAGAAAGAAAGATAGATAGATAGATAGATAGATAGATAGATAGATAGATAGATAAATAGATAAATAGATAGATAGATAGATAGATAGATAGATAGATAGATAGATAAATAGATAGATAGATAGATAGAGAGAGAGAGTGAGAGAGAGAGAGAGAGTGAGAGTGAGAGAGTGTGAGTGAGCGAGAAGGAGAGAGAGAGTGAGTGAGCGAGAAGGAGAGAGAGTGAGTGCGAGAAGGAGAGAGAGAGTGAGTGAATGAATGAGTGAGTGAGTGAGTGAGTGAGTGAGTGAGTGAGTGAGGCACAGTCAGTCAGTCAGAGATAGACAGACAGAAAACTGCAGCAATATATATTTACTCGATTGTTATCTGTTTACACAATAATAGTTTGTTGTAATGACTAAAAAATCTTTAGAATTTCAGAACTTTCTTATGTTTTACATTTAAAGTTTAAGAGGTAAAATTTTATACCCTTTGGTATTTATAACCCCATTTGATTGTTTTAATTATACAAATATATTTAGAGAGAGAGAAAATGTTCAATAATTTAAAGTCATATAATAAGTTTTAATACTAACAAGGGGATAATTTTTATGGGAATTATTTCCCTATGAAATCCACTTTTGATTTATCATTACTATTAATTTCGGCTTGTCCCGTTTTAAAAATTAGTCTGAAATGGAGAAAAGACAATAAACGTTATTGACAAGCTGATTTAATTACTTCCTAATATATGCTTTTAAATCAATCAATGTGAGGAGTGATGATTTTAAAATGAATATTTCATTCGATAATACCTTTCTATTTTAAAATATTACCATTTACAAATCTTCATTGAAAAATGTATGAAAATATTAATTATCATTAAATTTATGAAAAGTTTTTATTTTTTTAAAGAATTATCTGTGTGAAAATTTAGTTTCTAGAGACTGTTAGGCATATGTTTTTTGCCGAAAGTAGTAACTAAAAACAAATCTTTTAGAAATATTCTATATATTTGAATTGAGAAAAACCTTTATGAAATTAGAAATATAATTTTAATTTTTTTGACAGTCAAAAACTGTTTATAGATGCGTTGTTACAAGATATATAATTACCATTACTAGAAATTTTGAATTCGAAATTCATCTCTAGCGTGGATGTAAGTTTAATTTATGTTCCAATCGTGGGAATTGTTTTAGCATTGGACTCTACAATGGCACGGATTTTGTTGACTATTCCATTATTGGAGCTTCATACAGACATCTTACCCTACTCCCTATGATAGAACAACACAAAAATGAATCCTAGCCTTACTTGGGAATTGAACCCAAGCCCATGGGGTGGGAACAGACATCGCTAACCGATATAAACTCCGGGCCGCAGCTTAATCCTTCTTACTGTGCAATTAGGTGGTCGTATGTAGGTTCCTACTTAAGATCGGCCGTGTTCGTTAAAGGTGACTGAGGCATGTAAAATAGGTTCGTGGTCACGATGTCATCCAAGTTATCAATCGGTACCTGTAGGGTTGGCAGACCAAGCCTACGGGTCTTCTTCTTGGTACCTGTTTCTAAATGAGAACCCACTTGAGCAAAGTCGTTGTTTCACTTTAACGATACTCATTAAAACGAAAGACGAACTCCTTTGCCTTACTATGAATAGCGAATGGCTCAATCGTGCTTGGTTTGTCCAAGTGGCATGAGAAATAATGTTGGTTTTTATGTTATGTCAATTATCTACCAAAAATGAATCTGTTCCACAAGATGAACACCGATAGGGCAGTGGACAAACTTTCATGACAGCCAGGGGCACTGATGCTAGATCCTGAGTATTTAAATATTAAGTACTGGCAAAATTATATTTATGAAGAAGGTTCTCGTCTTATTACACTCAAACAGCTTAAATCAGTGCTCCAAACTATCCAACCAATTGATCGGATGTATAAAGAAATTGTGTATAAAAATGACTGTACATATTTTGCAAGTCTTTAATTTGTATATGTAAACTTTATAATGTATTACAAAAAGTAAAGCTTTCTCCGCTTAAGTTGGCTTCTTGGAAGCCTTACATCCTTAGGGAATCGGCGTGAAAAGTAAACCAACAACAACAAATCCGAACATGCCTTCTCATCGGAGGAGAAATCTTTTGCTTATAATCATGAACATTTTACTTATATTAGGACAGACGTCATATTGTAAATTTCAACAGACTTATAAAGAAGGTTGTAAAGAAACATTAGGTGAATTCTTATTTACTAAAATTTAAAGACAGAGAACTTACGCTTATGTTTGTTTGCACAGTAGTTGGGTTGATGTTCTCATTTTAACTTAAGGAGAATAAAACTTACCCATATTTATGGTGCTAAATTTTCAAATTCCAAAACATTAAGAATCTCTTACCTGTAAGAAAGAAAAACAATAAGTACATATATTTTTTAAACCAAGCTAGTTAAATGACAAGAAATGATATATTAAATTCAGTCTTTTTTACATGGTGTATTTAGAACAGAACTGAGGTTTTTTAAGTAATTGGAATCAAGAATCTCAATATTTATTTGCTAGTAAGTTTACCATTTAAAAATTTGAGATGACACATGTATATTTCATAAACTAATAAATTCTATATAAGATCAATATGAAATTGTAAAAACAAAGAAGTTTTTATTATCCCTAAAACAGTTATTGATTTTAAAACCAGTGGCTAGACAGTGTCTGACAGATAAGTCTTTGTTTTCAAGGCCGGGTTCAGTGTGTTCAATTCCCATAATTGGTATCGATGTGTATAGTCAGTCATTTATTGTAGTATTTAAGCAGTAAATGTCAATCTAATTATCCCTCGAGTAGCAAAATTTTGGCTGTAGAGCTCTGAAAAGGAGTATTTTTTTCATTTCAGCAACTGCTTGCAAGAATGAAATTCTGAGTAATATAAAGTTTAAAGACTGAGAAATTATTTTTTCCATCTTTTATATATGAAAAGTTTTAAATGTACGAAGTTCAAATTTTGTCAAACGATAAAAACTTTTCTTATGGTAGAGGAATGCTTGAAGGGACGTTACAAATAGTAAATTCTAATGAAATTTTATACACAACTTTAAATTTAAAAAAGTCATGTATTTTTAAATTTAATGTTTTGAAAAATTTACTTTTTAAAATGCTAATTACATTTTGTTTTTCTCCTTTTTACTATATAATTAATTAAGACAGTATTTTGAAATTATTTCGGTATCATTTCACCGATTGTTAGATATTTGATTTAAAGAAACTGTAAAATTAAAAAGAATATAAACAGGAATTATTAGTTCTGTTTAAAATTATCAGAATTTCTAATTAAGAACAAAGGTAAGCGCTCTGTAATGTCCTCGGTCTCTTTTACACGTTTATGTAAGACGTCGGAATGCTTCCATTTATGCATGAAATTTAGTTTGTTGTATGGAAAAATGTAAAAAATTAGGTCAAAGTTAATAAAATGAAATTTCCTTTTATTTATGAGTTATTTACAAAAGTGGGGGAAAATGTAGATCCATAACTGTATTTCGCTTTTAACAGCACATAAAATAAAAATATATTTGTTCACAATTTTATAAAACTAACAAAAGTTAAAAGGAAGAAATGTAGTTTTTAGAAAATATAATATTAATTTAAAATAAATTTCTAATATTAAATGCACAGAATTCTAAAACGGTTTATTTTCCATATTTCTTACAATTTATAAAATATGTTTGAAAGTTTTTAGATGTAAGGTAGCATCCAATTTGTAAAATGAATGTAAAACCCCAGTATAGTCATGCTCTCAACTCCCTCGGGACAACTGTTCAGGAATTGAAAGACTAGGCATACATGGGTTAATGTATTAAAATAATAAAAATTATACTTTTTGTGATTGTACATTTCGAGTTTTAACCCTCATACTATATTACAGCTAGTTAAAAGGAACATTACAAATATTATATATATATATATATATATATATATATATATATATATATATATATATATATATATAACATGCTCACATACTTACAGTGCGGTTCACTTGCCTATGATAAATATTCAATGTGGCCAGCTAAGTTTTATAGGTGGGTCAGGCCTGGTATAAATTAATTTACTGTCATAAATAATAAATTGTATACATAAAATTGTTAAAAGTATCGGTTGTTATTTTGTAACACTTCATTTAAAATTAAGATTTTTTTTCGGTAATTTATTATTGTCTTGGTTGATTGATACTTTGTATTTACGTATTTTTTGCATAACTGTATAGATGTAAATGCAGTGCACTCAAATTGTCTTGAACTGTTTTCTAAACATTATTTAATGAAGAGTTTGAAAGTTTGAAGCATGTTTACTATGAGCAAATAATTACACAAAAACATATTTAAAAGCATAATTAATATCTTAAATAATCATTTTCAACATAAAATGCGTAAAATAATGGTTGTAATATAGTTCATAGCATTTAAAACTATTTTTCATCAAGTGTGTAAAAAATTATATGTGTAAAATATTAAGGTATTTTACTTATGCTTTAATTAATATAAGCATCGCTAGATTATATTAAATCTGATAATCAAATAAATGCATGAAATATTAAAGTAAATTTTGTATGTAATAAGGTATGTATAAATAGAAAGGTTTTTCTTATGCTTCGAAAAAAATAAATATCTCTAGATTATATTAAATAAGATAATTATAAAAATTAAATGTAAAATATTAAGGTATTTTATTTGTGCTTTAATTAAGAAAAGCAACGCTAGATCATATTAAATATAAATTAAATGTGTAAAATGTTAAGGTATTTTGCTTATGCTTCAATTAAAACAAGCATAGCTACATTAAATATGATAATTACAAAAATGAGCTGTAATTAAGCTGTTTTATTAATTATTCAATTAATAAAATAATTACTAGATTAAATTAAATCTAATTTGGTTTGGTTTGGAGTGCTAAGGTCTACTTTTTGCAACACGAGGGCTAATGAGACCGGGACCTACAGCTTAAAGCCGATTCCGAACGGCTTCGAACATCCATGCCACTGTGAGATTCAAACCCACGAACTCCGGTACCGAAGGCCAGCACCCTAACCAATCGGCTCCGTTCATATTAAATCTGATAGTGAGGTAAATGTGTAAAATATTAGGGAATTTTGCTTACGCTTCAACTAATACTAGCATTACTAGATTACATTAAATATGTAATTAAATTAAATGTGTAAAATATTAAGGTATTTTGCTTATTCTTCAATTAACCCATATTGGACCGCTGTCCTATAAACAGGACAGCAAATAAAATTCCATTTAATAATAAAGTTATAAATATTTTCTGAGTGGATTTTATTTTAACACCTTTAAAATAGACACACTTTAGCATAGTAACAAAAAAAAAACTGAGAAATCAAATTATATTGTATTGTAAAATTTATTTTCAGCAACCTCTTAAAAATTGTCATTTTTTAATCTTTAATTTTATATTTATTATTATTATTATTTTTTAAACATTGTGGAGGTTACTTTTAGTTAAAAAAACAGAGCTAATAATGTAGCTCAAAGTTTTTGTTGAAAAATATATTTTACATGTATATTTTGTAAGTATAAAAAAGGTGCCCTAAAATTAAGACAACTGTCCAATCCTGATTATTTTTCTATGAATTCGATATTGCACTTATAGCTCACATTCTTTTCTTATCTTTCAATGAAAACCAGTTCAAACGCCTGTTTACACACCTGGACACAACAAGGGGTAAATAGATGTCTATTCTATTCAGAAAACTGGAGATGTTTTGCATGATAAACTTACTCTCTTACTGCCAGTTCAATAACTGCAAGAGAAAACCTACAACAGTATGCTTAAAATGTAATGATGGACTTTGTTTTGACTATTTTCCCAAATTTCATCTATGAATCAGCCTAATGCAAAGTAAGTGATATTTGTTAAGTTTTAGTAGTGTAATGGACCGTTGTCCTATTTATAGGACAGCCAATTACATAAAAAATTAAAAATATTTTTTCAAAATTTTGGTTTTATATACTTAGTTACACCATATTAATGATATGGATTAACTTTTAATTACCTACAGAAATATTTAGTTGGTGTGGTACAATATGGGTTAAAATAAATATCGCTATACGTGTCAAAGGTAGTAAATTTGGAAATGTATTGAGAGATTTGAAATACGGCCAACAGGTCTCGATCGAATCCGTCTGAAACAAACAAACGGTCCCCTAATGTGGAAATCCGAATGATCTTTTTCATCGGAAGGAAGAATTCGTTTTTTAACCGTATCGGTTTTTTATATTGTACACAAGCAGACTAATCACCCTCTTTCTCGTAGCTATATTGATGTTTTGGAGAATTGTTCCCAATTTTTATACTTCAAGTGCCGTATTCCTATCAGAAAGACATTAGTTGCTTATCCCAAAGAGATTTGTATCGTTATTTGTGTTTTGAAACGTTAAAAAGAGTTAACATAAAATTGTCGCCCGTTGACGGATTTGTAAAGATACACTTTAATGAATACCCCTTTCCCATAAACACGTTGTTGTAGTCAAAATATCTTCTGTGATCCGATACTAATAACATTACGTTCCCAAGATCAATGATAAATTTTCTAAAAAATGAAAAAAAAATTGGAAAAAAATTCTCAAAATTGATAAGCAAGAAAGTGTTTTATGGAGGGTTATACATATTTAACGTTTTCCATTATTTTTTTCTCTCATCTGATGTTGTCATTTAATTACTTTTCCTTTTTCCACTCGTAGTAAAATTAATTTGTAGATGAAATTAATGATTTTCTTAATAAGGAATGAGAGGTTTGATGTATGTTTTCTAAACATTATATTTAATGACTAGTTTGTTAACGATGAGAAATTTTAAAAGAAATTGTAGTGATAATATTCTAAAAATTGTGACAAATAATCGTTGTTAAGGATTTTTAACTGTAGAAATGCAGATTATATTTGAAATTTTTCTTCATTCTTAATTGTAAAGTGATATGAATGCATTTGATTGTAAACACTATTTTGATTTTACCACTGCTTCCAATATAAAAAAATATCCCTTTCTTCTTGATCTTAATCAGAAGATTCCATATTTATCAAAATGTTCCTTCATTTAACCCTTAACTTGGCTAAGTCTGGCCGCTACACCGGACATGTATATTTATAACTACTATATAACATAATTGTCAGTGTTCGCCACAGCGGACATTATCTCAAAAATGGAAAATGATTATTTTTTTTGTTTATTTCAGAGAGATCCTAATGTATATACAGACATGGGAAAATAACAGAAATTAAAAAAATATTTGAAAAAACATCTTGTCAAATTAAGGGTCAATATGAGCAGCACCCCTGAATTTCTTCAGATTTGGAAATTGTTTATCTAATATTTGTTTGCTCACGTTTATTTTTTTTAATTTATTATAATCACTGTAGGCTACGAATATTTGGACCTAATGCTGTGCTTTCCTTGTGTACCTTCCTTATGTTTCAAGGAATACTTGCCTTTTGGTGCTGCGTTACCTTTGTAAGTCAGTATTTTCTTTCTGCTCTTGCTACTTTGACAAGCCAAAGAGGTCTATCGCATTGATAATGTAGCTCGAATGAAGATGCAAAACAACTGTTTGCATACCGTTTCTATTTGTGCGTTACTTACGTGGGGTTCTGTTGCAAAGAATATACAATTGCGTATAAAGGTATAAAAGCTATATCAGGGGGAAAATATTACAAATATCATTTGCAATTTTTTTTGTAAAGCATACTTTATAGCAAAAGTGGCCACATGTGAACAGCAAGTAAAAATACTTTGACCCACGGTGAAATTCAAGAAATTTATTTTTGAAACGAATGGCATTTATTATAGTAAGTATGTGGTTCAAATATTTTACTGAGTTCTACTGTAACTATTTATGCCAATTAATAAATTTAACTTATCTCTGTATAATTTTTGAATAATAATAATAATATAAACTTTAATAATGTTTTAGTTTCAATTTTCACCTCACATATATATGAATATACATGCATGCATATATACATACGATATTGTTCGCTGGCATAAGATTAACTTGCAATGTGTTCAGCTAAGCTTTTTCGACAAGCCATGGCCTCTCTATACTAACATAGTGTCATAAACAATAACTTGTTTATATAAAAATTTTAAAAATATTGGCTGTTATTTCGTAAAATACATCATTTACTATTCAAATTTATTTAATGATTAATTTTTTACATTGCTTGATTGATTGGTTGATTCTTTGCTATTACACATGCTTTTCATCACTAGCTATCTGTAACTACAGTATTCTCAAATTGCTTCTCGAATAGTTTTCCAAATATTATTTTAACTTCCTAGAAACATGTTTACAAGAGTAAATTACTACACAAAGGTCTCAATTTCAATAAAATTCCTAGAATTGGTGAAACTACGTTGCTCCGAATAATTAAAAGTATAAATTCTCAGTGGGATTCAAAATTTTTATTTAGCTTGTATTATAATTTCAAACGTCTTATTTTACGGTGGAAGTTATGTAGAGATAAAATATTTTCACATTAAAATTATTACAGGTATATTTATCCTTTAAAATATTTTATAAAAATATTTTACTCTGTAATTACTATCTTACACGATAAGTGTTCTATATAAAACATTAAAAATGCTTGTTTTTATTTCGTAATGCAATTCATTGCATTTAAAATTGAATTTATATATTGTTATATAATTTTTACCTTGGGTGACTGGCTGTATCATTCCTAATGCATATTAAAGTCTTAACAATGCATCTATACCTGTAGTGTTATGTAATTGGATTGTGTAATAAATTTATGCATCATGCACGGATCTCTTCTTTTCCCCGTCTGATAATACCAACAGTCCCCGTATTAAATATTAAAAATATAGACCTCTCTAGTTACGTCTTTAAGTAGACATTGATAGTCATTGGACATGAAACTTCGTGATACCGATTATCTCTCTTTAGCTGTCATTTTCGTATTATCTTCGAATAAGAATATGAAGAGCCGAGCATTGTCGCATTAGAATAAAGTAGGGTAGCATTTTTTAAGAATATTTTAGGTTTTATTCGAATATAAAATTTGAAACATTTTATATTCGGATATTTTATATAAATGTATATGTTTATATATGTATATATGTTTGTATATGTATATATGTATATATATATGTATATATATATATATGTGTGTGTGTGTATATATGTATATATATATATATATATATATATATATATATATATATATATATATATGTATATATATATATATATATATATATATATATATATATATATATATATATATATATATGTATATGTATATTTATCTATATATAATCTATATCTATATGTATAAGCAGTTTGGTATAATGTGATTCAATTTTTTAGATTAACATGCTTTTAAAGATATTTATTAAGAATTTTGAATTAACCTATAAATATATATACATAACAGTTTGTATGCTTAAAGCTTTCTTTTATTCTACAATGATTAATAATTGATCAAGTCAATCTATTACGTATCATGTCTATTACCTATAAAATTCTTAACGATACATCTATAATTGCAGTGCTTTCCAGCTGCTTGAGAAAAAAAAATTAACATTCTGTATTTGTCTTTGTATTCTGTAGCATTACCTGCAGATATCAGATATTAAAGAGGTGTGTTTTATATAGTAGATAACTATAGTTGTTTTGTAATGGATAAAAATAGCAATATTGATTACGGTTCTTTAGATAGCATTTGACACACACAAAATTTAAAAGGATATCATACCTTTTTCAAATTAAAAAAAAACAAGTTTTGTAGTAATTGTTTTGTATGTTAGAATTCAATTAAAAGGAATTAAATATTTTTGAACAGCTTTGATTAACTAAATTACTAAAAAATTTAGTAAAGTTTGAATTTTTAAATTAATAACGATATTATTAATATTTTTGCTTCAAACATTTTTTTTAAATAAAAGTTTCTACACATAATTATTTATAGATGTTAAGATATTTTATAATTTATAATTTTATAATTATTTTACTGTAAAAAATGAAATATGGCAGTATTTTATTACAATTAAAAATATAATAAGCAACTATGATAAATTATATGTGCAATTTTACTTTATTCAATTCAGAAAACCTCTGGAAAATGTATACTCAGAGAAAAAAAATATGTGCTTTTTAATTAAACGAGCGTAAACAGTTTTACTAAAATTTCTTTTTGAGCTATTTAAGAATATATATTCTTATGAAAATAGTTAGATCTTTTTAGGCCTTCTACATAATATTGAGCATCCGATTTGATTTTCAGATGGCAGAAATTTTTAATAAATAAATTTTTCCTTAAAGTTGAACAATGAAATAATACAGTTACTTGTGTATATTTATACAGAATAATCATCGTTTTGTAATTTCATACACATTTTTGTACCTTTTCATTATAGAACACATAAAAATTTAACACTTAATTATCTTAAGTAAGCAATCTCAAATGCAAAATGAGTTTTAGTATTTCTCTTGATAAAACTCGATGAAAAGTAGCCAAACAATATCTGAATGCGTCTAAGGTGCTCATAGTGCGTATTAAAGTGTGTGGGCTCATATCCCACAGTTGGCAATTATTTCAAAGCGGGATCTGATTTAAGCAGTAAATGCAGTATTATTAGTTTTCATATAGCCAAAAGGTAGACAGTAGCGTACCAAGTCATGCCAAACTAAATGGAGGGAAAGAAACAATAAATTAGGACAGTTTCTTGTGCAAATTTGTACATCAAAAAGAAATAAGCTTTGTTTTTCTAATTCAAGACACAATTTTATGCTATGTATTGCAAAAAACATAAATAATATTTGATTATCTTAAGCCCTTAATCTTAAATATAAAAGAAGGTTTATTAATTTAATGATACGTTTTCGAAGATTTGAATTCTAGAAAAAGTAGCCAAATGATGTCCAAATGAGTAGAGAGTTCATCTTGAGTGAAAACGTGTATTGGCTCAAATCCCACTGTTGTTGAAATATCCAGAGTTGTTCGAATTCAAATTTAGTGATAAGTCCCTGTTTCATTAGTCCTTATGCACCAAAAAAGAAGACAGTAACGTGCTAAGCCAAACCAAAAATTAACGTTGAAAAGCTATTTAATTTTTCAATTAAAAATTGAATAATTAACTCTTTAACGCCCAAATTAACAAATTTTGGAATTTTTCCTTGAAATTGATTGATATGGGTAGAAATGCATAAATTAAGAGTATTTTAAAAGCATTTTGAAATTTTTTAACTGCAACCATGTTTTTTAAGCAGTCCTCCTTTGATGAAGCTGGGCGTTTGTATGTAAAAATATAAACATTTTAAAAAGGATTTTTTTACATAAAATTATAGTTTTAATGTATATATGAAGTAAAAGGCAAAATAACGTTAAAAATTAAAATATATTTTTATACATACAAGAAAACTTTTACATTTTTAAGGTTGAATTTTTGTATAAAAAAGAGGAAAACATTGTATACATAATGTTGCATTGCATTTCATACAATATGTTCTAGGTTTTGAAGAACAGTTATCAACAGTTATGTTATTTAGTTTTTCTACATAGATTGTCTGCAAAAATATGCAAAAAACACTTGAAAAAAATCTGAATACTGAATACGAATTATAGCCAAGCGCCCAGCGTCCTCAAACGATGACGGACAACTTTTCCTATTTACTACGGACACAAACAGCTCTAAATAATACTGCACATTCTAATGACAACCAATGGACTATCTAGATTACATTTATCCCCAAATTGAAAGAACTTATCTCAAAAAATTATTTGCCGAACCACACTTTACAAAATGTGTGGTGATTATCAAACAAGTGGTAAATTCTACTGGATCTTTTTTGCCCTTTTTTTTACTTAATTCCAAAGAAATATCCTATCTGCTACTTTATAGTGCCTCCATCTATCAGAACTATTGGTATATAAAAGAATATTTTTTTCACTTAATAAAGAGAAATGCGGTTTTTACAGCGTCATCAGATGATGATACTCTGCGCTAATGGGTTTATAAAATTACATATGAAATTACTTTTAAATTTTGAAAAGGCAGATTCTAAACTTTGAATACATGTGTAAAAAGGCTAGAGCAATAGTTCGAACCAATAAGAAATTCGACATTACTTTATTTGGGGGTACTTTGTCCCCCAAAAGTTTTGAACAACTTAAACGTATTTTTTAAAAAATAATTCGGTATCAAAATTTACATTACTAAAGAATATAGACATAACAAAAAAGTATACAACTTTTAATCTATGAATATAGAGAAACGATTTTGATGCGTATTGCTTACTTATCTTCCACAATCATTATTCATTGATCAAGTCAATAAAAATATAAAAAAAGGCCAGTCTGGCGTTGAAGGATACAAGAAAAAAAGTAAACCCCGCAAGACATCTTTTCCTGCCTTTCTGATTCTGAGCGGGAGAATTAATGGAGCCTTTTTTTATGGACCCTTTAATGGCGTCTTTGAGAATTTGTAAATTGAACCAATCGGCAGTAAAGGGAATTTAGGAGGTTGGGAATTCAAATTGTCGTGCTGCAAATACTGCATCATTTTATTTAAGCTTAAAGAGGTTGCCATTCAGTTGAGAATTTGAAACACTTGCAACATATGGAAGAAAAAATATTTTTTAAAGTGTATTATTTCTATGTAATCTACAAATGCAAAAGAAATGTTCACACGTTTCAGTTCTGTTCAGTATTAAACACAAGATTAAAAATTATAATACATTACGCAAAGATTACTTTTGTGCTTCCAATAAATTAAAAATGTTTAATATTCTTAACAATATATATAGTAATTCATATTATTCGTTTAAAAGTCTAATCTTCATGCGGTACTGTCACACAGTTACTCTAAATTATTTTTGCTTATCTATGCGTTATAAACATTTAGATAAGTGATAAAAATTTTTTATGTATGTATGTCTTGTAATATATTATAAGCATAATACCTTACGCTTATATCGGATGTTGGTATATGATTTTACCAAAAAAGTCGTAATTTAAATTATAAAAAAGGAAATAAAAAAAATAATACAGCACAAAAAGTAAACTTATAATAAACTAAATAATATTGAGTTAAAACTTTGCTTTATATAGATCGCAGTCATCTAATTTCTTTTTCTACGAGTATAAAAATTATTTTAAGTGTTCCTCTACAAAAACGGGGAAAATAAAGAAACTAATGTACTTTGAAGTAGTATTATAGTTCTGTACAATTTTACTTATGAAGAGTTTTATGTGGTATAAATAAACAACACATTCTCTTTCCTAATTCACCCTGAAATATTATCTCAAATTTTGTACATAATTAACGAATAAGCTAAATGATGTAGATTTGTAAATACTGAAGAAATAAGGGTAATTATATTTGGGGTGAAGAGGAACTAAACAATAAATTAATTTCATTTAACATAGGTATAGGTAAATATATAACACGTCAGCTCTTTCTTTGGAAATATGTACATGATCATAAAAGTACGGCATTATATAGATTTATCAGAATTATTTTGAAAAACTAAGGCATAGTTTTAGTGGCTTAAAATTTTAGGATATTTAAGGATATTTCTAAGTTTTAACCTTGCATGATTGTCCTGCGCACTTCACATACATATGAAAATTAATATAAATATCAAATAGTAAAAATATTAAAGAGACAAGTTCTATTTATAAAGATAAAGAATTATTTTAATGTTACAAATAAATATCTTATGCTAATTGAAGAATCTTAAAAATAAAATATAGAAATTTTATTTTAAATATTCTTAATTATATTAATTAAACTAAAAGATAACATAAGGTACAGTTAAAAAGGAAATATAATAATATGGAAATTCATTTTTAAATATTCTTAATTATATTAATTGAATTAAAAGATAACTTAAGGAACAATTAAAAAAGAAACTTGATTCATCCTCTTTTCCTTTTTTAGCTCTTTATTCCATTTACTGCATTTATTGTGTAGCTTATTCAAAGATGTCAAACAGTTTATGACATGCATTGCTTTTTTGTGCCTTTCTTAAGTTTTCTCTCCATATGGGGTTACATTCTTAGTTATATTAATTTTATGGACATCTAACAAACATAAATTATTATTAGAGAAAAGAAAACTTGATTCAGCATCTCTTCTTTTTCAGTCTCTTAGTTCACTCGGATTTATAATGTAGCTTATTCAAAGCTACCAAATAGCTTATTGCATGCAGTCGTTTTTTATTTGCTTTTTCCTTAAACTGTCTCTGCATTTGGTGTTAAATTCTGGAAAAAAAGCCTTAACTATTCAGTGTTCTTAATTAGCATATGGTGTATTCTCTTTAAATTATAATATAATGATTATGTTTATAAAATGATCTAAAAATAAGCTAGAAGAATAATATATTTGGAATAACATATTTATATAAAAAATATGAAAAGCCATATCTACATAAAAAACAAAATAAAAGGCACATAAATATAAGAATTGCAGATTACGAAGTCACCATTTAACATTCAAAGGATTTGTTTAGTTTCGAAGCATTTCACAATTGTTGACAAATATATCATACGGAGCAGTCTGAATGATTTTTTCTGAAAATGTTATTTGTTTTTAAGACTCCTCTTTGGTATTTATCTAAAACCGATGTGTTTTAATTTAGATTACAATTGTAATCGAATTAAATGTGATAATGGACTAGGTACCACAAACTATTTTTTCCAAAGTGAATCTGACAGTTAATCATTAAATATAATTATCGATGCGAAGTTTCTGTATTAAAGCATAAAACAATGCCGATACGGAATTCCCTACGCTCTTGACTTTATTTTAAAGAATAGCAAACGAAAAAGAAACCGCCATGTTTTTTTATGAATCCTGGTGTTTTTGAAGAGAGAGTAGGGGGGAAGTAAATTAATGAGGTAGTTTTTATGGATCACTTAATGGCCCTTTTTTTTCGTCGATTTGTAAATTGAAGCCAGGGGCAATAAAGGAAATCCCACAGCTTAAGGTTCTTAATTGTCAGTACACGGGGAAAGAACAAACAGTCATTTCTTAAGACATATTTAAATGGCTGGTGTTTATTTTTGCATTGGTGGGTGGGTTTGTAGTAGAAAAAAAAACGAAAGGGTAGCCAATTATCACGAAGCAGTCTTCAACTTAAGCATTTATTTCGACTCTTTAGTATGGAAGATGGTACTGAATACGAAAATTCTTTGTATGTTCGCAGAATTATCTCTTTTTTTTATCTAAATTGTAAATATAATTCTTGAAAATTTTTTTATAAATTCTTAACTTTAAATAGCACGTATATGTGAAAAGATTAGGAAAGGAGCTTAAAAGGTATTTTAACTGAACTTTGAGTATTGCTTAGCGTTAGAATTTACGTATTTTATCTATATGAAATACAAAAGGAAATATGTTCTTATGCAGTCATCAACTTTAATGAGGTATTTCAAATTCTTAAAATTGTTCTTTATATACAGCATTGGAATTTATATTAACACATTGTTGACCAGTCACGAGTAAATTCGAGCTTTTATGGCCGAAAGTTTCTGACCGGTCACGAGTAAACTCATGATGCGTTTTTTACGCATCTGTTTTTTTCTCTGTTGGCGACCATACAGTGCAACTGTTGGTCAGTATAACACAAGCTGTTTCTCTGGCTTATAAGACCCGACAAATCTTTTGTTGTAAAAAATATTTAATAATTAAAAAAATATGTAACAATGGACACCTATACACTCCGCGTAAGAAAACTATTTATAGTTTTCTTGCTCGGAGTAAGCATATCCGCACCTCAGCAGGCAGCAGTAATAACGATGCAGTCGGCTCACATTGAAGAGAACGGCACAAGTGTAAATAAAACTTTATTTTAGAGCTGATAAAAAAGACATCTTTACTAGCCAATGACAGACAAGAGAAAGAAGCAAAAATTCCTCTGCTCTAATAGAGGTGCACCCTAGATCTAAGACAGAAAGAATTTTCCCAAGGGAAACGAAACTTAGTCAGCGAATTAAACTGTTAAGAGCAGAAAAAACGCTGAGCCATTTGCCGGCGACAGCTGGAAAACTTGTTGAATAGACAGAAAATTGACTACTATAAGACAGAAAGCTTTTGGAAATGTATCGAAAGAATTTTAAGTCGATGACACTTCTTTAAGATATTTTGAGGCTGGGAAAATATTTTAAGGAATTAGAATGAGAGAGAGGAGATTTTTAAGGAAATATGAAAGTTAAATAATTTTGATATATTGCATATATATACATATATATTTTATATTAAATCAGTGTAGAAAGTTATTCCGAATTTAAACAGATATAAACATATGAACCTTTGTTTGAGAGCTTAAAGTTGAGAGTTATATAACTCCAAATCATCATTCTTTAGAAGTAAGTCCTGATGCCATGAAAAATTAAGTAATGTACCTACCGACTTTCTTCGAGATTTCTTATAGTAATAAAAATTTAGACAGAGATAATATAAGAGTGACTTGGAGAAATAAAATTGTTTAAGAACATTACAGAAAATGGTAGCGATGGCAAAAACTCTAGAGGAATAAAAGTTTTAGCGGTGAAATAGTAAGCAAAGTTTAGATATAATTAAAACTATGTTTTTAATGTCTCGTACATATTTTATTTCTTGCAACGAGTACATACATAGAACGATTACATAAGCTTAATTCTCAATATTATACGTTTCTCTATTTTAAACAATTTTCCCGTGAATTAAAAAATATTTGCTCATAATGAAATTTGTAATACAGTTTTTAAGGTTTTCTAACCTCCTTTAAAAATTATAATTACAGACACAAAAGTTAAACATGCAGTAGAAAAATTTTTGATACGAATAATTAGTTCTTAAAGAATAATTTTTTCCCTCCAAATCTGTTTAATCATTGCACAACTTTTTAAAAAATTCCTCTACAAAATGCCTATCAGAATATTTGACAGTGCTTTATATATATTTCTCTAAGGATTGCTTTTCTAATTATCTACTCACTATTTTTCCTCATCCTACAAATTAACGTCTCTGACATTACGTGCTAGGAAAAATTATAACCACACTTTATTAATGTAGATTAACAAGCGTATAACTCGAGATCTTTTGCATTTCGGAAACCAGACGGAAGCAATTAAATCTGCTTTTTTTGTCACTCGCTAGTCCCGGAAGGCATCATCAGCCAATCCCACTACAAATTTCTCGTCATGAGGTCAATTTCAGGTGGACTGCTAAAAATGAGAGAATTGCGTGCAGTGCTTTGTGTTTCCGAAATGCATTCTTTTTATGATTACCCTTACGTTTCTGGTAATCTTAACTCCTAATTTTTAACGGTTAAAGTAAAAGGTTGGTAAAAGGTGACTTTCTCTTCAGGGTTAAAATAATTGCAGTTTGATTAAGAATAGCTTGCATTTTATATAAATCGTTAAAATTTTATTTAAATGGACTACTATTAGGAAACTAGACTGCTGGTGTTCTTTTTCTTCTCCAGATTTGGTAGAAGTATCAGACATCTCGATTGACAAAAATTCTGATATTTATAGATGATTCAAGGTGGTTAAAATATCCGTACAAAAATATTAGATCAAAATATCTGGTTAAAACACTAGTTTCTTAATTATTCAAGCATCATCAGAATCAATTATTATTATAGCAATATTTGATCTTAATTATTGGAGGTTAAATTAAACTCGTAACTTTCTCGTAAGGCTTAAAAAAATTGCAGTTTGATTAAGAATAGATTGTATTTTATATAAATCGTTAAAGTTTCTTTAAATGAACTACTATTAGGGAACTAGTCTGTTGGGTTTTTCTTTTTTTTCTAGTTTTCGTAGAAGTATTTGATATCTCGTTTGACACATACTGCTATTTATAGATGATTCAAGATGAATAAAAATATCAGTACAAATAATTAGATCAAAATAACTGGTTAAAATACTAGTTTAACTATACAGGCATGATCGGAATCGATGATTATTCTAGCAATCTTTGCTCTTAATTACTTGCGGTTCAATTAAAAGTCTAAAAAAAGGTGACTTTCTCGTGAGGATTAAAATAATTGCAGTTTGATTAAGAATAGCTTTTATTTTATATAAATTGTTAAAATTTTATTTAAATGGACTACTATTAGGAAACTAGTCTGTTGGTGTTTTTTTTCTTCTCTAGATTTGGTAGAAATTTCTGAGATCTCGATTGACGAAAATTCTGATATTTATAGATGATTCAAGACGGTTAAAAATATCCGTACAAATACTTAGATAAAAATATCTGGTTAAAACACTAGTTTCTTAATTATTCAGGCATCATTGGTATTAATGATAATTCTAACAATCTTTGCTGTTAATTACTTGTTAAATAAAAAGGCTAGAAAAAGGTAACTTGCTCGTAAGGGTTAAAATAATTGCATTTCTATTAAGAATAGTTTACATTTTATATAAATCGTTAGTTTTTTTAATTGAACTACTATTAGGAAACTAGTTTGTAGGGTTTTTTTAGTTAAGTTTTAGTAGAAGTATCTGATATCTCGTTTGACACATACTGCTATTTAGAGATGATTCAAGATGGATAAAAATATCCGTACAAATAAGTAGATCAAAATATATGGTTAAAACACTAGTTTAACTAGTTTAACTATACAGGCATCATCGGAATCGATGATTATTCTAGCAATCTTTTCTCTTAATTACTTTCGGTTAAATTAAAAGGCTAGAGAAAGGTGACTTTCTCGTGAGGATTAAAATAATTTAACTTTGATTAAGAATAGCTTGTATTTTATATAAATCGTTAGAAGTTTCTTTAAATGAACTACTATTAGGAAACTAGTCTGTTGAGTTTTTTCTTCTTTTTTTTCTAGTTTCGGTAGAAGTAATTGATATCTCGTTTGACAGATACTACTATTTCTAAATTAGTCAACATGGGAAAAAATATCAGTACAAATAATTATATCAAAATAACTGGTTAAAACACTAGTTTAACTATACAGGTATCATCAGAATCGATGATTATTCTAGCAATCTTTGCTCTTAATTACTTGCGGTTAGATTAAAAGGCTAGAGAAAGGTTACTTTCTCGTGAGGATTAAAATA
This sequence comes from Pardosa pseudoannulata, assembly GCA_032207245.1. Classification (NCBI taxonomy): domain Eukaryota; kingdom Metazoa; phylum Arthropoda; class Arachnida; order Araneae; family Lycosidae; genus Pardosa; species Pardosa pseudoannulata. Next base: position 12,906,735 of record CM063498.1, read on the forward strand.
ATTTCAGTTTGATTAAGAATAGCTTGTATTTTATATAAATCGTCAAAAGTATATTTAAATGAACTACTATTAGGAACTTAGTTTATAGGTTACTTTTAGTCAAGTTTTAGTAAAAGTATATGGATATCTCGTTAGACACATACTGCTAGTTATAAGTAATTCAAGATGGATAAAAATATCCGTACAAAAAATTAGATCAAACTATCTGGTTAAAACACTACTTTCTTAACTATTCAGTCTCATTGGAGGTAATGATTTAACTAAAATTTAAATATTTAATATTCCCTTCAAATTCATTTCATTAAGTAGTCAGTGGAGTAAGCAAGAGGCTGTATTCAACCCAAGACATCGATTGAAGTAACATTTTATTTTAATCTAGATTACGAACTTTTATATATTTACTTGACACTTTTATTATGTTTATTTGTCAGATTTTAATATAATAAGCACATGAATTAGAGTATAATTTCATAATACTGCCAGTACTTTCTCATACAAAAAACTCTTCGTATGTGAACCCTTTGACGTTTAATCTTTTATGACGTTTTCTTCTAATCCCCTTACTATAAAACAAGTACTTGTACACCTTCGTATATGATACAGGACACACCCTATACACTATACAGAAAAAAACCAGTAAGATAAAAAGGTAAACATACATAGGTAAGGTAACGGGGTAACATACTATTGGGTTGTGTTAAGCTATTAAGATGTACTGTGTTAACTTCAATAGTAAAACTGAATAGAGACAACAAAAATTCAGGAAACTGGCATATATATTATCTAAGGCTTTAAGTTATTCAAAGGCTTAATTTTTGTTTTTTGTGTTTCGGACTATATTTAATAGAATCTCGAACTGTCGAATATAACGTAATTAAATTTATTACATTTTAATACATTCACGACGGTGGTAAAATTTGGAATTCTTGCATTAATACATGGTTGCTTTCTGTAGAGCTATGTGGAACTTTTGTATCATTTTTAAAGTTATTATAACAATAACCATTTCTGTTTTACATTCGTTCCCACTATTGCTGATTTGCTCTCGTGTAGCTCAATAAATATACTTTGAATTTCTTTTAATTTTTAACTATATAGAAAACTTTTTTACTAAAAGAATATAATAAGCTAAATATTAGGTGAATAAGGTGTGTTCTAATGCTATATTTAAGTGAGAGGTACTTAACCTATTTTTAACTATTGCTCAAGGTATAGAAATATTTTAATCACAAAATACCTGAGCTACCTTCTTTGTTTGTAGTTAAAATATTAATGTACCCTCTGACATGAAAATTAACATATACATGTAAATTTATTATGGTATTAAAGCTGATACCATAATGAATTAACAGTATATATTTTAATATGCAATATCAAATTTAATATTTCATATTCATGTACAATATTACTCTATATATTGCTCTGTTACTCTATATTACTCAATTTACTTTATAACAGTAAAACTGAATAACATGCACACTGAATTGTAAATTCAGGAAACTGGCATATGTATTATCGTAATTATAATGCCGATATTTGTTTTTTGTAGGGGATGTATTTGATGTTATTTCTTTATAATTAAAACCTTTATGTGGCACTTTATTACAGTATAATACATATTTATGAATCTAACTTTAATTCATTATTTCCATTTATAAAGTATAGCTGTATAAAAGGTATTAGTAAATAAAACACACACATTATATATATAAAATTTTAACCAAATGAATAAAATTAACTATATTCTAAGAAAATTTCAGTCGATTCTATATCTAAAATGAGAACTTCTGTCAAAATTTTTTTTTCGCTTAATTCTGGTAACATTTGATGACCACGAGCACACCAACTTAATTTCTGCTTTTCTCAACTTTCCTTATATAACTACTTTACGAAAATTGATTTTGGTTGTTAGCATTTCTCTTAACACCTCTGATTACCTAACTCCCTTGCATTCTCACTGATTTATACAAGTAAATGTACAAACAAACATACTTATAAACAAAGGGAAAATTGTTAATTTAATAAAATATATCGAGCGTAATTGTTTTTTTCAAATGCGGTGCACTTGCCTTTATTAGCACTTTATCAAAAAATTTACTGATTTATTGCCCTTTTTATTATGATAACACTATTTAGGTAGGGTGACTTTGCTACCTATGAGGGGACAATACACATATACAACCAAGCCTTACTTGGTTATTGAACCCAAACACATGTGGTGGGAGCATAATATATTAACTGCTATATGTAATCTAGGTGGCTCACACGTGCATAAAATCCGGTGTTACTACTATACCATTTAATGTTTTAATCCAAAACGTGAAAAAACATGTTAATAAAATAAAGAGTAAATGCTTTTTGTTCTTATTAGCAAAATTTTGAAGTACGGTAGATTAATAAAATTCTATAGAATTTGTAAAAGAAATCTTGGATTTAGGAAAGACGGTAGCAAATAGGGCACTGCCTTTTAGTATCGGATTTCGAGGGTTTGAAAACGACTGTAGGCATGCTTGTTCATATCCTTACCGGGCTTTTCCGAGTTCGTAGCCAAATTCCTATTTGCTGTAAGCTCTGGTCTAATTATGCCTCGTGTAGCAAACGGTGAAATATCGCCGAATGACTAGGGCGCTGACCTTTGGTACCGGAGTTTGTGAGTTCGAATCTCACTGTGGCATGGATTTTCGTAGTCATTTGGAATCATCTTTAAGCAATAGGTCCCGGTCGCTCTTGTTCCTAAAAATAGACCGTAGTGCCTTAAAACTATCCAAACCCTCGTAGTAAAACAATTGACCGTAGCGCACAAAAACAAATAGATATAGGTCTTATTCTGCTGGGTTCCAGCGCATGCGGGGATCCTCGGGAACGAGCTTGCGGATGATGCAGCGAAGAATGCCAGTACTTTAATGTCATCGAAAATACCCCTTTCTGACTTGAAGTGTGAAATTAAACACCAGCTGCGTATTGTGTGGAAGAACGAGTGGGACTTGTGTGTCTGCAATAAGCTACACAACATTACTGAGGACATTCGATCTTTCCCGGTTAATGTTAGTCGTAAGCACGACGTTTTAATAACTCGTTTGCGTATTGGGCACACTCGTCTCACACATAATTACTATCTTTCTAATGACCCCAAACCCCAATGTTCTTTCTGTCAGGCCCCACTAACAATTTTACATTTACTTACATCTTGTAGTCAGTTACAGCCTGCGTATGTCTTATTTTTTAGTACTAGGCATCCTACCTTAACGGAGTTACTAGGTGAACCCCCGCATCCCTGTCTTTTATCTTTTTTACGTATTATAGGCTTATTTTGGTCTATTTAACTTTTTTCTATTAAGTGTTTTAGTATTTTTTACATCTTTTAATTAAAATTTATTGTGCTTTTAGCTTTTTAATGTTTCATCTTTTTACCTTTTACATACCTATCTGGTGTAATTGCGTTTTTACTTTGCAGACATTTTTATAACTTTATTAAACTGGTACGGTTTTACCTTGTTATTAGGCTAGGGTTCTTTTATCAGTTAGATCTTGTTTTTATGAAAACACCTTGTGCTTGGCGCTTATGTCCTAAACAGGACCTTGCGCCGTAAAACTTCAACCAACCAACCAACCAACCAAATAGATATAGTTATAAAAATATATAACAATAAATCATGTCTATTTCGTAAAACCTTACACAATATTAATAACTAATATTGGAGGTAATGCACGCATATTTTTATTGTTAAAGTTACAAGCTGTTAGAATTTTTGACATTTTTTAAAAGGTGGTAATTTTTGCGAAACAGTCTCTTCCAGACAAATAAGGCTATAAAAAGGTGGCAAAACAAAGTATACATCACTTTATAAACAAAAGGGAGAACTATTCCATTTATTAAAAAAGAAATATGGCATGTAACTATAAACCTTACGAACTTACCAACCCATTCCGCCTTCCGGCCCAAGGAGTGAGACAGAGAGAGAGAAAAAAAAAAGTACCTTAATTACTTCCGATTGGATCTTGTAACGCTATGAAGAAAGAAGAAATTTTACGGTTGTTGATCTGCTTTATTAAACGTAAGGTCGGCTCAACACGAGTCACGTTATATTACGTATTGTTGTAGAGGGGAAAAAATTGTTAGGGTGAGAACAATGGAGCCATAAAAAATAATGCTTGGTTAATTTGTCGAACAATCTATTAATTCTTGGAATAATGCCGAAATAAATTCATCTATAGTGAATTAATAAGTTATTTAATTCACTGCGAAAATATTTATGAGAGTCATTAAGAGGAAGTGCTTTTTTAATCATCAAAGTTTTAGAAAAATAAATTTCAGTATTTTTTTATTCTTTAGTTTTTAATAATTAAAACGCTGAGAATTTCATGTAATACAAATAATTTTTAAAAATGAAAATTGCAAATTTTACCTATAATCGAATAATTTTGTTGCAAGGTACTTAATAAAATGCATAATATTTTTCAAAAATATTTAATTATCTGCAAAATTAAAAGGATTTTTTACAGATACCAATCCAAAGTATTATTTTAAATATATAACAATTAATTCACTAAACCAATTAATTTAAAATTCAATAAGCCATTTACCAGAATTTTTAGTTTAATACAATTTTTCGTGATTGTAGTTAATATTTAATTTAAAATAAGCATTATCTGTGTTTTATGTTACTTATTGATTTTCAGGAATTAAATAAATTATTTATAAAATATACTTGTTATTGACATGAAAAAGTGAATTAATTTTTAAAAAGCTGGTAGAAGGATTATATTTAACACAAGTGTATATTGAATTTTTTTTATGCATAGGAAGTAAATCGCATGTAGAAATCTTCTAATTATGAACTTGCCAATACCAAGGCATATTTTAAGTGCATAACAATTAATTTACTAAAAATTAATTCAAAATTCAATAAGCCATTTACCAGAATTCTTTCTTTTAACTTAATGAGATTTTTCTTGATTCTAGTTAATATTTAATTTAAATTAAGTATAATCTGAATTTTTTATGTTGTTTATTAATTTTAAGGATCAAATAAGTTATTTTACATGCATATTTATTATCTTGCGTAAGTGTATTTATTTTTGAAAAGGTGCTAGTAGGGTTTTGTTTCGAGTGTATATTAAGCCTTTTTGGGGGGGGGGGGGGGGGGGGGGGGGGGGGGGGGGGGGGGGGGGGGGGGGGGGGGGGGGGGGGGGGGGTTTGGGTTTTTTTTTTTTGGGGGGGGGGGGGGGGGGAGGGGGGGGGGGGGGGGGGGGGGGGGGGGGGGGGGGGGGGGGGGTTTTTTTTTATTTTTTTTTTTTTTTTTTAATTCTTTATGCCTGAAAACTAAATCACACGCAGAAAATATATATATTTATAAATATGTTAATCCCAAGGCATATCTTAAGTACATAAAAATTAATTTACTAAAACAGTTAATTCAAAATTCAATAAGCCGTTTACCAGAATTCTTTCTTTTAATTTTAAGGAGATTTTTCGTGATTCTAAGTAATATTTAATTTAAATGTAATCTGTATTTTTTGTTGCTTATTAATTTTAAGGATAAAATGAATTATTTTACATCTATATTTATTATTACCCTGCGTAAGTGTATTTATTTTTGAAAAGCTGGTTATAGAAATTTACTTTTTTATTTAAGTGTATATTGAATTTTTCTTTATGCATACAAACTAAACCACAAGCAGAAATCACCTATTTATAAGCATGCTAATCCCAAGATATATCTTAAATACATAAAAAATAATTTGCTAAAACAGTTAATTCTAAATTCAATAAGCCATTTGCCAGAATTATTTCTTTTAAGGATAAAAAAAATATTAAAATGATTTTTTGTGTTATTTTATGTAATATTTTATTTGAACTAAAAGGTATCCATATTTTTTCATACAGACTATTTTTAAGATCAAATAAATTATTTAAAATAATATATTTGTTATTACTCTATGTAAATAAATTCAATTTTTAAAACCTGGTAGAAAAATTTTATTTGAAAGTCTAAATTTAACCTTTTTTATGTATTCAAATTAAATCACACACATAAATCTTCTACGATGAACTTCCTAATCCCCTTATTTTAAGAACATAACAATTAGTTCACTAAAATAATTAATTTGACATTCAATAAGCCGTTTACCAGAATTATTATTTTAATAAGATTTTTCGTTATTCAAGTTAATATTTAATTTAAACAAAGTATTATCTGCATTTTTTGTTTCTTATTCATTTTAAGAATGAAATAAAAATGGTTTAAAAAATATATTAATATGTTTATTATATATATTGAATCAGTAAACTTATTTTTGAGACGCTGGTAAAATTATCATATTCAAGTATATATTGAACCTTTCTTTATGCATACAAACTAATTCACACGTAAAAATAATCTAATTATAAACTTGCTAATCCCAAGGCATATCTTAAGTACATAACAATTTTTAAAAGAAATTCGAAATTTAGTAAGTCGTTTGTCATAATTTTTCTTTTTATTTAACGAGAATTTCCGTGTTTCTATTTAATATTTAATTTAAGTATTGTCTGTATTGTTTATGTCACTTATTAAGTATCAAATAATTTATTCCAAATGTATTTATTTTGACCTACCATAAATGAGTTTATATTTGAAAAGCTGGAAGAATTTTAATTTATGTCTATATTTAAACCTTCTATATGTGTAAATCACAAACAGAAAACATCTAATTTTAAACTTTGAATTAGCAAGTACTATAATAACTGGTTACGAATGATACGTGAGGGCTCTGAATTTTGTGGATTCGAATCCCACAGCTGATATCGGTGTATATAGCTGTTTAAGGTCTGTTTTACTGGCACGCCGTACGTTTGAACAGTGAAATCATTTATTATAATAGTTTATTTTTTAAGCAACATAAAATAATTTACATTTTAGAATTTTTTATATGTTTGTTAGTAGCATTGCAACTTTAAAAAATTATAAATTTTTGTCATTTCAAGTAATATAATTTTAAAATATTATAAAAATGAATTCCAGATGAAAAGAATTTTTCAAAGGCATAAGAATCTGAATTTGGTTGTAAAATCGGAGATTACTCAGTTCTGTAAATCTAAACTTTAAGCATATTTAACGTTATCAGATTTAAATAAATATTAAATCTTTTAAGAAAGTGAGAATTATTAAAATATGTGCTTTATTGTACTATTAAATAAAATATATGGCTTGAATTAATGTAATTGAGATTTAGATATTAGAAATTATAACCACCTTCTGCTTCATATGAAAAAAATATTTTCAAATTTACAAATTTCAAAACTTATTTTGCTGGTAAATTTATATTTATTTCACTTTGCTATATTGTGGTTATAAATTCACTTGGTATATTTTGTGTTTTTTAACTATTATTTAATATAACATGAGTTTATTTTTATAAAAGTCGTCCCTTATTAGTGATCTTAAAAAATTTTTATTGTAAAGAAGTTAGAAATTTGTATTTCATATTCAAACAAAAATTGGCTGATATAAGGAACATTTTTCAGGTTGAACCTTATGTCTCCTTAAAGAGTAAATTCCGATCTAATTATCTTTTGTGTTAATGCAAATAATATATTAAAAAACCTTAAAGGGAATTCCTACTTAGGTCAACAGAGAAAAAGTGCATTTTAGTTAGTTTTTATTAAATAATTGCAATTAATATAAATATGTATGTACATATGACAGTCAGAATAATACATGGCAAATTAGAAAGCGAATTTCCTTGAAATTTTCCATTTTCCTTTCTATATATGGTACTGGACTATTATTTTTGCTTGTTACTATTTATTCACTGTCTAATTTTGTTTCGTTTCTAATTTAGGAAACTGATCGGGATCTCATTCTGTCTATCTCTTGTAATGTTTCATTATTGCAATTAACATTTCCAGTAAGTTTATAGCACTCCAGTTTATTAATTAAGTACATCTAATGATTTCACACGACTCAAGGAACCATATGCTTGACCTGCTGAGACGAGTTTTCGTCCTAGATATATTACTGCATAATCTACAGTGCATCCTTGTAACTTACGTACTGTTGATGCCCATGACAGTATCAATGGAATTATTCTTCGTTCAGCAGTATCGTAGATGGATTTGGCTGGGAATTGCACTGATATTGGCTCGATTCTGTGAACGCAATTATTGCCAAAGTTCACAGCGACTGATGGAAATTAATTAAATTTATTTAATAAATTATTATTAAAAAAACTAACCCCAAGTGTCATCCACTACAAGTTAGAAAAAAAATGTATTTGAACTTGAGTAAATGAATAAAAATATTTTATTCACGATTGAAAATTTGAACAAGATATAAAAATATATGTTGGGAGAGTGTGAACTAATAGTATGAATTTAAAAAAAAATAGATCGTAAAAATGTAAACCAAACCTGATAAAAGTTAGTTAGCCGTTGTTCTATACTTACATGAGCTATATAGAAATGCATATTTAATTCCTTACATAAATCAAACATTTCTCCTCGTGCCAATTCACTTTCTACCAGAGACACTTTAGTTTAATAATTTATCAAAATCTTTCAAACTTTAAATTACTTTAAATTTTTTCCCCAGGGATTACATACGAAGTGATAATTTATTACTTTACTGAAAATAATTAAGTATCCCCATACTGTTTTAGTAGTAAAACACTGCTTTCGGGTAATTATTCTTAATAATATCTAATATTATAGAGATATAAATCATTTCTTTTGTCATCGTAAAATAAGTGTAAAGCCTCCGCTTCAGCGGCAAAGAATCAGGAGAGCAGAAATAAAAGGCTTGTTCCCTTGACGGATTCCTGGTCAGTGGCGTTAAGTGGCGAGTCGATGATTCTCGTCATATTGTTGGAGGTAATGGCCCGTAATTTGGCCGCAGAAGTGCCCCCATTAGACGCTCTACTGCTCTCTTAGTTTTTTATTCTTTCTTTCTTTAAATTGCACACGATTTCAGGTTCCTGGCAAGGAAAGTCTTTTCTGTTCTTTGTCAAAAGGAAGAGAAATATATTTTTTTAAACTCTTTGATGAAAATTGTTTCGTAAAATTGTTAAATTTGGAAGTCATGTTTCATAAAATTACACATACAAATTATATCTTTATAGCCTTATCACTCGGTTAATTTTTACTATGAAGTAACAAATTTAAATTTCATTCTTTAATAAACTGTAAGGGCGTGATTTGGCGATCATATATTTACATAACAGAGGGTATAGTTCATTTTAAAATTTATATTTTCTTCTGCTAAAAATATGTCTTTTTGGTTCTTTCTGAAAAGTGGGAAAAGCATACTCTTGTTCAAAATGTTTTTCATAAAATTTATAATTTTTGAAATTATTTCGCAGTTATGCATAGAAATTATATCTTCATCAATTGGTAGTTTTATTTCTATGAAATAACAATTTCAGATGTAAATATGATAGTTCTATCATGATTAATTTTCATTCCCTGATAATTTATAATGGAAAGATTTAGTGGTCATATATTTATAGGAGTGTGCAAAATTAAATCAAATAACTTTAATATTGAGGACAAGAAAGTGGTATGATAAATTGCTTTCACTTATATCAGGAAGTGCATTTTGGGTTATTTTTCATACACTGTACTTTTTGATACTTTATTTGCAATCAAATAGATTATTCTTATTTATTAATAGGAATAAACAATACTACATACATACAGATTTTTGAAAAATTATTTTCTTTCAAAAAAACTAAATAACAAAAGCAGCATTTTAAAAGAGTAATAACCTCCTTTTTACTCATTCCCCCCTCCACGATTTCAAATGGCAAAAAATGCTTTCATTTAATCAAGAGGTTACAAAAGAGTGAACCAGCGTAACCTGTTTGGTTTCAAATAAGATAAATGCATTCAAACTTTAATCAAGATTTCATTAGATAATGGTCTAACAGATAAGACTTAGCATTCCGGTAATGGAAGTATAGTATTTGAATGCCACCATTTTATAGTTAATTGTTCTAGTATGTTTTAAGCATAATAGTCAAATCTATTTTGTCCTTAGATTAAAAGAATATTCGATTCTAATTACTCTTACACCGTAAAATGTTTACTAGTGTTAGGACATTATGAATATCTTGAAATTCGAACCTTATTAAAAAACGCTTTGTAACCAAAATCTTAGGCGTGTAAAATGAGTTTAGTCTCTTTTTTGTAAGACAAATAAATTTTTCTATATATTTTTAAACTAGAAGAATTAGAACTGATCTTCTAAAATGAATTAAGTAAGCACAAAAAACATTAGATTGTTCTGTCTTGCTGTCTTTAAATAGAGTATAATACCAAACAGAATATGCTATCTTGTCAAATTTATTCTCTAGGTTTACATTTCTGTCCGATAAAAGTTGATTTTTTTATTTAATTTTTCCAAAGTTTTTAGCAAAACTTTCTTTTACATAGTTTCCTAATAATGGATTCTTAATATTTTTTGAACTACCACACAAATTCAAAATTCAAAATAACAATATTAAGTCAGAATTAAGAATAACATTTCGTAAAATTCTTTGAAATATTTTAGTTGGTTTTCTACCTCATACGATAGATAAATTGTCTCTGGGAAGAGAGCATCAGAAAAGCCCAAGGGCAAGGTTCGTTTATGATCGATTGGTGGTCAACGGTGCTAAGTGAGAATTTGATGTTTCCCCGGTCAAGCCGAGAAGGTAATGGCCTGTAATCCGACAGCGATAAACCCTTCAAAGTTAGAAGCTCTATTTCTCTCAATGATGCCATTTCCTTCTCTTAAAAATGGGAGCTAACTCAATTATCTCCGGATAGAGGCTTTTACCTTAGCTCTTTAGAAAATGAGGACTTCTTGGAAACGTCTTTTTTTTACCCAAAGAGATATTTTCTAGTCATGCATCAAAAGACAACAAATGAAATTACTTTTATAAACTGCATTAAATTTACAGAAAAGAGTCAAATTAGTGACTAACTGTAAATAAAATGTTAGCATCGTGTTGCAGGAAGGATTTCGAGTATAAAAGAATAGAAGCTAATCTAAATTGTCATATAAAATCAATTTTGATTGCAGAGGAAATTATAGTATTTGACTTCAAACATTTAAAACTTCATGCGAAAACGCAGTAATAATGTTTATTGATGAGTTGCTGTACAACTGCCATGAGGTCCGTGCAAATGTTGTATATTAAGCTATAATAAAAGAGATTTGGAATAGTTAACACATTGTATGCAGGTAACGTACTAGTACGTTTTCTGACGATTCATACTTGAGCGCGGGTCACGTACTAGTACGGGTTAGTGTAACAACATGGTTTGTTTGTGGGTACAAAAATAACGGTATATACAGAAAAACAAAGCCGAATGTTCTGGTTTACTACATAGATTTTAGAAAAATATAGACAAATAAAAACTAGTTTTTACATTATTAGTTTTATGATTGCTCTTTTCATTTTTTATAGTGTAAAAATTCGAAAAAATTAAAACTATATACTACTATTTCTATTTGATTTTTTTATATTTACGGTACTATTATAAATTTATCCACTAAAAATGCATTTTTTGTTTACAAAAATCTTATGGTTGTTATTTATATATTTCTATTTATATATTTGTTTATATATTTCGATATAAAATACGAAAAGTTGGTTGAAAAATTAAATAATTTTCGATCTATTGAGATTTAACTAAATAACTAAATTTAAGCGCAAAATGACCGCTCCCGGTACAATTCGGATGCGAAATGTACCCGCACACAATGTGTTGAAATATATTCCAACAGAGACGGCAGTTAGGTTTAAATAACATAACATTCCCTTAACATAAGCTTATTTAGATGTAATTATTCCATGCTTTACAGTTTATTATTTATAAAGTTGAATTAAAAATATGTCCTTGATTTTCTCTAATTTGTTGGATAGTTGAGGTACTACAGTGTTCCAAAATACAACATAGTCTTATTTTAATATTATAGTTCTATGTACTGAAACAATCAAATTTAAAAAAAAGATGCATCTAATTTAACTCGCTAACCTACTACTATAACTCACCTTTGAAGTTGTATCTGTTATTGAATCACTAGTTTCAAACGTATTTAGTAATCTGCTGCACAAATTGCAATCAACATTGTACAAATTCTTTCACAGATTTGTCTAAATCAATATGAATTCTTGACAACAAAATATAGTCTCTCTATATTATTTACAAAAGTACTTCTATTATTATTATAAATGGTTTTATTAAAGCATGACATAAGAAAAATTTGCATTTTACTACAACAGTAAAATTTAATTTTTTTTTCTAATAGCCACAATTTTTGTAGAAATAAGTATAAGACACATCTTTGAGATAGTGTTCCCTCTTGTCTGACTGAAATGATATCTTTTAACCCCTTTTTGCATGATTTTCCTTTCTTTGAGAAAAAAAAATCAGGGTGATATAATTAATGCTGTCGATTAAAGGAAAAAGGCTTAAACGATCCTAGTATAAATATATAGTATGTTAAATATTATTTTATAAATTTCCATCATCATACAGAAGAGGGGTTAATGTTATGAGAGTTATTGAAATCAAAACTTTGTACTGACCAAAAACTGAATAAAAGTTTCTTTAAAATTTCCATTTAAGCTTTTGATACTACCATATATTGTTTGTTTTAATTAGAGATATATATTCATTTGGACTTGGAAATTAAATAAATAAAATCAACCAACTTGCCACTAAATAAAATAACCGATAATGCACTAAGATGGAACATTTTGTGCTGGGGCATAAAAGGCCAAATATTTTTACAGCATGTAAAAATCAATTTTAAGGATTAAGCAATTTCCTATTAGCGAACTAGATTGTGTCAAAATATCGCATATATACCGTGGTCTACATGTAGCTCGAGATCGACGGTTTAGGGATCTCAGGTTTACATCTTACTTATTCTTCTTTTGTGTGTTCAATAGGCTATCATCCTTAGTTTATTTTCATCAAAAGATATTTTCTAATTATAAAGTTAAATATATTCTGATGAGATTCGATGTGTTGCTACGATATATATGCTATGTATAAGGTTGTTGCTATAAATTCTTATCTCCTAGTTTCTATATTGTTTCATTACATCCCAAATCAAACTAATAAGCCATTTTCGCAGTTATATTGATAATTACTCTGTTAAATCGATGTTATTAGAATGTGGGTTCAATTGATTTAGCTTTTATAATGAATGCTAATGAAAAAGATTGAACATGCTAATATTCCAATAAAAAAGTGTTGAATATGTTACATATTAATGCAATTTAAATATAGAAAAATAAATGTGAGTATATTCTTTAATATAACAAATAACAGCTGCTTATTAAAGTATTTACTAGATACTTAGCAATAAAAGGTGGATATTGTCAAAGTTTCAATATTCTTTTAAGCTATTAATCTGAATTTCCGAGAAAAAATTCTATTGAGAATTTCCCATAAGAATTTCAAAACTAAAATAAAAAAAATTCGAACCAGTCTATATATTGTTTGTTTATGCACGCCTAACAGTTACAAGTCGGAAACGGGAGGCATACTTTTTTTTACCAGCCGCTTTAATTTACAAAATGACAAAAAAGAGGTCGTTAAAAGACCATAAAAATGTCCCCATTAATCGTAATCTGCCTTCTACTTAAAAACACATCGGAGAAACATTTCTGTTTGCTTGAAACCCTTCGACTGGAGAAGAATTTGGAGTGTGCGCATGGGATAACAGGTTTAAAAAAAGCTTTATTGGGGCAATTCACATCGAAATTTACTTGTTGAAAATATTTTATAGTGTTAAAATTTGTAGTATGTTTTTTACCACATCTATGGTAAATGCGGCAGAAATGTGGAAATTATATTGGATCTCAAAACGACTTAACTTGTTTTAAGGTTAAACTATGTGCTTTTTATCAGTAATGCAATACAGCATGCAGAATTACACATTGCAAATGAGAAAGCTGGTGCTATTTGCATAGTACTAAACTAACCTTCGGCCTGGGTAGGCCGAACGATGGCCGATTGGTTAGGGTGCTGGCCTTCAGTACTGGAGTTCGTGGGTTTGAATCCCACAGTGGCATGGATGATCGTAGCCGTTCGGAATCGGCTTTAAGCTGTAGGTCCCGGTCCCATTAGCCCTCGTTTTGCAAAAAGTAGACCGTAGTACTCCAAACCAAACCAAACCAAACCATCGGCCTGGGTAATTAACATTACTTAAAATAAAGCCTCAATAATTACTTCCAATGAAAATTGTATTTATTTCCCAATTTAAATTAGTGTTTGGATTATATTGCAATGTAAGGAAACAATTTAAGAAACGAACAATGTAAATTTTTTTTAAAATAAAACAACTTATTACCATAAACCGAATAGCATATTCATTTCAATTTAATTTTCATCATGAAGTATATTTAAATATATAAAACAATCTTATTTATCTATTTAACCTTGCATGGACTAAACGAAACGGTGTGTGTGTGTGTGTGTGTAGAGGGTGTCCCTTAAAGACTATAAACTCTGCACAGCTAGATTTCTCGTTGGGAGTACATAAAAACTGCATAAAAAGAGTTCCTGTAGATCCATAGTTTACATAAAAATACGAAAAACAAAGTATGACATCACTACCGGTGCAAGAAAAAAACACTTTATTGGACTTATCAACAACAATATTTTCATATCTTTCCAGACGATAATGGTTAAAACGTTCACCACACATAACGCGTCATGCATGGAATGACGTTAAGCCGCTGTTGAACTGATAATTAAAAGTCTGCATCTTGCAGTACCGGTAGTCTTCGTATGGTGGCGATGTATTCCGTTCATGACTACTTCGTCATGTACCTGATGTACGGCCGATGTAATGGTAATGCCTTACAAACTGTTGGAGAGTATGCCTGTGCACATACGGCTGTTGATATGTTCAATAAAGTGTTTTTTCTTGCACCGGCAGTGACGTCATACTTTGTGTTTCGTATTTTTCCTAAACTATGGATCATACAGGAACACTTCTTTGGGCAGTTTTTATGTACTCCGAACGAGGAATCTAGTTGTGCAGAGTCTATGAGGTCGTTTTTTGGGCACCCTGCATATATAATGTACACATATAAAATATTATTGAGGTAAATTATAAAGGTTGATTTTTCTTCTTAAATTAGATTCCTCATACGTCAGTCTGACCAAAGTAAATCTGTTAAAAATTCATCAGAAAAAGGAATCATAAACTTAATCCGTTGCATTTTCAAAGTGTACATATTCACGTCTAATAATATCTTTTGTTTTCTATCTCAGATTATCCTCGCGTGAAACTAATCTTTCAAGATATCCGTCTACGTTCGGAGAACTTTTTTCTTTAAACGTAGAAACTAGTTCATGTTTTTACATTTTTAGATTTATTTTTATATTAGCATAGAAAACTGCACTTCAAAAAATTATTCCTGGAGAAGATTTTATAAAATTTCTAACAAATGGAGAAAATTTAGTAAAAAAATCGGGTTTTTTCAAAAGGTCTAATTTTTTAATAAATTAAATTATTTCAATATTTTTGACGCAATACATTTCTTATACACTGGAACAATGAATCAAATAAAATCTTTTCTTAATTTAAATTTGGTAAAAATATTTTGGTCCTTCAAAATCATACACATTGAATTCTTAAAGAATTTTCATTACCTTTATATCTAACTATGAGTGTAACATCATTAAAATATATCCAGATTTAAAGCTTTTAGGTTATTCACTAGTAAATACTATCAAAAGCATTCATAATAATTTTCAACAAAATATTTTAAGAATATTTTGAGAAATCACATTTCAAGTTTCAACATTTTATTAAAAATACCGTTCTGAGAAAAAAGCATTTGAAGTTTATGATATCAACTTTAAGTATTAAAAACTTAAAATACATGTTTAAAATTCCCCACACTTTCTTGCTTCAAAACTTTCTAATTGCCAAGTGGCTAATTATTAAAAATACTAGGAAAATGTTTAAACTAATCTTCATGAAAATTTAAAAAGTTTTGTCAAAAGAAATACTCTTTAAAAGGCTTTAAATTCATAATTTCCGGTTCGAAAGTCACTACTTCCGTTTTATTTGGAGAGCTGTCAATGATGTTTAAACAGCTGTAACGTTTCTTTACAATGCTGTAGAGACAAAACAAAAACAGATTTAGAAGCCTAACAGTTGAAATTTTACAATAGAGAAATAAAAAAAAAATTATGATTTTTGGCAAAAAATGACATTTTTAACGTAGACGGATACCTTAAGATAAAAGTCAAATCATAAGACATTGGCTGTGCTAACTTGACGTTTAAACAAAAATACTGAAATAAGTTGGAAAATATAATTATATATGTCTGTAAATATTTTTTGCCAATACGTTTTCTATTATAAATGTAAGTACTTAATATTTTAACTCTTTATTCTACTGAAAAATTCAAACGTATTCCGAAGAAATTCCCTCATATTTTTATTTTAGCCCAGTAACTTAATCCCAATTCTATATAACAGTTACTGAGACGTGACTCAGTATTTTTACTTTTATTTTAATTAACTGCAATGCACATTTTTCTAGTTATTATTGGAACAAAGTTCAGATAAGTGTATTGTCAGAAATTCTCTGAATTCATTAATACGCAGTTCACGTAATTTTGAATATTATGCATGCAACTGTTTCATTTATTATCGCTTGACTCAAGATTTAAAACTGGCGAAAGATAAATGTATGCTATTTTTTGAAAGTATTTCCCACTTTTGGGGATATCTTATGATTGCATAGTTATGCTGTTATAATGAAATCATATACATATCTATGTGTAATATTTTAACGAACATGTAAATGTTAATTAAGGCATAATATTAGTTTCAATCATTTATTTTCCTGTCTCAAAATATTGATTTAAAATTGATATAAATCGTATTAAACATTATAGATATGTAAGAGTACTGTGGAGTTTTCTTTTTCTCTCCATTGATTCCTGAATATAAGTTTTGAAAAAGTGCTCTAATAAACAAGAGTCCTTAATAAATAGTATATATAAATGCCTAGTATAAAACATTCCAACAACAAATAATACCTTTTACTCAGCCAAAATAAGCTTTAAAACTAAATTTTTCACATTAATATAGTACAAAACATTTATTGATTGTATTATTGAGTAATATTGACTTTACAAAGAGGCAAAGTCGTAGCCAGAGAGGAGTGGTCTTGGTTCTCTGATTAAAATGTCAGTCCACCGAGCCTTGCCCACTTCCTTAAAATTTTTAAGTTTAATTGGAATGCATTTTAAAACTGATGTAAAAGTATTAATTCCTCGATTGTAATTTTTTAAAATTATAACTGACTTTCCAATTATATTTTTTTAAATTGCATACTTAATCAATATTTTATCTTTGAATAAATATGTCAGCTTTTTAAATTTCTACCTAATTTTTTAATTTTAGTGTTTTGGCATTAAAATGTTTGCACATTTTCTGAGATATATTACACAAACTTTATATTCTCTTTAATTTTATATAAATTTTATGTCCTTTAGTTGAAATATAGCGAAATTTATAATTGGTTGAATCTAGTTGAAGGGACCTGTATTGCATTTATATTCTGAGTATAGACCGTCCAATTGTTCGTCAGGGAAAGCAAACTAACTTATCCATTGTGTGTAATCACTTTTTTCTCGGGGCACAAAATCAGAACATTGAAATCACTTTGTATCCGTTACCTGGGTGTGAATGTCAACTAATCCCCTGGGATGGACAGGTAGTGCTAGGTCCCCATCGTTGTTAGTAAACGAATGACTTTGGGGTCAATGTATAGGACACCAGGGGAAATTTCCGTCCCATGCAGAAAATCCTAAGTATTGAGATCTCCTAGCGACCAATCAGGTGCGTCAGAAGTTAGATGACAGTTTAAAACAAATCAGGTATGATTGAGATGAAGTGGTTACTGTAGGTTCAATCACAGTTGTAGAAGGAGAACGAACAAAGGAAAGTTTCAGAACGAACAAAGGAAGGGGGGTGTAAGTTGATCTCCGTGGATAATCCTCCACTGGATATCCTCAACAATACTCCTTTGTAGGATGCTTTTTCTGAAAGTAGCCGTGTGTATGTAACTCCCGTCTGTTTGGAAGGACAACTATTATCGTGAATACAAATTAGCTATATCATGTGCTGGATTTTATTTATCGTTATTTTTCAAGATCTTTGTAACATAAGCCACACAAAAATTTTTGTGTGTGCTACTTATTTGGTGAATTTTTCTGAGATACCTTTGTATTCAGGTTACTCTTTTTTCTTCTCTACAGGAAATTTTTGTCCTGGATACGAGCATTTCACCTTTGAAGTATTTAAAAAAAACCTCTTCAGTGTATAATCTCCATTTTTATGATCTAATGATCAGTTCATCTTTCCATTATATTTTTAAATATGTAAATCCGCCTATACATTTGATTTCTGCTGTGTAACAAATTGTTTTTTCTAGCAAAACTTTGCCTGCACTCTATGATGGAATCGGGATAGGAGAACATTATCTCTCCCTTCCTCTTAAAAAAAATTCCTAACTACGGCCCTGCAAAGAGACTGGGATAGCATATGTGCCGGTGATTTATGGTGTCTTTCTCAGAACACTTTTGACTGAATAGTAAAGACGATATTAATTTGAATCCCTTTTATATGTAGACTTATCGCTATTGTATTTCTATCAGAGTGCAAGTGAGTAATGAGCTATAAACACGCATACACATATACATGTAAAAATTATTTCCTCTAGTCACAATAATTATGTAGTCCCTATTGTTTTTACTTGCCCCGGTTACTGAGCATAACGAAGTCTAATCAGCAGTAATAATGAGGCAGTCGGCCACATTTAAGAGAACGGCACAAGTCTAAAACTTTATTTTAGAGTTCCTAAAAAAAGACATCTCTACTAGTCAACGACAGACAAAAGAAAGATACAAAAATCCCTCTGCTCGAACAGAGGTGCACCCAAGAGAAGACAGAAAGAATTTTCCCAAGGGAGAAGAAACAATCAGCGAATTAAACTGATAAGATCAGAAAAAACGCTGAGTCATTTGCCGGCGACAGTTTGAAAACGTGTTAAATAGAAAAATATTTCGAAATATATCGAAAGAATTTTAAGTCTAAGACAATCCTTTAATTAAAACATTTAGAGGCTGGAAAAAAGGTTTTAAGGAATTAGAATGGGAGAGAGGCGGTTTTTAAGGAAATATTAAAGTGAAATAATTTATATATATATATATATATATATATATATATATATATATATATATATATATATATATATATATATATATATATATATATATATATATATAATGCTCATCAGATATAAAGGACATTTTTTTCCAATTTTAAATTTTACTGAAGAGCACAATAAATATTTTTTACATATTGGTTTGGGCTGAGAGGTTTTAACTGAAATGCTTTATAAAATTTTAGAAGTAACGGGAAACACATGGTACTTGTAAATATGCGAAAATAGTAGAAGTAATATATTTTATATCCAACTGAGAATCTTTACCTTTTAAATCTTATTGGATCACAGCATCATTTCCAATTCGTTAAAATTATCAAATTTGGAAAATAGATGTAATGATTTTATCGCATAAAAGAGGAGAATGATTCAAACATGAATATTCAAAAATTCTCAATATTTGAAATAATGGACAAAGTATTCGTTACTTCGGATGTAGATATATACATAAATAAGCATATGTGAGTGTATGTGCGTATATATATATATATATATATATATATATATATATATATATATATATATATATATATATATATATATGAGTATGCCTGTACATGTGTATATTTGTTTATATATTTGTGTATTGATATATATGTATAGATATAGATATGTAGATATATATGTGTATGTGTGATGCATGGATACTTATGCACGCACGCAAAAACTTAATATATATATGTATACAATATGTGAGCTTTTTAATTGAAAAATATCCGTATTTGTTGTAGTAACTTATACGTCGAATAAATCAAAACCACTGTGGAATAACGAAGATAAATCTTCAACAGTTGGCTTTCCATCATAGTGAATTAACAAAATCTCATTACGGTGATCGTTTTCCCTTCTCATAACCATTAACATACCGCCGGTCTCCAGAATATTGCAGTAGAGGGCACATGTTTCCCCATGGGCATTTTAGATGTTGTTACAACAACACGTTCGTCTAATTTAAAGAATGAATCAATGTATGCCATCAGCTAAATGAAAGTTAATTTTGCCTGACGTTTACGAGTTTTAGCTTGCCCTTATATAGTCATATTTCGCTTTACACGGTAAGTCGAATATTTATTACTGATCTACAATGTACGTTAGTATACATATATAATTTAAGGAAAAATATATTATTTTTTTGAAGCAGCAAAGTAATTAGAAAAAAATACATATCATAAGATGTTATATAAACCAGTACAAAAACGGTTTCAGTAATTTTACCTTAAGAGATGATTTAATATATAACTAGATTTATTGTTGAATTGTTTCTTTTGACCCTTTTGTTCATTTTTTATTTATAAATTGTGAATTTCATTATATATTACATGCAATCAGGCTGATTGCATTCCCATTTGTAATGTGATAAATATGTAAAGTAATGCAGTTATGTTGAGATCATGTTTAGAAGTGTACACGTGTAAGTATACATGTATACACGCATACATTATGTATATAATATATGCTTATGTGTTTGGAGGGGGGGGATTGTACATATGAACTAATACGAACACGATGTCAGCGAATAGGTATGAAAGTAGCATAGTTGTAGGGAAATTTATTACTCTAAAACAATGATATTTACAGTTAATAAGCAAAACACTGAGCAGAAGAGTCAAAATAAATAATGCAATAACAAAACTAGTTTATATAAATATTTCTTTAGAAAAAACTACTAAAGCAGTTGCGTTAGGGGCCTCAATCAAGTCCGTAGACAGGATTTAGA
The DNA here is from genome assembly GCA_032207245.1 of Pardosa pseudoannulata. Lineage (NCBI taxonomy): Eukaryota > Metazoa > Arthropoda > Arachnida > Araneae > Lycosidae > Pardosa > Pardosa pseudoannulata. The sequence continues at coordinate 12,927,688 of CM063498.1, forward strand.
TTTAGGGAGGGACTAATTCAGGTAACGCCTCTCTCCTATATTGTACTATATTTGAACTAAAATACTCAAGATTCAGTAAAAAAAATATAAGTGAAAATACTATTTAATATTAATTGCATCAATACACACACATATATGATATTTTTTATCAATTTCGGTTCAATATTCCCTTTTAATGTTAATTCTTCTCGTGGAACCCTGTCAAATACTCTCGAATGTTCTCTATTATTTCGGTTCCAGAACCAAAAATAGTTTTAACGCGTGGGTTACATCACCCACGTGATTTCAAGTAACAACTGATTGATCGGCATCAATGACTATTTAAGCAAATGTCTAGAGTTCCATCACAGTTTCGCATAGTTTCGACAGAGTTTTTTCGGGGAGTTTTCATATAGAGTTTCGTATAAGGTTTCATGATGATGCATTGATATGTCGTTTAATAAACGGAGTTAGAGTATCTGGATTGCGTTGTCATCGCGAGGTTCCACGACTGCAAGATGGTAATAAACGCCCGGAACCCCCCTTCGTAATAAGGCAAAAAATGTCTTTCTCTCTCACTCTCTCTCTCTAGAGAAAGAAAGAGGGGAATATATTGTAATTGAATATTGTAGTAAGTTTTTATATCAAAATTAAATATTTAACTTTTAAAAAATTATGTTAAATATACTTTTCTTTCAATGTTAAAGGGCAGTTTTCTAGAATTTTGGGAAGGGGAGCACCCGTTGACCCTCACCTTTTGGTTAAGGTACCCTTCTGAAGACGTGAACACATAAACACAGTATATAAAGTTTGTCTATGTAAGTTAAAGTAAATCATGAAGTAATCTATATTATTTGTTTCGTTAGATACCAAGTATGTAACTGCATCATAATGCAATGAAGTCAAAAGTGCAGCACATTTTAAATTTTTTGGTATAGTCAAAATAATATGCAATACTTCAGTTATTAATAAAATAAATATGTTTCTAATTAACCTTCTCACATAAAACATTTTTATTAAAGTGTTATAGAAACAATGCAGAATGTTTGAATAGATAAACAAGTATTGGATTTAATATTCCTCTATTTTTTTGTTTATTTTGGTACTACAAAAATAGCCTGAAACGGAAATTTTGAATAATACATCTAAAATGCTATACGAAATGTCAAATAACTGAATGTCAAGTTAGTGTGCAACAGAAAAATGTTTATTTTCTGCTGCACACCTTTGTAGTAGAATAATTAAAATGACATTTCCTTTTTGATGTTGAATGAGGATGGTCAAATATCTAAGCGGATTAAAACAAAAATAGAAAATATGAAAGCATTTATATTTACGATAATAATCCAACAGAAATATATTTTAACAGAAGACTGAAAAATGCATGTAGAGTTGTTTTTTTCTCTCAGTACTTTGGATATAACTGGTTACTTTAGATAAACGAACTCGATTATTTCGAATTTGAGGTTAGTTAACTTATTTTTCACAAAATTCAAATAAGTTAACTAAGCTAACTAAGTTAATAAGTAATATTAGTATCAAAATGTCGTGAGGTGCTTTGAATTTAATTCGATCTCCAACAGTATATTATCAGTGGATGTTTAGGTCCATCCTTTCTTTTGCTCCAGTTCTGATTGTTATTGATGCTACAATGTTGTGTTAAGATTTTAAAGATGTAGGCATGTATTAGATCAAAGGGCTGAAGTTAAGATATAAATAATAACATAATTACTTTAATGTTCTTCTAGAATATAACTATCAATTTATAAAATGAGTTAGAAATTAAAATAAAAATCACATGAGCCTTTCAAATTGGGGTTTTTGTGCATTTGGAGAATTACTACAGACAATTATAGATGAATACAAGTTTGTATACTTATCGTTCTTATTAGTGTAAGCCGAACGATGGCCGATTCCTTAGGGTTCTGGCCTTCGGTACCAGAGTTACTGGGTTCGAATCCCACTGTGGCATGGATGTACTTAGCCATTCGGAATCGGCTTTAAGCAGTAGGTCCCCGTCTCATTAACAATCGTGTTGCAAAAAGTAGACCGTATCAAGGGTCCGTAGCTAGGGATTAGACTTCCTAATCCCTAGCATATTATTTTATTCTAGAATTATTTCTTTTAATAAGATTTTTTATGATTCAAGTTAATATTTAATTTAAAGAAAGTATTATCTATATTTTTAATTTCTTATTGATTTTAAGAATGAAATAAATCATTTAAAAAATATATTAATGTTTATTAAATATGTTGAATCAGTAAACTTATATTTGAGAAGCTGGTAAAATTATCATATTCGAGTGTATATTGAACCTTTCTTTATGCATACAAACTAATTCACACATAAAAATAATCTAATTATAAACTTACTAATCCCAAGGCATATCTTAAGTATATAACACTTAAAAAAAAATTCGAAATTCAGTAAGCCGTTTCTCGTAATTTTTTTTTTATTTAACTAGAATTTTAGTGTTCCTAGTTAATATTTAATTTAAGTATTATCTGTATTGTTTATGTCGCTTATTAAGTATCAAATAAATTGTTTCAAATTTATTTATTTTGACCTACCATAAATGAATTTATTTTTGAAAAGCTGGAAGAATTTTAATTTACGTCTACATTTAAACCTTCTATATGTGTACAAATTAAATCACAAACAAAAAACATCTAATTTTAAACTTTGAATTAGCAAGTACTATAATAAATGGTTACAAATGATACGTTAGGGCCCTGAATTTTGTGGATTCGAATCCCACAGCTGATATGGGTGTATATAGCTGTTTAAGGTTTGTTTTAGTGGCCCGCCTTACCTTTGCACAGTGAAATCATTTATTATAACAGTTTATTTTGTAATCAACATAAAAAAGTTTACATTTTAGAATGCTTTTTATAAGTTTGTTAATAGCATTGTAACTTTAAAAAATTATAAATTTTTGTCATTTTAAGTAATATAATTTTTAAAATATTATAAAAATTAAAGTAAACCGTAATCTAAATGTAGACCGTAGCACTCCAAACCAAACCAAATCTTAGTAGTATAAATTCAATCCTTACTTTATATTTTTTATTTAATAGGAAGATGAATGATAAATCTTGTCAATTATTGACAATAGTATTTGTTATAAATGAATAATTTTTTTCCTGATGTAATATTGCTCTTTGGTTTCTTTTTGCAATTTTTGCAAAATTTTTTACTCTAATTTATAGTTTATAACGTATATAGTGATTATATTGTTTCAGTTTGTATATGGCACTTTTCTTCTTCTGGTATTAGACTTAGATTCAAAAGAAATTCGTTTTTAAATAAGTTTTTCTTTTTAAAATTAATTGAAGATAAGAGGTTGTTTTTGTCCTTCTTGGAAACAGTATGAACTAAAAATTGGATGGTTTGACGGCCATTTGATTATTTTAGATTGAATATAGAGGAAGAAAGCAAATCGGACAAATTGAATTGCATAGTTAGTTTATTTTCGTCGACATTTTGCTATTTTGTGTGACTCTTTCGTTGCTTACAAAAAATTAGGCAAAGAGGTGTCTGTATCATAATTTATTTTAAATTCTATCTGTAAAATTGGAGAATTTCAAAGGTTTTGAGAAACATTAAGTAATATTAACTAAAATTACCTAATTTTGATTAATTATTTAATTTTCCTAAATCTCGGTTTACAGGAAGATTTTAGAAAAAGAATTAAATGTGTATGAAAGACTTGAAAACTTGACAGTTTTATTAAACGTTATTGAATCGACTAAAAAAAATTAGTTCGAGCACAGAAATGTAAAATTAACGTAGCATAAAAGAAATTAGAGGAAAAACTTAAATTTACGTGGCCTTTCCGTTAATTGTCTGTAAATACTTAAATTGCTTTATTTCATTTATTACTAACGGTGATACATAATAACAAAGGGAAAGTTAGTGTAACACTTACTTTAAATTTCCTTTTTTTAAATATTTTTTATTTCAGAGGATTGGGCTTTAGGCTGTTTAATTTGGCGGCCTTTTTTAACTACTAGAAGATATTAGATTCCTGAGTAAAAAATATGAAATTTTCCATCTCATTTCTTTTCTATAGCGAATATTGTCTATTAGTCCTTACTTGTCCTTCCATTGCTTAAATTTATTTCTCAAGTTCATACATCATCATTAATTTGTCCAAATGTTGAGCACAAAATACCTAATCCCTCTTAAAACAGCAAAAGAAATACACGCGATATAAGCCAAAACAATGAAGTTGGTATTAGCTTTCTCTTATATCCTCTAATTTAATTAATAGAGTTGTTCTAATGGACTACTTGGAAAGTAGAGATGTCTGTGTTAGTTGCTAAAAATTGTTCCGTATACTTTAACGATATTCAAAGTCATAATTTCTAAGTATTTTATAAATTTATTTTCCTAGATAAGCAAGTTTCAAATATAAAGTTTGAATTTTGATCATATAGTTGTACTTTGACTTGCAAGTTTAATTTAGTATGAGTCCAAGCTTGTAACACAGATTAATAGAATTGAAAAAAGGATTTTTAAATGCCGTTTCAAACAGATGCTTTTAGAAGGAAGAATTCATTGACATTTTAAGAAAATAGAGATGGTTTTGTGAACTTTTACAGCTATTAGATAATCAAACTCTAGAAACATTTCTATATTTTTATTATTTAATTAACTAAAACATTTTTTTTACCAAAAGCTATTTTATTTCTCAAATACACATACGTCTACTAACGCGTGCTACTAAAATTTACTTTACATACGGGGTTAGAATTCCTCTCATGTGCGAAAATAAATTCCCATTATTGGTAAGGTTATAGTACGGTTTGGTTGAAATTTCTACCCACAATTTTTGGTACTAGGAAGATTAATTAATCATGAAATTACAGCATAAAGCCAATGATCAATGAAAATTTCTTCTAGAAGTAGATTCGAATCTACTGTATGGGGCAATGAAAGTCACGATTTTCGTATAAACTGAAAATTGCTAAACATTAAATTTATTTTTATTAAGATTGTTTATAATACCAGAAGTATAGCCAGGATTTAGTTTGTGTGTGTGTGGAGGGGAACTGTACTAAACCAAATATATATTCGACTACATTTAAATAAGTCATAAAATTTAGTAAAATGAATTATAAAGTTTAATATTAATACTAAAAGTGGTATTAAATTTAATATATATATATATATATATATATATATATATATATATATATATATATATATATATATATATATATATATATATACACACTTAAAAGTTTATGCACAATCTTGCTTAGAATATTTCAATAATAAAAATAATTCAATCATTCAACAAAAATTATTCATCATTCAATAAAAACAATTTTGAAAAGTATGAAATTAAAAAAAGTTGTTGCAAATTATGAAGACTGAAATTTTATTTAAAACTAGCTTAGGCCGGCCAAGCGTTGTTGTGGCTCAGTCTAGTTAAATGGAAATGAATGAAAAAAAGAGCATGTCTTTATTGTGTTCAATTTAATAAGAATGCTTTTGTTGGGATTTGAACAACTGCTTTCATTCCTCGGTCAGAGTAATTTAAACCACCGAGGCAAGCACACAGCAGCCAATCAAAATGCTGGAAGACACACACTCATATTTTAAACTTTATTTATAAACGATGTAGATAAAAACATATCCGGACGCTAGTACAACGTTATGCCAAAATTTCAAGCTAATCGGTGAAATATTTTCAGAGATTTGGGGTTACGAACAAACATTTACATTTTTATTTATATAAATAACAGAACTATATGCCTATTTTTTATTTCTTTTTAAATCCAGGTTTTACTCTGATATTTTATCAAGGTAAACATTCCACAGTGGCATGGATGTTCGTAGCCGTTCGGAATCGGCTTTAAGCTTTAGGTTAAAGCCTGTTGCAAAAAAGTAGACCGTAGCACTCTAAACCAAACCATCAAGGTAAACATTTACATTAACAAATTAGACCTAGTATTTTTAGTTTATACCATTCATGCAAGATCCAAAAGTAATGTTTTACACATAAATATTCTAAGTCCGAAAAATTCTCGACACACAGATTTTAAACTTTATATACAAATGGTGTGGATATAAACATAACCAGACTAGTACAAATTTATTACAAAATTTCAAGCCAATCGGAAAGCGCTGCTCTTCGGAACCGGAGTTCGCGGGTTCAAATCCCGCTACTGGCATGGGTGTTTGTAACCGTTCGGAATCGGCTTTAAACTGTAGGTCCCGGTCTCATTAGCCCTCGTGTGCAAAACAGTGTACCGTAGCGCTCCAAACCAAACCAAACCAAATCAAGCCAATCGGTTCAATATTTTCAGAGTTTTGGGGTTACGGACAAACATTTATGTTTTTATTTATATTTATTAAATGTTTATTAAGTACAAGTTTTAAAATAACTTATAATTAGAAAATGTACTTTTATTTCAATTTTAAATTGCAATAGAGTAAACTGCAGAATTTTGGAAAGAATTTATGTGAGCTAAGATCCAATGTAATACAATAAAAAGAATGACTTAATTCGTTGTGTAAATATATATTCTCAATTTACTATTTCTTTTATTGAGCACATTGTTTGTTGTAACTAAAAGATAATAAAAATAAACAACCCTCAAAAATGACACATTTATTTTATAAGTTAATAAAAATACCATTAATAGAACTGTGAACAACAGCTTTGCAGAAAATAAACCAGCATTGAAGATATGGTTCCAGTTTTTCATTTTACAAGAGCTTTAATCTAAAACTAGTATTTTCAATTCTTGGAATAAAAGTTTAGGGCATCTAAATAGCTTTACCTTTCATCAGCACCGGATGTATAGCTGTAGTTCTTATGCCGAATTCTGGGTCACTGTGTAGTCTTTGATTACTCGTTCCTAATTTTTAACTTCATTAAAGTTACCGCAATCGAACACCGGTGTGTTCTCCCTAAAGTATGCAGATTTATGCGACTTCATTGTCCAGACGTTAGAGAATTTTCGAGAAACAGCTGAATAAAATGAATAAGGTTCCGTGATCTTCTACAAGATTTAGATAACTAATGTGCCACCTAAAGCCCGAATAGCATTTGGCGGCAGAAAAGACCTCCAGTCTTGATGAAATGTGTGAATTTTGTTTGATTCTCTGAAGACAGTCGATGAGGTTTGCAGGTGTTACAATACCTAGCGTGCTGATGTCAACATACATATCGCTTTAAAGTCGTGACATTTTTAAGTTAATATTCACGATTTATAAGTAGTAATCAAATTTAAAATATACGGTACACTTATTTTTGAAAGTTTGAATGAGCACATGACGTTTTAAGCAAATTTAAATAGAACATCTTTTTCTCATTTTTCGTCTTATCTTATCTTTATTTATTATCGTAAATACATAAAATTATCAGAATTTGTTCTCAATTTTTATTAAATTAATTTTAGTGAATTTACTTTGTTTCTAAAAAATAAGAACTTTTCAAAGAAAGTTAAAAAGTGAGAGCTTGTTTGAAAACTTTTGAAACTTTTTTGACACGTTGTGAAGATTTACAATTTAAGCAAAGTGAGTTCCTTAATAATTTTTGCTTTTCTGTAAACAATAATTATTAGGTATAGTTCTCTACTTAAAATTTTAAAAAGTACCAGAAATATTAGTCAAGGGGATTAAAATTTCAAATACACTAAAATAATGTTTAAAAATGTTATTTTAAATTCTATAAATACGAAATGAAATAAACTACTAAAAAAGTAGGTAGAGCTTCACAGTAAGTCTATAATGCATTGTTACGAATTTGTTAGTGAACCTTGTATTTAACATGGGACTTTATGGCTATCTCGCCAAATTGGCGAGATATAGGATAGTTGGCGATCGTTGTCAAACGTGGCGATAGTTGACAACTTTTGGTTCCGGCTTCTGGTCTAATCTGGAATGTTCGAGAAGTTCCTTCGGGCCTATATAAAGCAGGCTGAGCCCCAAACAAAGTCGAGTCGTTTAGTAGATTTCTCAGTGTACAGAGTACACAAGGTGTGCTGTGTTTTTACCAGTGCTTCCGTTTTGTTTTATGTGGAAAGAGGAATTTGAGTTCAAGGCATTCTTCACGAGTTATTTACCAATAATTTTGTAAACTTGATAAGAGTGCGCATTACCGTAACCTTGATACTCTTCTGACATATTTTCCATCTGACTGTCAATAAATAATTGTTTTCGTGCTGTCTTACTTTTAAAGTCCATTCAACCCCCGAATCCAGCAGTGAAGTTCGTAACAGCATTTACTGCCAATATTATAAATTGATATGTGCAATAGTTTTTATTTGTGCGTATGTTGAAATAACATCATTTTAAGTAAAACGGATTTTAAGTCTTTATAGTTTTCTGAACAGTAGGTTTACGGGACGCTACATTTTGACACATTTCGAATTTTATAAGGAAAATTACAAAAACATATAGTATTTTTTTATTTTATCTCTTGTACTGACATTTATCCATTAAACGAGGTAAATATATATTGAAGTCTATTTTCTTTAAAAGTGTTAAAATATTGTGGTATATCTATCTCTACGGATATGTATTAATTTGAAGTGATAGTAATGTAGACAAAATTTTTAGTAAATTATTTCTACTCATGCAAATATTACAACAATAATAAATGGCATTGTACCGACAATACTTCGATCCTTTATTCTATATTGTTATCTCAAATGATAGAAGCAATAAGCAAACAGTGGAAAGAACGAAACGCAGAATGTCAACTGAAGTCAGAGTGGGAAGAGATTTTGAATGTTTTAGTTGATTGGTTGGAGTATTGAAAAATAAAATACTAGAATATTTTGTGAATTAGTAATATTATTGTGAACCTCAATATTATCTCATAGTTTCATGTTTTACTTATAGTGTATAATTACATTGATTTCTGGTTGTTGTTATATGCATTCGTTCAGGAGTCAAATTGACTCATGTTCATATATAAGAAGCGTCCGTAAACCTAGTGTTAAAAGTTCTGATATTAAACATTAAGATTGTTGAGTTTTACAGGTTTTAATTCATATATTTCAACAAGGTTTGTTTTAAAAGATTTAGAAATGCTCAATATAAAAATCAGAAAATTGAATTTTTGAATGTTTAAAGGGAATCTGTCCCCTTAAGGCAGAATTTTTTAAATTTTTTTACCCTCGTTTTACCACATACATAAACAACGAAATCACTGAATAAATGTCGCTTAGAGAAAAATAAGTCTTTTATTTATCACTGATTAGACATAAACATAAAAACTAAAGAAAATAAAGCAGCATAAAAATGTAGATAATACTTTAGAATGTAATGTGGAAGCTAAAAATGTTTTAATGAGGTGTTACCAATAAAATGATCTTTTGAAGAATATTTTCCGACTTGTGTTGTGCTTTCATGAATGATTTGATTGAATCGTTATTAAATTGCTTTTATGTTCACTAATTTTGAATTTATGGCTTATTAGTTGCTATTATAACTTATATGTAAGGGATTAAGGAAAATTGGAGAATGATTTTATAGAATTTCTTTAAAATTTTGACTGTACTTAAAAATTTCTCGAGGAACCCTTAGAGGTTCATTGCGGAATTCAAGAGTTCCACTAAACACACTTTGAGAAACTCTAATTTAAGGTATCCAACTGTTTGAGGAATATTACAAACTTATTTCATTGATCTATAAAACTAGAACGTTAACTTTACAAAAATATTCTTGCCGATAGATGGCCGAATTATTAGGGGCTGATATTTAGTTCAGCAGTTTGTGAATTCTAATTCCTCGTGTAGCAAAAATGTAGATCGTACCGTTTTTAACCAAACCATTCCAAAACAGTTTTTTACGATCTATAGAATAGATATGACAGTTTTTGTTTTCAATTGACAAACCGGAAGCTCCACTTAAATTAACCGTAAATTTCAGTTTAAAAATATTTTATTTCTACATAAATCGTTAAATTTTATTTTTATTTAAAGATGGACTTTTGCCGATGTCATTTTAATTTAAACTCATAAAAGTGAAGTGGATACAATAAAAATTTTGTAAAACTTTTCTGCTACTAAAGGTATTTTCGGGAAAACTATGTTAGATGGTTTAATAGTAAGAAATAACGCGATAAAAAATTTTATAATGGGAATATAAAACTTGTGATAGATAATTTACATATTATTAGCTTGTAATAATTTATAAGTTTTATTTTATAGCAGTTTTTAGGAAATTTGCAGCTATTCGTATAAAATAAGTGGAATTTTTTAAAGAAATGAGCTGTGTAGTTACTTCTTTCTTAAATATTTACTATACATTTTATTATACGTCTTAAGTCTAATTTCATTACATTCTTAGATGTTCCATGCATGTGTAACCTCCAATTTATTTTTATTAATAAATTTTCCGCTCAATGTTCAAGGAAATTTTCAAAAATTGTCCCATTTTTCACATAGCTGTGAAATAAATTTATTTTTGCCAGCTAAAAAGAATACGTTTTCATATAAACTAATACTCTATAAACAATCATTAACACATTTACCTTAACTAAATAACTATACATATATATATACATATATATATATATACATATATATATATATATATATATAAAGATTGCTTTAAAAAAATTTGGCAAAGCGCTTGGGATGTAAATATTGATAATAATTTGTGTAATACCAAGTCAAAAATTGAGAAGTGACAGCCTCTCGTGGCCAGAAAGCATGATGTCATTCTCACCCGTCCCTGTATTGGACACACTCGGTTCACCCGTCGTCATCTCTTACTCGGAGATCACGCACCTACATGTAAAATATGTAAGGTCGACATGTCCGTTAAACACATTCTGATCAACTGTCCCATTTTTAATCAGCATCGTCTCCACTATTTTAAATCAGCTACCCCCGATATCAAATGTCTTTTAAATGCGTCGACACATCCTGAACTTTTTACCTTTTTAAAATTCATTGGTTTTTATCCTCATATTTAATATTATTTATACACCTCATTCACTTTTTAATTCTACCTACGTTTATCTTCGTTTCGTTTATCACTTCATTGCTTCGTCTTTAAGTTTTAAACTTTGAAATGAATTTTAAAATCTTTTCTACTGAGTACTTGTGTTTGTCACAATATATCCCAGGAGGATCCAGTGCCATTAAGCGCCAACCAACCAACCAACCAACCAACCGTAATAACTAAAATAGTAATATTTATTAAAGACTTTTAGTAATCGTTTAAAAATGTACGACATCTTTTAAATTGATGAAATGTTTACTGTAATTTCATAATATATCAAATATTTAAAATAAGACATGATAGTAAAAAAATAAATTGCTAGTGTATGGAGTCAATCTGTATTCATTTTTTCTCTATATCACTATAGAAACTGAAAAAAAAAACTAAAATATTTTGTTACACAGCTGTTAAATGAAGTGCTACACATGCATTTTAAAGTGGTACGAATGTAATTAAAAGAGCAGATTGCACGAGAGTATTCTGTATGCTAATTCCTATTCTACACAAAATTCTCCGTGAATGACGAAAGGGAAAATTAGCAAAATTTCTAACAGCATTTCCATGAATCACATTTGTCACTGTAAATTTTAGAATCATCATTTATAACTGTGACTCCATATAGCATTCTATTAAAGTACTATTCCTCCAAAATTTTCATCGAATTATACTTAAAATCACCTTTTAGATAATAATTTACATTATTAAAAGACATGTAAATTTCAACATTGACTAATTACTAAAGTTATACATAATTTACTGTACTAATTAATAAAATTAATGCAGTAAAATTTTAAAGGTGTTTTGTCAAAGATGACAAGTATTTAAAGTGATAAATATTTTAAAACATATAAATGCAGGATAATGATCATGAATTTCTAGTAATAACAGAAATATTTAATCTACCTTCATATAATTAATTATATGGAATACTCGGTGTAAAGGTGTTGAATTTTATGAATATTTATACAGAATGCATTATTAACAAACATGCCAGAATTATTAGATCTTACTTTGAAGCTATAAGAGGATTAATAATTATGTTGTACATATTTAAATGCATGCTAGTAAATGTAGTTTGGTTTTCTCTCGAATTTCGTTTTTGCTTAATGATAGATCTTATCTATAATTCCTTAAAAATAGTTAAGTTAATATATTAAAAAGATTTTGTAACTATGATATGAAAAACTTTCATTGTTATCGATTATTTTTGATTAACTATAAATTGTTATACATTATTGTTAATAAAAGGCCGACATAGCGTTAAGGCCGGCCGTGAGTCTAGTGGTTTAAAAAAAAAAAAATTCCTGCTGAATTTTGTTTATTAAATGTTAAATAAAGATGTAAATGGCAATAGATATATAAAATGGTTTTAGGGCTATGATGCCAAATTAACCACACTAGGTCGAAGATTTAACAAACATGGCGCCTTGATGAGAAAAAAAAAATGGTGCTCGAACTCTTGCAGAAGATCCAAAAATCCAAGCTCCTTCTCCTTTGCTCTCTCTCCGAGGGGGCCTGCAGATCTCTCTTTAAAAAAAAGTTCGTTGGGGAGCGTTGCTGGGCCGAAGCGGGCTACTCCACGGTTAGCTCTTGACCAATAGGGTCGAAGGAGGGTCACTCCGCTTTCACCTCTAGGTTGGGTTCGCTCTTGCTTTGTCCAACTGTAACTCTTTGTTACAATTATTTATAATAAAATTTTCCTTAAAATATTGCTAAGAATGTAACTAAATATAAAAATTTAGTTTTATCATAATAACAATACATTTTATTTTTTTAATTGAAAATAGGTACAAAGTTTTATGAAAGTGGAAGAGTAAAAATAAATTTATCCGTATAACTTTTTTAATAAGTAAATTAGAAACTAAATCTTTGTATCAAAGTAAAGCTAGTTATCATCATTATTATGTAATCCTCAACTAATTCAATGCAAGATATATGATCTATTTTAGGTCATGGTGATGCCTGTTTCTTTTTAAATTTTATACTTTTTAAGACTTTTTTAAATTTTAAAATATTGCATGCTCTTAAAATTTTAATTACAGAATAGAACAGGTAGTTTACATCAATTTGATACAAAAACTGAGGTTTCAGTAAATATATTTCAAAAGTTATTTTATAGGAACCCGAATTTCATACTTTTTCATACCTCATTTGGTGTACAGTTTTATGTTATTTAAAATATTTTACTTAAAATACTAAAACTAGATATATTAACAGTAGAAATATATTAAAGATCTTGTAAAATATCATTAAAAGAAGCAGAACTAAATATTTAGTGATAAATGAAATTGAGGAAACAAAAGATACTTTCTACTTAAGTTAACTAACTGGGTTCAAATGCCATATTTTTAGAAACAGCAAAATTTAACAGGTATTTCATAATCCACATCTAAGTACAAAGTGCTATATATATAAATAAAATATAAGTGTTTTTTAAATAAAATTTTATAATTTTTAAGTATTTAGTCAATGCTATTACTAAATAATGTTATAAAATATTTTAAACCTGTTACTTTAAAGCCCCAAATAGAAAAAAAAGGAAAAGTGATTTTTTCTTATGTCATTTATGATGGTATCCAAAGTTGTGTTTTCGAACCGTAAGCTATTTCTTTTTATCCCATTTTGTGTGTTATGATTTAACATAAATTTAAAAAGTTTAACAGTTTTTGATGATTTTAAGATTTACCTTGAAAAATGTGTTTACGGAAATTTTAGAAATTTTGAAAATTTTCCCGTTTGTCAATGACAGAAAATTTTATGTAGAATAGAAATTTATATTCAAAATATTTATATACAGTTAAATCGTGTCTTTTAGATTCGTACCACTTTAAAATGAAAATTAACCATCTATTTAAAAACTCTATAGTAAAATATCTCATAATTTCCTGTATTCTGCAGTGATATAATGAACAAACAATACAAATTGAATACATACACTAGCAATTATTTATTTTACTATCTCTCCATGTTATTCTAAATAATGTATTTAATTAGTTTTGGAATTGTATACATTTGTCAGTTGAACATACACAATATACATTTAAATAATTCTAAATGTATCCTACTATAAGCATTAATATTTAAGTTAACAGATATTTCATAATCTGCAGATACGTTCAAATGCTTGTTATATAAGCAAAACACATGATTTTTTTTATAAAATTTTATGAATTTTGGGTATGAGATTAATAATGCTATTAATGTTATAAAATGATTTTTATAGTTATTGCATTGAATCCTATCCCCCACCCCCCAAAAAATTTAATGAATCTATCGTATATCATGTTAAACTTCCCCCTATTATTTTTTACTTAATTAATTTGTATATATTTATATATATACATAAAAAATTAAAAACTATGAAAACCCCAAAAATTATTAAAATTTTATAAAATTGATGCTTGCATCTGCATAAAAACTCTCTATCCCTTTTTAAACTTCCTACTCTCTATTAACCCCTTCCGGTATGATTTAATAATGAAAAACTTTTATTTAAAAAACTTGTTTCATTTTACAATTCTTACATATTCTTAATTAAAATCCACTTTTTACATAGTGTTAAATAATATCAGGAAAAGTAAAATTAAGAAAATATCAAAGCAAAATAATAATAAGGTATACAGATAATAGTCTTCAAGCTAGTGGTACTTTTCAAACCAAAGTGCAAAGGAATTCTTAATTGTTTACACCGCCAAGTAGTCTCACTTTTAATTTGATTCTTGTAACACACACGGCATTTCTTAGTAGGTTTTCTTTTATTCTGACTCATTAATTTGGCAATGACTTGTACCAAGTAAACAATATGCAATAGTGACTTGTGATTTTCACAAGTGATAAAAGTGTTGCCAAATTCAGTACACTAGAAATTTTAAACTAAATTAATTATCATATTTAACAGTATTTTTAATCGCATGACGAGTGTAGCTCGTCATTGTGCGGTATGGAATGAAAAACTAATGACGAGCTAGACTCGTCATTTTACTGGAAGGGGTTAATTACTTTTTACTTTACCACTTTGCTATTTTTACTGCTGTCTAGGGCCAAATTGTTATTCCTTTTTATGTAATTTTTTATTTTAATTATTGCATGTAACCCAAAATGAACTGACAAATCCTGATACTCACCCTGATTGATCTAAATCACTCTCTCGACAGGGGATACAGCTTTGAGCTAAGGAGCCCCGATCAAATTACTACTCTGCTGTCTTTCAAAATCATAGACTAAAAAGTAGATTTAACATAATTTAAAAGTTGTCCCTCTGTTGGATTATTTGTAATTTTTTATGTGCATTAAGATTTCTAACTTTTTGTCTTGATTTATTTTCTGTTCATGTGTATATTTGATAGTATATGTAAAAAAAGAGTAATAATATTTTAATTAATCAAAGAGTTATAAAATTGCTTTACAAGTTAATATTTAAAATGGTATAATTAAAATCGACAACTTTCGTAAAAATAAAATTAAAATTTTATAATTAGCTGTAGATATAAAACCATCAGTAGTTTTTTTTTTTTTTTTTTTTTTTTTTTTTGAGGGGGGGGGGGTTGGAGCGCTACGGTCTACCTTTTGCTAATGAGGGCTAATGAGACCGATACCTACTGCTTAAAGCCGATTCCGAATTCTACGAATATCCATGCCATAGTGGGATTCGAACCCATGAACTCCGATTCCGAAGGCCAGCACCCTAACCATTCGGCCATCGTTCGGCCTCATCAGTAGTTATAGTTATGAACAGTGAAAATGCTTTAAAATATTTTAAAGTTCATATTGTTTTAATATTGAATATTTCATCTAACTTGTAATAGCGTCTTTATGTAAATATTTCTTTATACATATTATTAAAAATCAAACATTAGTAGAAGAGTTTTATAATTTTTTATTAGCTGTATCAGAAAAAAATTTACGCAATAATATAGTTAGAATCTATATAACTAGTAAAAGCAAGATGTTAATATATTATTCCAACATGGGAATAAACTATTATAGTTCTGGCAATATAAATAGTATTTAAACTGCATACAACTTAAAAGTAAATTATCTTTTAAAATGTTTCCCTTCTCTACCTCTATATGGTGCTTAAATACTTAGTCAATCAGTTCTTGGACTTTTTGCGAAGTGTGTTGACGGATTGTTCTGGAACCATTATTTTAAACTTAATTACACTTTAATCACCGCTGATAACCATTAGGAATAAACAGGGTCAATCGAGTGATTTACAGAGGCAATGAAATTTGCGGTGACGGTCCTATGAAGACAAAATGAACTGTATCGAGTGGAACTCGATTGTTAAACGTGGTGATAAAGTGCTTTGCATAATTTTAATAGGAATACCAATAAATGAATGGAATTCTAAATAACAGGGGTTACTATCCATCTGTAAAGCATTATTAACTTCTGAACTGAACTGAACTGAAAAACATAATTACTTTAAAATTTATCTATAGTGCTTTTATGTTCTATGCTATTAGTTAGGTACCTGTGTTATGTGTACCACTGGGTGGAAATAAAATATTTTTGCTGGTACTGTAAAGAATGATAATTAAGTGTAATTATAATATGTTTATCTAACATCTGTTACTAAGTAAGGCTTGACTGAAAAACAGGGTGCCTCCGCCAACTTGGCGATAAAACTCTGAGCATGGTGATTAACATTTTGTCCTGATCTCGCCATGTCTAAATAATCTGTATCTATATTTTAATTTATATTCTATTTGTATTTAGCCCTTTTTGTGGAACCCATTTTTTATATATTAAATGAGCTCAAGGCTTAAAAGTATTAGATATAATGAACCATTAATAACAATTTTTAATATCTTAGAGCTGATGGCTATGGGATTGATGGTAGAATCCCAGTTCCGGGGGTAGGCAGCCCTGTTTTTGGCTCTATTTTTGTACAAGTAATCCCAAATTGTCGCCAAGGGATGTTTACAATTTGTGCTTAATTTTTTATTAAGTTTATACACAATTTCAAAGCATATTTTTAACAAGAAAAGGTTTGAAATTCTGTTAAGATGAATACAAATTAAAAAAAAATAGAAAATAAAACATAGAGCAAGGTTTGTCAGAAAACTGTGTTCTAGAATTTGGCGAAATTGCCAACGCTTGGCGTGCCCACTAGATATAATTCGGTGGGCCCCCTGAACTGGGATTTAGCCGGGATTAATTGCCCATAAATGGAACAGTGGTTTTGGTTTATTAAGAAAATGTATACAATTCTATTACAATGGCACAATCCACATCAATTAAAGTTGTCCAAATAGCAAGGGATACAATGTTGTTCGTATGAAATAACTTTGTGTTTTAGTAAACATCGCCAATACTTTAACCAAATTTGCCAAATGCCATCCTATTTATCAGTAGTACCCTAATTAAAATGTTTACTTTATATTCTAACATAAATTCTTTAAAAAATATAACTTAAGGTAATGCAGGGTTATTAAGGTAATGCAGGGCGATATATTTGGTGATAAAATTTTATGCTGCTGATAAGCCTGGCTTGCAATTGCAAAGGAGGATGTAAATTACAAAGCTCTTATTTTATTAAAAATATGAAAATTGTTAATTAACTTAGTTACATTTTATCATAGAACGGAGTGATTAAGTTAAATCATTTTTGTTTTATTATAAAAATGGTGAAAAACAGCTTATTTTATCATAGTTTAGATTTTGAGTAGCGGCAGCAGCCATCTTGCTTGTCACATCTTGGCTTGAAAACAAATCGACAAAAAAATCGAGGCGTGCTCAATTGTAACCTTTTTTGTAATCCATATAATATTATAGATTTATAATTACATAATGTTTATTATCCTGCAGTTTCACATTTGTTCACATGTCAAAAATGCTGTTAAGTAACCTTTCTGGGTACAGATGCATTATAGACGCTGTCTTTTTTGTCTCCAAATTTGGTGATATTTTGGAGATTTTACGGTTCGATGAGTGGTTTGGTCTGTTTGTCCTGGCTTTGGTGGTGGGGAATGACAGCTCTAATGTGCTCTTGCACCCCATTGGCACGTGATTTTTGAAGCCAGTACCCGGCACTATTAGAGAAATTTGCATCTTAACTGTTCTTTTGGTTTACAGTCGCTTAGGTTAAATTGTATTTTATTTATTTTTTTTTTGTTCTTATCCTTTTCTGGGATTTAGTAAGTAATTCTGTTTTCATTCTTATCATTTTCTGAGATTTAGTTAAATTAGTGACGGGTGAAGTTATTCCGGTTCTTACTATTTTTGAAATTGTTAAAAAGTTTCAGGGTATTCTAAATCAAACAACATGCTTTGGTTTGGAACATTTTTATTTTGTTCTTTTTTTCTGGGATTTAGTTAATTTAGATATGACGTGTGAAGTTACTTCAGTTCTTACTATTTTTGAAATTGATATTATTTTTTAAATAACGTAAAAAATGATAATTATTATGCCAATTTTATTTTAATAATGCTGTAAATTGTTAATCTGTTTTTTTCCTTTTAAAGTTTAGTCTTGTTAATGTTGTGTTTCAAATATGCCCTGTGACCGCTGCCCCCCCCCTTTTTTTTTATTTTTTTTTTTTCAGTAAGCGCGTACAGCCGCCATGTTTTTCTGTTTGGCGAATTTTTAAAACACGCGTTTTTCTGTTAATCGAAAAAAAAGAAACAGTGGAGGGGACCGGCGTCTATAATGCATGCATCTGTTCCCCTTTCTGAAATGTAGCCCTTTTAAGCATATTTGTTGCCATGCGCTATTCTAAACATCGTGACGAATGTAAATTTCTCATTGCTAATTGCTGTAACATCTAGTTAAATACAAATAAAAACCAATTTTATCTTTCAGTCTAATCAACAATTATTTTAACTATATTACTTCTGAGTTACAAATTACACCCGTTGACTAGAGATTCCTTAGAAGATCAGTGTAAAGATTATAGAAACAAACTGACTCGTAGGTAATTTGATTAATGGAATTTCTTGGATGTTGAATTTCTATCTGGAAATCAAATTTAGAATTCATCTTTGAGCTTTAACAGAATATATTTTCGTAGTAAGTTCACAGACTTATTTTGATTTAATCATTTCACCGGATTACCCGTACAGTGTACGGGCTTCGTATATTACTCTTAATTGGTTTACTCGTACATGGTATGGGCATAGATATTTTCTTTTTTTAAATTTGTCTGTAATTATAATTCTTGTAAAGAGATTTTTTGTACTAGTAAAGAGTTTTTTAACATTTATAGACCAGATTATTGAAAAATATGTATTAGTAATGAATTTAAAATTAGGACTACCAGGTTGAAACTCTGAGAAACATATTGTAGCACTCATTGCTCCTGCAGATAAAACTTGCAAGAAAATTTTCTGTTTTCTGTTCGAATTTAAGATTTAAACTGCATTTCATAGATCTCAGGTTTGTATGAAAAAGCGTAAACAGTAAAATTTACCGCACGAGATACGTTTTTGTATAATACGAAATGCTTTCGAGTTTGCATGCACAATTTAAAGCGTATGATGCCCGAACATTATAAGGAAATGGTGAAAATGCATTAGAAGTGAGAACAAATTCCCGAAAAGGTTGTAGTGACATCTATTTGTCATTTTAGTGAGGCTTCCGAGGGAATAAAAACAGGCATTTTAACTGCAGACACTTCCACCATAGTGGTAAATGCTAAAAAATTTTAGAATAACAAATCAAAACTTCTATAAGAACGCAGAACTTTCAATTGAGAAACGCATTCTAAGAGATGAAAATTTCAACAGAAATTACCAGAAGTCCGTGGTCTCTCTTTCGGAGTATGTGAGACGTTGTGATAAAATAGAAACTCTAAATAATCTTTAAGATTTAGAAATATAAACATTTAATAGTTTTAACCGAACAACAAAGCGATCTTCTCTAACACTACATACGACGGAAAATACCCGGCAGACATAAAAACAGAAGCAGTAGCAGAAGTAGTAGTTACAAACGTGACGTTTAAAATGACAAATAGATGTCGCTACAAGGTTTTAGTTTATCAAGTTTGTTGTTTAATCACATGAAGAAAACGACATTTTTTCAACATTTTATAGTAAGAGAAAATGTCCGTTTAAAGCGTTTACTACAGTATTATTTACTCAGTTTACAAATCTAACGATGATAAATGGTAAAGCATTTTAGTTTAATCTTTCTGTATTCAAAATTGAAATTACATTGACAAAATATATTTGTATTGCAACTGAATTCGTCACTTTTTGAATTTAGGGTGATTATAAAACTAGATTAGACTAGAATTATTTTAACTATATAGTTATTACTAAAACCTTTACACAGTTTGTAAATAGTGTTCAAATAGCAATAATGAATATTACTAATTTTCACATCAATTAAATAGTAATTTCTTACAATTTTACCGTTTTGTTAAAATTTTGTGACTAAAGAATTTGCAAAAGAATTTGTAAAGAATTGGCAAATTTGGCAAAAATATTGGCGATATTTACTAAAATAAAAAGGTAATCCACTCAAACATTGCATTTATTGCTTTTTCTCGGCTTTAATTAATGCACAGTGCGCCATCGTAATAGAATTATATACTCTTACTTAATTAAAGAAAACGACTTGAAAATTGGATATTTATATTTATGGGCAGTTAATCCTTTAACAGTTTACAAACTCAACAGCTCCAAATTATTAAAAATCAGGCATAATGAACCATTAGTAGTTTGTTATATGTAATTTTTTAAGCATTGCGCACTTTTAATATATAAGAAAAGCATTACACAAGGAGAGTTGGAAGCAAATATCATATAAATTATAATATAAATACAGATTGTTTGGAAAAGGCGAGATCAAGAAAAAATGTTAGGCAACCATACTTAAACCATTATCTCCAAGATGGCGGGGAAGCCCTGTTCTTTAGTCAAGCCAAAATATTTAATGTATGACTTTAAGCTATAATATTCTCCTGACACAATTGACTTTATAGAACAAACAGATAGTTATAACTAACTTTCATGTTTAGATTAGATTATCATAGTGTGTTTGATTTCTTTCTATTTTCTGTATGAACATTCAGAAGTTCTCCGTTATGAAGTTGATAAATTTTGAAAGATATTTTATTTTTCTCCTGTATGAACATGTGTCTCGTTTTGATAAACGCAAAAATTGCTTTGTTTTTAAAAATTAACAGAAGTTACATATTAAAGCCATTATAAATATTCCTCAAATAGAAGCAAAAATTTAGATATTTACAAAGCTTCAGTAGGATATTTTACTGATAGTATATACTCTCATATACACATTTCTGTTTGTATATCTAATGTAAAACTCAAATTAGACTAATACTTTCCTAAAGTTTAGAAAACTTTTTAAATATTTAGAAAGACTTTTTTAAAACGTCTACACTTAAAAAAAGTAGTTTGCTTTGAAAATGAATTTTAATGGATGTTTTGAAATATAAATATGCAAAAAACTCATTCCTACTTTTCTTAAATATTTTAAAGTGTCGCATTCTAAGCCCTCTCCAGACTGTGAGTAATCAAAGATCTTTTATTTTTCCCTGGGACAATTTTCTCCCCGAATTTATCAATATTGGAGATGTTGCCAAATTAAAATTATGAAAATCACCCATCTGACGTACCGGCACATTGAATTCAGTTTATTGTCTGCCAGTTGATTGGTTATTCATACTTATAAACTTAATTACGCCCTAATCACTGCGGCGCATAATTCGGAATATGCAAATTTATGCGGGTGCTTTGTCCACCTCAACGACGGAGTTTTCCGGAGTTTTATAGAACAACAGAACAAAATTAATAGAATTTCTGGCTGGGTATTGAAAACGCAGCTGACTGATGCGCAAATGTTAATTGTGCGAGAATGACAATCGAGTTGGGTTTGGGGTAATAATGAAATGTGTTTAATTTCGTTCGGAGGGAACGGGTATGCATAGATTAGAACGGCAAAATTGCACCACAGCCTGTATGAAATTAAACCCCGTGTTGGGACAAGGTAACCCTTTACGACTATCTGAATATCGAATGTCAGGAGGGTACCCCTTTAGCTACAGCGGGGATTGTCAGTAAACGAATAACATAGGATTTTTAGCAGCCATTGCTTTGTGTATGCAGGTAAAAAAATTGTCTATTTAAAAAATCCAATCTCAGATACAAATACTACTGTATTCCCACGTATATACCACTCACTTTTACTGCTTTGAATTTAGGGCTTACTGTATTCCCCCCATATATACTTCTCACTTCCATTTCTTTAAATTTAGAAAATACTGTATTCCCCGTATATACCACTCAGTTTTATTTCTTGAAATTCAAGACACTATATTCTCCTTATATACCGCTCACTTTTATTTCTTTAAATTTAGGTCATACTGTATTCCTGTATGTACTGCTCTCTTTTTATTTCTTTAAATTTGGGATTTACTGTATTTCTCCATATATACCACTCCCTTTTATTTCTTTAAATTTAGGACATTTTGTATTCCTTCATATATACCCCTCAATTTTATTTCTTTAAATTTAGGACATACTGTATTCCTGTATGTACTGCTTTCTTTTTATTTCTTTAAATTTGGGATTTACTGTATTTCTCCGCATACCACTCAGTTTTATTTCTTTAAATTTAGCACATTTTGTATTCCTTCATATATACCGCTCACTTTTATTTCTTTAAATTTAGGATATTTTCTATTTCTTCGTATATACCGCTACCTTTTATTTCTTTAAATTTAGGATTTACTGTATTGCTCCGTATATACCACTCACTTTTATTTCTTTAAATATAGAACATTTTGTATTCTTTCATATATACCGCTCACTTTTATTTCTTTTAAATTTATTACATAAATGTATTACAATCTCAAGTCCCGAATTTCAACATTGTAAGTCGAATTATTTTTCAAATATGACAAATCTGTACTTATATACAGATGTCATGGAAAAACTAACCAAAATACATTGAGGATGTTTAAATTGGTAATTCAGTTTCAAAGTAAACGTTTTTCTTAATATTCGTTCAGATTTAAATCTGAAATATGTCAAAAAGTTTTAAAAAAGCGTATTTATGTTAAAATATGAACACTCAAAACTTTCATGGTTCCAATATTTTCTTTATTTTGTTGAAAGAGATAACAGTTACCAAACAGTTTCATGTAAAGAAAACCAGTAGTAATTGGGGAAATATTAATTTTTTTTATTAATATCTATACGACATCACCTAATCTAGTTGTTCTTTTAAGTACTATATTAAAAGGTTTTGGATTGCATATCATATTAATTTTAATTAATGTTTATTTTGTGTGATACAAGCTAAAATATTAATAAAAATTAATTTAATAGTCAATGCTGTGTTTGAAATTGTAATAAATTACAAAAAATTATGTTTCGAAAAAACTTTAAATTTTCATTAGTAGTAATTATTTTATTTTTGGATTATAAATTTTTTATACGAGAATTAAAAAAGATTACATTTGCTTGTTAATATTTTAATAGTAAATTGAATAATAATTTTAAATTTTTTGCTAGACCAAATCAAACTGAAAACCTACTGGCATTATAAGTAGAAACTTATTATAGCGGCTTCAGCAATATCATTAAAGGCTTTAAAAATTGTTAAAAGTGTTTAAGTTCCATTATTTAGGATTGTAAGAGTCAAACACCGAATTCAATTGACTTCTAAAAGACCCAAACAATATTTTAAGCCAGTAAATATTGATCAATTATCTTTTGCCCTTTTTTAAAAACAATTTATCGGATCTGGTGTTTATAAAAAACACAGTTATTATCCAGTTCAACAGTCGTTTTTGTTCCTTCTGAACAGTTATTTTTCTCTCCGTAACCACGGGTTAAACATAAATGCTCTTTAATGTTATAGAAGTTAAGTTGAGTTGGATTTTTTTTCTGTAGGCTTCAAAAATAGAAAGAGAAAAAAAATCGTCACCGTTTGCGGGAAACAAAAATATAAAAGAAAGGTAAGTATTCCCTTTTCTGCTCCACCCGCCACCACAGTACCTAGCTTTTTGCTGGTTAATCTGCTTCGACCGATATCGGTTTTTTGTGCAGCACGTCTCTGACGACAGCCTGTGCCGTCGGATCACGTGATGGTGGGACAACCCCCTCCCCCTTTTTTTATTCCCCTTGAATTTCTTTGTTTGAGATAGATTTAGGGTTTTTTTTTTGTTTCGGAAATCTAGTCTTTGTTGGAAAGGAGATACGGGGTGAACATGGAAAGAATTACCTTAATGTTGAAGGTTTTTATCAAAAAAGGATGTCAAGGAAAACAAATTTGAATTGCATATTTTATAATGTCATCTAAATTACTTTGTGTTAAATATTACGAAGGAGTCACCAGGAAGCTCAAATAATTCATTTTGCGTCGTTTTTTAAATTGAGTTGTGGATGGCTTTGGTTTGGTTTGCAGCATTATGGTCTACTGTTTTCTTGAAGAGGGTTGAAAAGACCGGGACCTACTGCTTAAAGCCGATTGTGAATAGCTACAAATAACCATGCCAGCAGCGGAATACCAACCCGTTAACTCCGGTACCAAATAGCAGCTCTTTTCCATTCGGAAATCGTTCTTCATGAATTACTTTTATGGAAAAAATATCACTCTAAAGCACGTTCGTGTTTACTGATATGCGATTTTTGTTAAATCTCAATTTATTCTATTATCGTATCAGCTACAACAATATATGTCTAGTAGAAATATATAATCTATAATTCTACTATTAGCAGTCTTGCACCCTCAAATCACGTGAAAAAAAAAGACCCTTCCTCTTTTGAATACCCTTGAATTTTTTGGTTTGATGTGGACTTAGTGGGGATTTTTTATTTGTTTGCTTTTAACACCTCGTCACTTTTGGAAAGGAGATAGGATGTAAACAAGCAAAGAATTGCAGTAATTTAGGACGTTTTCCTCAAAAACGGATGTCAAGAAAACAAATTTGCACTGTACATTCTATGATGTGTGATTTAAATTACTTCATGTGAAATAACACGAAGTAGAGAAACCAAGAAAGGGCTTTATATGTCTACGTGATGATCCGGTCCCACGGAGAAGATGCTCGGAAACGCGTAATTTCTTAAACATAACTGTAAAAGAGTTTAGTTTTTATCTTAAGGGAGAAAATCAGAGACAGTGTATGTTCTAATAGGGCATGTTCAAATTTATTGAATTACCTATGTTAAATAGTATTTTGGAATTCCGTTATAAATGCATCTACAATAAGAATACAGCCTTAGTAAAAATACAATATATTACAATTCTGATTTTTTGGAATTTTAGTAGATGTAATAGTTGTAAAAGTTTTTCTTGGGGATTTGTTTTCCGATTTTATTACTTTACATAAAACATTAAAATGTAATCATAAGCAACATAGGTTTAAGAGGTTTGGGGTTGTCATTTGGTACTGGGATTTGTAGATTCAAATTTTGTTACAGTTATGGATGTTTGTAGCTGAGTCCGCTTGCCGAAGTTTGTTTTAAGCTCTAAACAGAAAAATCGAAATTAATCGGAATATTGATCGGAAATTGACTATACTATTCCAAATATTTGATAACAAAATGAGAAGTTTTGTTAACCATACTATTTTACATTTCAAAAATTTCTATTTAATGCATTATATAATTACACTACGTTGTTGAACATTTTGGTCACATGATGGTGCGATAACAACCCTCTCTGTTTTATTTCTTGAAGATTTTTATGGATTACACGTTGCGTGCTATTCAGACTAATGTATGAAGAAGGGTAAAACCACCGATAGTGCTTATTACAAAATTTTATTGAACCAATTAAAGAACGAAATCAATTCTTCTTTCCCGAATGCAATGTATCACATCACAAGTTTTTGTTTATGATGGCAAAATTGCATGAATTACGCTTTCAATTGCTTCCCTACCCATTGCAATGTCGGAACGGGTTCACATTGACTCATACATATTTGCAAGTCTAAAAAATATGTTCTAGGAAAAGAGATTTAGGACAAAAGGAGTCATTTCAGATACTGAAGCATTTTTGGGGGTCTTGGCAATTTATTCTAAAATAAAATCAAGGAAATGTTAACAGTAGAATCGTGGGAGTTTGGTATTCCTTAAACAGCAGACTGGGTAAAACGTGTCTCGATTAATGTGTTGATATTAAAAAAAAGTACAATGTATGTATGACATTTATGTATTATGACGCAATGACATTTATGTATTTTTAGGCATTAAATTATTGTACCAATTGATTAAAATTTAGAAGATATTACAATATCGAGAAGTATATACAGTTATAAAAATATATATAGACAATTTTAATGGAATTATTAAGCTTCTTAACAATGTTTTTTACACAGTTCAGGCGCAGTTTGGGCCATATGTATATACACACATATGTGTGTGTGTGTGTGAGAGAGAGAGAGAGAGAGAGAGAGAGTGAGAGTGTGTGAGTGAGAGAGAGAAAGTGTGTGAGTGAGAGAGAGTGTGTGAGAGAAAGAGAGAGAAGCGAATGAGTGAGAGAGTAATATTTTTATCCTAAAAACTAACCAACGTAATTACATCTATCTTGAAGTAATTTTCAGTTTTGATTCTATCTTTGTTGACATATCCTTCTAGAAACCTTAGAGAATGTCATTGTGCCTTCTGTTAATTAATTCCTGTTTCTTAAGTGACTAAAAATAGATGCTGGCTCTTAAACTGAGTCATCGGCTCACCCATGTGACTTGTAAATAATGTCTGATTGGTTGGCGCAACTATTTAACCCGATGAACATGTTTATCGAATGTCATTCCTGCGAGTTGATGTCTCAATAAACTATGTATGGTACAGCGCTGCTCATCGGTACCGGAGTTGGCGGAGTTAGCAGTAGGTTCTCGGTCTTATTAGTCTTCGTGTAGCAAAACAGTAGATTGTAGCTTTCCAAATGAAACCAAACCAATAAATTATGTCAGTTTGATCAAAACGTACCATTAACCTTTATTTCTGTAATATTTTTCACTGTATTGTGAAATACTACTACTGTATACTGACTCCACAGATATGAATATCCTTTTTTAATTAGATAAAAACCTGATCACATATAAATACTATAAATTTTCTATATATCGGTGTTTTAAAGTTCGAAATAATATCTACAGTTTTGTTTCCATACTTGGAAAGGGAGTAATGAATCTTTTTTCGGATATGCACAGATTCTTCAATATTCTATTTTCATAGATTTTTATGGGTGAAAAATTAAGAGAAGACAAAAAACTATTTCAATTTTAGTATTTTAGTAACGTTTTTGATAAAATTGAAAAAACAATAGAGTTTGGATGAAAATAACCCATCTTGCAGTTCTACTCTTAAAAAAACCTTTGAAATATGAATGACATACTCTTAAAGGGAACTGTAGATAAATAAAGTCTAGATTAAAAAAATATTTATCTTTAGTAATAAGTCTCGATATTTTTTTAAAGTCTTATATTCCATCACAATGAAGTAGTGAAATTAAAGTTTAAATTTTCTCATTGTTTTAGATATTTATACTGTATACGATGATTCACTGTTACAGAAATGATTTTCTAGTCTTTTTCAAATAACAATTTACGGAGTTTCAATTCCTTCTGTTCGTCTATCTCTGTTTTTCCTTCCCCTTTTCGTATTCTCTAACTGCATCAAAGTGAGCTAACTTGATTTAAGTCCCCGGAACTTCTGGACATGGCGCAACAATCCGAAACGAGCGTTTGTTGCTGAAAAATATCCGGATTTGAAGAGGCTATTCACAATCTCACCTTCTTTCACGGACTGGAAAAAAATTTCCCCAGTAATTGTGACAAGCCTGAGAAATGAACCTCCTACAAAAGCATGGAAAATTCGACCCCTTCCTCTTTTTTTTCTGATAAAAAAAAGAATTTTTTTTCTTTTCAAATAAAACGTGATACATCTCAAAAGATCATTTAGTGACATTCATTCTGTATTCCAGCAAGCGACTTGGAGAAATTCTATTCTAGCAATTTTGACGGTATTTATTGCTAGAGCGTCTTGTATAAAAGAGAAATGGTAAGCGCTTCTAAACCAGTTCTGAAATTGTCTCGGGAAAATGGCGATAAGCATTTAACCCTTTTTGGGACTCAAGAAATTTAAAAGTCTTCCTTAAAATGCGAGGAGTTTGAAAACTTGAGTTCTGTTTTTTATTTGTAGAAACAGTTTAAGGAAACAAATAACCCCCAAAATCATAATACCTAGAGAAATTCTATTCTCGCAATTTTGACGGTATTTATTCAAGATCATCTGGTATAAAAGAGAAAATGTTAAGAGCTTCGAAACCAGTTCTGAAATTGTTTCGGGAAAATGGCGATAAGCATTTAACCCTTTTGGGGACTCAAGAAATTTAAATGTTTTCCTTAAAATGAGAGGAGTTTGAAAGCTTGAGTTCTGTTTTTTATTTGTAGAAGCAGTTTAAGGAAACAAATAACCTCCAAAATCATAATATTCGTCCGAAAATATGAAGTTATTTTGTTTTTATTTGTCATCAATGATCATTTTGAAACTTAAAAAATATTTTTTTCTGCTTAATATTTTTTGGCATCGCATAAGTAAAATCTAAATAATACAAGTGCATTACATTTTCCACATTCTTTCTCAAATTTTAAGGCATTCTCTACCTATTTGATTAACATAAAATTTGATAAGATTTTATAAATCCTAATACTATAGTATTAAGTATATAGTTTTAACCTAAAAACCAAACAACGTAATTAAGCCTCTCTTAAAATAATTTTCCAGTGATTCTATACTTTTCTGGCAAAATCTGGCGACTATCATCTGTTTTTTCTATTAATTTGGCGAGCCTCTATACATCAAAATTCATTCCTGCTTCTATCATCACATTTTATATAATGCTTTATATTATTAGTTTCGTTTCCTATACGTTATTAAGTACAATCCACGTGATTAACCATTAGTAACCCTAATCAGATGGCAGGCACACTTATAAATCCTCATTTTCACCCCTGAAGCCTTTGGTAGATGATGCTACAATAAGCTTCCTTTATGTTTTTCAAAAAAACTGTTTTTCTGTTTTCTCATCGGGCTAAGTTTTTATGTGCGAGTGAATTAGTGAGTGAGTGAGATGACAATGTGTGTGTGACAGTCAGTCAAGCTTATAGCCTGCAAAGAAACAGGAAAAAGACATCCATTTCAGACATTTAAAGTTGATTCAAGCAACTTATTCCATTTCAGCCGTTTTCTTTTTTAAACTATACTCATCCAACTGGAGGTAACTAGCTCACGAATTTTTACCTTTTCTCTCTCGTGGAACTCTTTACGATCTATTTTTATATAACGATATTTTACCCCCGTATTCTTCTGCTTAACAAAGAGTTTGCTTTCTTTTGTATTAATTATTAATTTAATTTCTAACTTTAATCTTTTAAAAAGTCCGAAGTCAATATATATATGTAAAGGATAATTTGATCTATTACAAAGGGAAGAGAATCCATATTACTTACATGCAGTAGTAAAAACTTAGTTGAGTGAGACAAAATTTTTTGGTGAAGAGAAATTGAGTTTACTTTAGCATCATCTCTTTGAGGGTTCTGGGGGCGAAAATACTTTACATCTGAATTTGTAGGTGTATAAGCCAACAAATCGGAATTATTAATCGCCAGTTACGTTGTGGCACCTGTAACATGCTTTAAGTGTCACTAGTTATATAACGCATGAATGTATAAAGACCTTTGGAGTTTTCAATGTAGTAAATTTGATAGAAAGAACAGAGATAGTCGTCAAGTTCTACAGAAAAAATTGCCAGAATTGAATAGCCCGAAAATGTTAAGATAGATGTAATAACCATGGTTTAAATTTTAAGCGTAAAAATATCATAATACACATAGATTAATGACTTATGAATACTTAAGGTTCGACTTTTTGGTGCCGTAAAAAACGGGTTTGAACTCTTCTGCTAGCATGGATATATTTGGAGCAGGTTCATTGACTTTAAATGCTCCTTGTCTAACCATAGTTTTGAAATTTGGCTTCAGTGCTCTTAACCAAAAATTTTTTCATCCTTCATTCATTCATTAAATCAAAGATTCTATTTTTCTCAATTAATATATGTAAAATTTTCTATTTTTCAAAGAATTACATTTGATTATTATTTTCTCTTAACTGATTTAACTTTTCTATACTTTTGAAGTTGTAAAATTTCATTTCATATTTAAAAGTTTCCAATACATACATTTTCTAAACATTTTATTCGTATTTTGATTTTGAGTTAGCATTATATTAATACTATAGATAATAAATCATTTTTGCATGTTTGTTCATTCCAACTTATCCAGAAACTCAGTACACCTTATAACCCTTCACTGTTTAAACTTGTAGGTTAAACGGCTTAATAAAAGTAATAACTTTCTTTTAAGCAGGAATATATATTTCCTATGCAAACCAAGTCGTTTATCATGTTAAAACTCAAGGTTCAAAGTTTTATTTAGAATTCAGAAATACTCATGAAACGATTGCGTAGGAACGCAGTGATAAATGTTTGTTTGGAGCCATAGGCGATATATTATTATGCTTCCGATAATGCTGTGACAAACGTAATATATTACGGCTCAATATCAAATGCGGTGGAGGGGAATGGCACTGCATACCTTCTTTGTGTCGGGACGTTATTAATAAATATGTTATATAGCGATAATTACGAATATCAATAATCCAAGTAAACAAATAACTTGAGATAAAGGACAAATTCATATGATTGTTGACCGAAAATTATAAAAATTCAATATCTAGTTACAAGGTGAGATGTGAATGTGTTTTAGAATTACCAAAGTAGTTTTGAAACGTTGTATTGTATCGCCAGTAGCATTAAACCAGGTGTTTGTTTACTTTTCTAGTTATATTACCGCGTTTAATGTATAGGTAATGGAAAAGAAACATTTATGAAACTTCAATAAAAATACATTTAAGTATTTTACTTTTCTCGGAGGTTTTAGTTTAGTAGTTAGACCACAGACTTTGTGAACCATAGGAGAGAACTTTAAATCGTATTCACCTTCTGGAGAAACTTGGAATATGCGACAAATTGATAGTAGACATTTTAAACTAGTCTGCTATATTTTTAATCTGTGTTATGAAACCTGAATACGTTGTTACAGTTTATTTACGTAAATACAGTTAAGATTTCAAAATAAAATATTAATGTAATCTGTAAGTAAATATTAGTTAAAAATCCTACTTAAATAGGTTAAAATTCTTTTATTTTATGTTTACTTTTCATATTAATTACTTTAATGTTTTAGCAAAATTAGTAAAATGTTTAGTTACGGGAATGAATCTGAGTCAAAAAACGATATACAAGGAGGAAAATTAAGTGATTTCCTAGAGTACATACACAGAAAATATCGCAAAATCAGTTGCTTTCTCATTAGCTTTCTGAGAATGTTCTATAGTTATGTTCTTTTAAAAAGAAAATGAACGTTATTTATTAAGTAACAAGAATTAAAATGGAAGAATGTATTTTAAATATTAATAAGGGGATATTAAAAATATTATCTTCATATTACAGTCACACACTGTGTCAGACTTACTGTGTAAGCTTACTGTGTAAGCCTGTCATAAAAGCCTGATAGGCTTTGATGATAGGCTTTACAATGAACAAGAGGAAACTATGAAGATCTCTTGTTTATTAATTATCTATTATATAATTAGTCTGGGGCTCATCGTGCAAAATAGCACCTAGGAAAACTTTAAAGAAGCTAAAAAAAAGCATTTTGATTGTAAATCCCTCAACTTGTGTCGAAGATTTTTCTCTAATGAATTTGGTGAAGAATTAGTTTTATAGTGTAACTCACTACATACCACTCCGCGAAGTTAACAAGTGTGGTGAAATTATATAGTAACTGACTTTAAATTTTAAAGTTATTTTTCAAAACCTGGCATAAACATACGTACATACATGCATGCATACATACATACATACATACATACATACATACATACATACATACATACATACATACATACATACATACATGCATACATACATACATACATACATACATACATACATACATACATACATACATACATACATACATACATACATACATACATACATACATACATATATATATATATATATATATATAATGTCAGGTCTAAAAAGGGGGTAGTTGGAAATTGTGTAACTTAAAAACTATTTTAAAAAGAGAACTTTTTTATAATAATAAAATAAATGAAAAAGACCCAGGCTCGAGTAGCTTTTAGGATAATCTGGTCAGGCGGAAGCATTTTTGAGCTATTGAGCTTGCAAACAGATAAGTTTGATTTGACACGTGGACATGGAGCTGTCAACACCTTTAAGCATACCTCCGCAACGAACAATGAAAATGGCGCATGTTGCTTTCCTTAAGAACGATGAGTTAATAAAACTTAATATTTTTAAGAAGACTGTTTTCCATTCGCCTTAACTCTGGATCACGACTTGTCATATATATATGTCTAATTATATAATAACTCTCATTTTTCCCGTTGCACTCTACATTGATATAAAGCTTTAGTTAATCATATTAATTTATTTAAATAAAGTGGACTGAAAACATAAACCTGTATCTTTATGCGAATTTGAACTTCCCATTCCTTTACATTACATTTTTCATCCACAGTAGCGATATTTCGGCGACTTGGTGACAATCTTTGCACATTTTCCAAGTGACACTACATATATTGCAATACACACTTTTCCATCATACATTTTAGCAGTTTCACAATTTTTCTAATGTAAGTGAGACTAAAAATGACAGTCATTAATATGTAAGACACTGTAAGCGAAATAAGTAATTCTTGTCACTGTTACAGGATTTCTTGAGCGCAATTTCATAACTTTTATTCAGGGAAAGGTTGAAAAATGGGCTTCGTAATATTCTGGAAAGAAAAACATAATAGCAAACTAAGCAATTTTCTTTCTGTCCCCGAAAACACTTTATCAGAAGCTTATTCATACAAAACCTTAATGATTGAACGAATAAATGTACAATAAAAATAGCTGTGTCTTTAGGTTGTAGAAGAAATAATTAAACCTCAATGTTCAGCAAAAATATCACCAAGGAAAAAGTTGTGGGATGCAAGTTGGGACATAAATCATACCCGAAACTCTTCAGATGTATTGAAAGGCAGTGCAATTAATAATTTTTTATTTAAGCAACCACAAAATTCGTTCTTTTGTCAGTGCCATTGGAATGGGTGATAAAATTGGTGTTTTTTTTCTCTTTTTATAGAATAAATTAATAGCGTGAATTATACTTTCTTATAGAAAAATAAAGAATGAAGGAATAATTATATATATATATATATAATAAAATAATATATATATTATATAATATAATATAAATAAATATATACAGACAACTAGAAAACACTTTTCTCTTTTTTTAAAAATATAAATTTCCTTTACGGAAATATACGTAATTACACATTTCTTACCTACAAACGCACATAACATATACTAAAAGGTATGTTATCTTTAATCTTCTACATTTTAAATATTTGTAACTTAAATTATATGTTTTAAAAGTTTATTTTCAGTGACTGTTAAG
This sequence comes from Pardosa pseudoannulata, assembly GCA_032207245.1. Classification (NCBI taxonomy): domain Eukaryota; kingdom Metazoa; phylum Arthropoda; class Arachnida; order Araneae; family Lycosidae; genus Pardosa; species Pardosa pseudoannulata. Next base: position 12,961,165 of record CM063498.1, read on the forward strand.
TGTTACTACTCTCACATAGGGACATCAATAATTCAAAAAAATTTTCTTAAATATAAAATGTCATAAATATTTACTCTGTTGAAATATAAAATGATTAAATTCCAATACCAGAATTTTCTTTTTAATTTCCAATAGCTGGAATATCAAAGTTTACAGCAATCAAACGACTTACGAATGAAAAATAGTACGAAGTTCATTATTACAATCGTATATTATATTTATTCTTATTAAACTGGGCTTATCCATAGGAATAAATGTGCAGTGTTGAGTCCAGTTAGATAACTTTATATGCTATGTAATTATACGTACACGATAAAAATAGTAATCATTGAATTTTTACACCTAAAAGAAATGTCTTAACCTAAAACACTTTTCATGATAATACATAATCAAAGTAATAAACACCAAGCCCAGCTAGTTTACTCTGTGTGTGTGTGTGTGTGTGTAATGTAATGTAATGTAATGTAATGTATTGTAATGTTGCAACATGTTTAAAATAAAATTTTCTGTAATAGTTTAAATATATAAGATTTTTTAAGGTAAAGATATAAGATGTTTTAAGAAAGAATAGTGAATGAAAAGATATAAATGCAAAATATATTTATGAGTTAGTATTATTTAAAAATAAGTCGCAATTCATGAATATACATTACATTTATCATGTAGAGGCTGTAAAGGAGTGCCACTCCGATACTTTAAGTACTTTCGAAAGAGACCTCACATTCTTACAAATAATTAAACTATTGAGTGTAATTTGCATCGTACAATTCCTGCAGTCCGAAATAATTTTGCAGATTTGTATCAATTCGCGTCCCAAAGAATCTTCTACATGTATGACTGTAGTGCATTTTGGATCGGTCAAGGTATTTGGTTCTATGGAGTATTTGGTGATGGGAAAATTAAGACACCCTAACCTCCAAGCATAAGATTGATCAAACTATTTGTTGTACAGCTATGAGAAAGTTTGACAAGGGATAGTTTTGAGCTTTTGAGTAACATCCCTGGTCTGGCCAAGTAATTGAAGCGAAGATCCATTTCCCAAGTCAAATCCATGGGGAAATATTGTGCTGCTAATAAAAGTATGTCTCAATGACAAAATGTATTCCACCAAATGAAAAATAGAATCCGAAAATTAGAATTTCAGTTTCTCGAAAGCTTGAATTCCTTGATTAGAGTGCGTCTGACTCACTCAGTCTACTACATAATTATCCAAACTAGATGTGACAAACGTCTGTTTCAGAATCCCTTAAAATAGAAACATATCGTAGTACCATAGATGAAATGCATATCAGCTAAGTATGTAAACGCATACATCTTTCTCCTGAACTAACATTTCCTGATATTCAATGAACCTTCAGCAAGACTTATCCTTTAGTGGTTGGAGATCGCATTTTCAGGCACAAGTTCCTTTGCAGATCTTATTTGTCATGACAACCAGTATATTAAGTTTATCTCTACAAGTTTAGACATCCACACACACATTTCACATACACAAATTTATGTGTACATTTATATAAAACACGTGAACTACAATTCCTGTTTTATGAAAAAAAAATATAAAAGGGATAACAATGAATATAAAAATCTGATGGATTTAGAAATTTGATAAATTGTATGACTATGATTTATTAAATTATTTGAAACCCTAACTGGATGTTTTCACTTTCATAAAAAGTAATATATTTAGAATGGTGCTTAACATCAAATATAGATCATTGTATCCTCTCTACTTCTGCCAATACCCTATTACTGTCAGATTTTGAATAAATAAATGATTTTAATTTTGACAAAGCTTCATGTACACCTGAAAAACTTTGTTCTGATTCTGTTTCATTTTAGTCTTTCTTTTTTCTTCGTTATGATTTCTGCATAGATCATACATTGTTGTGACCATATTTCTTGGGAGGCTACTAACCAAGTGTATATATTCAGTTAGGAAAGCACTGAAAGAACCAGAAGTTGTACCATACACACAACTTTGAAACATTATTATGACGAGAAAAATATTCATTCCCCAATTCTAATTTCTACAAAAACATTTCTTTTCCGGAATGGTAAAGTGAAGGGCTGAAATTTTTCAATTGTAGATCCGCGGAACGGAAGACCTTTGGATACAAAGAAAAATACTTTTGGTTGTATGAGTATGAATTTGGTATCAAATGAATCAAATGATAAATGTGGGACAAAGAATTATGAGGGAACAGTAAATCGAGGTTCCTCTTTATACATTAATACAAGGATTTCTCTTTAACACCCCCGCTAGTTCTATTTAATCAATTATTTCTCATTATTCCTTATTTGTACTTAACATGTAATTTACCACCCGTATATACGTTCTTTTAATGATATTTACATTAATTAATAGTTATGAAACCGAACGAATAATTTGTTAAATTTCCTATTTCCATAACATATTGCAGTCTATTACTATCCATGTGTATAATTTGGCAAGTTTAAAATTCGTAACGTTCAAACTATGAGTAATTAATATTAATATATATATATATATATATATATATATATAATATATATATATATATATATATATATATAGTTTATGTAGTATAGATGTTTACAGACTTAATATTTAATTTTCACACTTAAATGTAGACGTTTACTAAATTTAATTAAATTCAAATACATACATTAAAGACCCTTTTCAATAATTTAACTTTTACCATATACATTGTTTATTATAAATCATGCTGTTTAAAGAATATAGATGTTGAAAGAAACAAGAACCTTCTTGCCAAATTTTTGGTCATATATGAGTGTCTGTTTGTTTGTCTTGTATATATCCTTATCGTTTGTAGTGGACTCATTCAGTTTTAAACAGATATTTTTTATGCTTCATATGGCCACTGTAGGTATTAAACCATTTTTCACTCAATAAGCCAAATGATGGCTGAATTGTTAGGGTGCCGATCTTCGCTACCGGAGCTCGGGGGTTTGAATGCCACTGTATCATGGATATTCGTAGTTGTTCGGAAATGCTTTAAGCAGTTGGCACCGGTCTTATCAGATATCTTGCTGCCTAAAATATAGACGGTAGGGGTGTAAACCAAACTACTAAATATATCCCACGATATGGCAATCTAACGATAGTTAAGCAGCAGATCGACTACAAATGGCAGAATATGGATGTTATTGTTTCATTTCCCCACGTGAAAAAATAAGTAAGCTAATTCGTACTTTAGCAAAGAGTAATGTTTTTTTAAAAGCTCACAACACCTTTAAATTTTCAAAAATTCGTTTTTTTTATTTTTACATTTTTTTAACATTTACATTTTTTTAATCTTTGAATATTATAAAACAAATCACTTATAACTATTTTAATTATAACTATTACAATTTGAATACAATCTTTGCATTTAATATCGTAGCTTTTAAGGGAATTATAAAAATGTTATTTTACTGAAAATGTTCTTTTCATCTTGTATGAAATGTAAATAAAATACTATTCCACATATTGATTTCATATTTTCACAGTATATACATTATATCCCTACGATGAAACTATTTACATAATAACTTTTCGCTTTACATAAAAAAATTCTCATATTTTAGAAAAAACTAAATTCAACAAAACTAATTAAATAAAAATAGAGAAGAAAGCTTGAAATTTCTATGTATTTGACACAATTAAAAAAGAATCATAAGTTGAAATAAAGAAAACAAAAATTCCATTTAAAATAGTTTAAAGGTGATGTTTTCCTTTAAAATAAAATTGCATACAACACATTTCGAAGCATTTTTTGCATTACGATATAAAGAAATCGGAAAAAGAAAATTACTTAAAAGCGTATTAATTATGTAAATATAATGCAAATTATGTTAAAACAACCATTTAAATGGAAGTTTATAATTTTACAATATAATTTGCGAAATTCTTGGTCATATGAGTGTCTGTTTGTCTTATACAAATTCTCATGGTTTGTCGTAGACTCATTAAATTTCAAACAGACATATTTATTATGCTTCCAGACGGTCAGAGTAGATATTAAACCTTTTTTTACTCTATCAGCCGGAGGACAATATGGGGGACAACAAAAGTTTTTAGTAAAAAAAACATCAATTTTTATTCTTTTCTTAAACATAACACTTCATAACTTAAATATCTAGCTTTATCAAATATAACACCTCATAATTTTTTGAAGTCTTTTCAAAAGACTACGTCATGTTACAACTTTTTATACATAGTCCAAAGATTGTGTTAAAATCTGGTAGTATTGTTCATAAAATTTACTTTGAATTAAACTAAGAATAGATAAGATTTTTCCTGTATGGAAGTTCTAATATCGCTCCTTTATTGCATGCCAGTAGTTGTTTTAAAAAGTGATTTTAGGTAATAAATCTTGGTATCATCATCTCTTTTGTACAAAAATTTATTAGAATAATTTAGATAAAAAATCACCCAAAATATGGTTTCACTACCTGTTATAATGTAAAAAAGAGTCTGCAGGGCTCTCAATCATTTATCTTCACAACCTTTTAATATTTTAAAATTTGATACTTATAAATATATATTCATAGAGAAGTAAATATGATTTGTACAAGCAAAAAGAATAAAATCTGTAACCAAAATTACATATTTTTACACATTTCACGTAGCATTATATATGGTAATTTAACAACTGTAAATTATTAAAGATATTTTTTCTTGTTAGGAATTGGTGCTAAGTAGTAGATGCCTGTCTAATAAAGCCCACATGAGGAAAAATGCTATAAACTAAATTAAACCAAAGCTGGTATCACTAGTCCTCGTTTAGGAAAGCAAGTAATACATGACTGCGAACAAATTTATCAACTCTTTACCGCTACCATCTTATAATTTTACAAATATATTCATATAATTGTAAACGTGCCGTGTAGCTGATACAATCCTAAATTATCTAAGAAAGGGAATAAAATAGAAATTCACCCATGTTAAAACCCCTATTAAAATATTCATGTTACATTTGAAAGCTGATTTTTAGAAAATACAAAATATTCAAGCAGTTCCTGTATGTAAAGGATATTTTTATTCATTGGCTTAATAGTGGTGTAAAGGAAAAATGTAATCGTATATATACAGTATTGTTACAATTACTAAATTTCTTCTACATTTAGCAGAGAATTTTATCAACTTACTAACTTTTTTCTAAGTACATTTTCTTTTTCAACTTCTGGTTGGTTGTGGTACAACCACATAGTTTACAGCAGTTTTGTTTCAGTTTCGCATGCATTGATGAATTAGAATTTAAAACAAATTCTAATGTATGATAGAAAATATTTTACAACTAAAAGGTTAAGCTTCTAAGTGACTAAATTTTTTATTATAATTCCAGAACTATTATTTTATCCAAAAATTCACTGTCTTGGTTCAGTTCAGCATGCATTGATGAATTAGAATTTAAAACAAATTCTAATGTATGATAGAAAATATTTTACAACGAAAAGATTAAGCTTTTAATTGACCAAAAGTTTTTTTATTATAATTCCCGAACTATTATTTTATTTAAACAAAGGATATTGTATTTATAATGTGAAATATTATGTAGAAATTTTGTTCCACAGTTAACACACTACTTTCACCTTCAAGTATTATAAACCTAAAACAAGTGGATCTGTTGTTTACAAAAATGCAAGATCAACCAGGTGTTTTCCATGGAAATGTCAAAAACACACATACAACACAAATAAAACTGAATTTTATTCTTTCTTTTGTTAAAAATCTAAGTAAAGATTTATTCTTTAGGTAAAACTAAGATGCAAATGATGACACTTCGCTATTTGCATATAGATCATTTTTAAAAATGGTTTGAAATACAAACAGAAATTAAATCCTAGAAAGCGAATTAAATAGAAAAATATTCATCTAGATACGTTTATTAAACAATAAATCTGTTTATTTGAAACTGATCTTCACTGTTAACAAACTGTTGTGATAAATGTTTTGAATTTAACGTTACAAACTTGAACAGACGAAGGTATTTTTCTAACAGTTTTATCAGAATAAACATCCATTTCCCTCTTCTACAGTAATGGTTTATTTGTATGTTCTTTGACGTTCTTCCTTGCACGTTTCACGTAGTGTAAACATTATAGAATTTGAAATACTTTTAAAATGTAACAAAAGCGGTTATATAGTGAGAAAATGAATTAAAGTAGCCATCGTTTATTCAATTAGACTATCTCTTTTATAGTGGTTTAATGAATAACTAAAACTTTATTTTTCAATTTTTTAGGGATCTGATTAAAAAAACCCACTCTAAATGCAAGAAAAACACTACGTGGTGAACTTAATAGTTCACGACTTGTTTTACGATAAAATTTTTAAATGTCCCAAAATGCCGTTTGTATCTTAAAAAAAATGGTTAAATAATGTTTATAAATTATTCTGTATATTCTTTAATATTTTAATTTTAAAGAATCACGGGGAACTAATTTTTTAGATATATTTTAACCCCTTCCGGTATGATTTAATAATGAAAAACTGTGCATGAAATAACCATTTAATTTTTATTTAAAAAACTTGTTTCATTTTACAATTCTTACATATGCTTAATTAAAATCCACTTTTTACATAGTGTTAAATAATATCAGAAACAGTAAAATTAAGAAAATATCAAAGCAAAACATTAATAAGGTATACAGATAATAGTCTTCAAGCTAGTGGTACTTTTCAAAACAAAGTGCAAAGGAATTCTTAATTGTTTACACCGCCAAGTAGTCTCACTTTTAATTTGATTTTTGTAACACACACGGCATTTCTTAGTAGGTTTTCTTTTATTCTGACTCATTAATTTGGCAATGACTTGTACCAAGTAAACAATATGCAATAGTGACTTGTGATTTTCACAAGTGATAAAAGTGTTGCCAAATTCAGTACACTAGAAATTTTAAACTAAATTAATTATCATATTTAACAGTAACTTTAATCGCATGACGAGTGTAACTCGTCATTGTGCGGTATGGAATGAAAAACTAATGACGAGCTAGACTCGTCATTTTACCGGAAGGGGTTAATTTAATGGATATAAGAAGTTTAAAAGAGAAGTCCTAAATTTTAACCCTTTAATGTCTGGCCTATCTTTTTAGATACCGATAGAAAAGAGCTTGTATAATTTGTATCTTTTATTAGAATGAGTTTTCATTTTAAGAGTAGGTAAAGGGCAATCTTATAAACAATCTAGAAAAATTTTGAGCAATTTTTATTATTTATTAATTTTCCATTTTAATTGACACTGTATGATTTCGAACGGTGCACATAAATATACTTTTTCAGCAGGCACATAAAATGAAATCCTAATAAATTGCTTTATTTATTATAAAAATACCAAATAAATCTTTTATCACCATGTTTTTCCTTTTTCATAAATGCAATCGCATGATGTTTATGAAAGAGGTATTCAAAGTTGTTTAGAGCTCACATTTTTTATACTGTGTACTCCATAATATCTTAAGTTAAAGATATTCATAGATATGGAATCAGCAGAAATGACTTAAGCATTAAAGCTTTAAAAAAAAGCCTTGCAGGCTGAACTTAATAGAGTACGATTTTCGAATCAGGTAAAATTAAAAAATATATTTAAAATAATTCACATTGCCACTCTTATACTGAGAAAATGGATTAAATTTTCGTTTATACAATGGACTGTCTCTTCTTATATAAATAGTTTAATTTTAAAGAATCGCAAGAAACTGTATTTACAGAAATTTTAAATTTAAGGGATCTTATAAGAAAAGCATTGCATGCTGAACTTAATGGTACAAGACTTACGAATCAAAGACAAAATAAAGTAATATTGAAATAATGTTGTTCCGAATTTAATATCTTAATTTTGCACCTGAAAATTTAATTTGCACTTCTCTTCCACAAAGTATTGACTGAAGCTCAGTGATCAAAACTATTTTCTTTGTTACAAACATATATTGTTTTCGACAGACAAAGTGTTCCAGGCTCACCTTATGCCCCCTCCTCCCTCCCGGATGAGAAATGGTTATTGAAAGAACTTTCCGTAATGTTCCCTAGAGTCCGATGGACACTAGCAACCTAATGGCTGACTTTGCTCGGGGACTTAATCCGTGTCCCATGGCTCACGATAGAAAAGAGTCGCCTGTTTCTTTAAATATTTTATTAGCCCCGATCCACGATGTGCTCGTAAAATTAATAGGATTCGAATTTTAGAGTATTTGCTTCCTTCCACCAGGTTTCCTTTACTTCCATTTCCGACGGTTCGGGTTTCACATTTTTGTCTATCTAGAACAAGTCGTTTCGATTCGGAATCCAAAATATTGGACGCTTTAAGGTTTAAAACTGTAATTGACATTCTTTGCTGTAAAAAGGACCAACTACTGTTCACGGGAGCACATTATATTTCTCTAAAGGTGATAGGAAATGTTTTTGAACGAGTAGTAGCCGCTTGTTAGAAAAAGAATTGGAGAAAGATTAAAAAGACATTCATGTTTGTGAACTACGCCATGTATGAAAATAATTTTACTGTTAAGTATATCTACGTAGTATATCCTCTTTCCAACATATATTTTTCCTATACTTTCCATATTCACTTGTTGTAGTAATGATAAGTATGACACCCAAACCAGTTGGCATTAATTTTTTTTATTTTAAAATTTTAAGATTTACCTAACAATTCTGTTGATAAACTCCTAAAATATAATTACATAGAACAGAGTTTCTTAAAATGTAGATTGCAAACCTCATTGAGGCCTTAAAAATTTTAGGAATTTTGATATTTCTTTAACTTCTATAAAAATTTTACAAATACCAAGTATTTTAACACAATGTATCTGAAAATAAATAGAAATGAAAAATGAAAACTTTTGACCTTAATTCTTATAAAAGAAATATTCAATTTACTTGCTTTATATGTGACTCTGTTAGTTAATCAAAAGCCCTGTATTTGAGAAAATAGAATGTTTTAGGATGAGATTTTCTCAGTAGTGACCTTCCAAGTGGCTACACATAATAGACTGACCATAGTTAATGTTTGAATTTATCCAAGTAATTTAATTCATTTGATTATTGCATTTCAAGTTTTTATAAGTTTGTTACTCATTTAAAATTTTCCCATTTTTGTATGTCTCAAAATTAAAAATTAAAGTTAATGACATAAAACTGCAGTGGTACATTACAGTAAAATGAAGGAATTGATAGTTTTACTCACGTGTGTTTCGGATTTGCTCAACGATTATGGGATCCCACAAAACTTTCGTAAACACTATGTGGTTTCTACACCAAATGAATTAAATAACTCTGACATACAGAGCAATTAAAATGCGGGTATAGTATCTTTAATGACGTTTTAAAATTTTGTATTTGTTATTTCTATTTGTTTTAAATTTAATAATTAGATCTGAACTAGAAGACAAATATTAATACTTTCTGTGATGTGATGACCAGTTCTAAAATAAAATGTAATAAAATATGGAATAAAAATTCTTGTAGCATGAAATTTAAATATTAAATTTCTCAAAGTTGGTCAAATTTTGATAAAATAGATTTATCTCTAATTTGGGGAATTTTTAAAAAATGTTTATTTACTAAAAATTTTGATACTAGTCAATAGACTGCCTAACTAGTAGTATTGCTTATTTTTATTCATCTACCAAATATTCTTAACTCTATGATGCACCACAGCATGGATATTTTGTACCCTGTTTCAAATTAAACATTTTTTTTCCCTGTATTTAAGTAAATAAATTGTATTAATACGAAAGTAGTCTGATATAATAAAATTTATAGTTATTAAGTGTATCAAAGTTAAAATAAATCTGGGAATTTTCTCTTATATATTAATGTAGAGGACAACACACTCATCTATCTTAGTGTCAATGTGTCCAGATTTTTTTAAACTCTTCCCCTACACCCGATTTGGTTGAATAAGTTAAAAAAAATCAATATATAAGCCTGTTTAACAATATTTGTGAAGTATTAAGATTTGTTGAATTGAAATATGTACAATAACCGGGAACTTTAATTAACAGGTTTTAGTGTCACTTAACCCCCTAGCTTTAATACCTTAATTTATAAAACTTAACGAAGTGCGAAGTGTCCCTGTTTTCCAAAGTATCCACTGATATGCGCAAATACGTACATGCAGAAAATCTCAATGCGTCATTAAATGATTTTTTCCCACTAAAATCTTACGTGTCGTCATTACGAAAATAAATAGCTGGCGACAAAAGATAGGACTTCTTTTACACACACACACACGAATTGACTTTTTTTCAATCTGTTGTTAGAGCAAAACAAATGACACTCTCTGGAACCTGTTCTTCACGAAACAAAATATAACAGATGTTAAACAAATTGGCTTGTACTTTTCCCGGACAACATAAGATCTTTTTTAAAGATAAGAACTGCACTGGCAACTATCCAACTCGGGGGCACGTGGAACGTTGTCCAAAAATATTAAAAACTTTCTTGTAATGCCTCTTCCATACCATCAGATTTTTTTAGCCAGTTGTTTAGGTGATGATGCCATCTGTTCTTTCTTAAATATTGATTAAAAATTTCGGGAATCACTTGTGAATTTGTCAATGTGTCGATTTCTTGTTATTTTTTTTCGGAAAGATTTTGGCAAAGTATGTTTTATGTTTTAGAACATATTTCGTTAATGTTCAATTTTAAACTGAATTTTGTTTTTATTTATGGTACATTGATTTATATTTATAATATTTTAGTCTATATTCTCAGAAGGTAGGAGAGTTTTGGATTCAACAATTCATATTTTTTTTTCGTATTTCTGATTTACGTTATTGGACAGTAGTAAATCAAAGAACTAAAATCACGCATGATATTCATTTCATAGACAAAGCATAGACAAAATAAAAGAAGTTTTCCTAAATAAATTTATTTATCAAATATCGTTTTTATAATCAGTTTTTTTCATTAAAACTAAAATATAAAATTCATTTGACTAAAAAGTATTAACAAACAATAGATAAGAAAAATTTTAATCTTTTCCTTGACAAATTATACTGTAAAATGAATAACTATTTTATTGCTATATGTATACGTCTAATAATAATATTGGTATGCTCTGTAGTAGAAAATTAATCAAGGTTTGAAGAGTTCCACTCCAGTGTTTTGCTACATGAAACCAGGACGTACTTCGTCAACCTGATTTCGATCTACTACGAACATACATGACAGAAGTAAGATTCGAAACCCCTGAATCCGGTTTCTAAATTCAATTTCTCAAATGTTCTCTATCGGATAAGGATTTATAACTTAAAGTGAAACCAATTCGTTAAAATTTACTCTTTGATTTTAATAATAAAATTAAATCGCATATACTCTTTCCTTTAATAATAAAACTAAAAATATGTGAAAATACTTTCACATATAAACAATTTAATTGAAGATACCAGAAATTGTTTCAGTATGCAGAATTAATATATCATAGGATTTTCAAATTACACACACACACACACACACAAAAAACATAATTACACCTAAAGAAAAGGATATTATGACATAAAAACGCTAGTTGACTATTAGATAAATTACTAATTAGTTTTGGGCAGTTATAAATCAAATACTTTAATAAAGCATTGTAAATCAAATGACTGTTTCATATACCTTAACCATCGTATACGCACATATTATTTTCAGATGTAGAAATTCAAAAATTATGTAATTTGTTTTTTGAAAGGAGACAAAGAGGTGTCAAAAATGTGAAATTTAGAAATTAAATTACAGATGCTAACAAATTATTTTCTAGAAGAGAAAAAGGCAGGAGGCATGATGTATTCAAAGGCTTTCTGACATTTAAAATGACAAATTTCACATCAGTTTGGAATAAGACATTCTCATTCTGATAACACAGAGTGCGGTTTCTTTTGCATCATTAGATTTTCTAACAGTTTCATCAAAGGAGTTTCAACCTAATTTCACCTGTTTTATGGAAGCAAGTTTTGTCTACTTCATTTTTTTTTCTTCGATTAAGAAGTTGATGAATAATTACATAAAACTTGCTCAGTATAAAAAGTTTTAATTGCGTAATAGGCAGATTATGTCCTTCCATTCATCTAAGACAGATTGTAAATTATAAAAAAGTAATGATTTTAGATATTACAACAGTACGAAAGAGAAAAATATCCTAATGTAGCAATTGTATGTTCGGGAATAACTCCTTTGTATACAACTTATCGAGTTAAATATATTGTTGCTATGAAACGAAATTGTTATTTCTTAATAGGAAAACTGTTATTAAGTCATTATAAAAAGTACCAGTAAAAGTTTTCAATATGTTTATTACAATGTATGTAGCAGAGATAAATACACAACAAACTAAGTCACGTTTATATATAACCAAAATATCATTACACACTCGTTGAAATTAGTAGAGAGCGAAACGGCAAGAAACATTTACAGGCAAAGTAAACAGTCGGGTATTTAAAATGAAATAAAATTTATAATTAAAATTACAAGTTTGAAATATTTATTGTAGGCACAGTTCCTTAGAACTACAAAAGCAGCATTTTAAAATGTCTGTTTGTGCGTGTACTCAAATCCTTTAAAACAAGTTTCTATACTAAATAGGGAAAGAAAAGCGAAAAACACAAAGTTAAACGATGCCGACATTTTCCTAAAACTGTTTTTAAAGTAATATCTAACACGAAAAACTAAGCACTTCAAACTTGTACTCGAGTGTTTAAAAAGCGAACGCCTGGAAAATAACATGCCCTGCAGACAGAGCCGCACGCAGAGGAGCTTTATTGACTAGGGAGCAAATGAACAGAGCTGTATCTACATTTTCTCACCGCGAACTGTGAAATTTTATTTCTGGGGCTTCATAACTCAGTTCCTTTCCTGCTCTGCTACGGCAAAGCACAGCGACAAGGGATATTTTCATTATAGAATTTCCATTAAGAGAGACAAATATATTGTTCTAGCAGTCATTCCAGGTACAAGATAGTTTTGTAGGAATGCGGGAAAATGAACGAGACGGTAGACTAGAGTAGGTTCAATGAATTATAATCTAGGACTTGTATATGGAAGATTTTAAGAAGGTGGACGCTTTAAGGCATTTTTAAAAATTATTTACTAAAATTTTAATAGATATGCACTGCAGCAGAACTAAATTAAACACATTATTTTTTTAGGAAACGTAACAGATTTAAACCTCCAAAAATTCGATTTTTGTACTTTTAATTTTTTTTTAAATTTTTGGATAATTTTGAATCGTTTAAACAAGTAAACTGAATTACATTTGTATGCCCCAAAAGGGGTTTTAAAGTTATGTTTTAAGTGTTAGTATCTGTCTTAGAATATCAAGCCAGTTGTAAAAACATTTGTTTTAGATTTAAGTATCTAAGCGTACACATCAAATTTAAGCATTCAAAAATTTGATTTTCTATTTTTACATTTTTAAAATCTGCTGAAGTTTAATAAAAATACTGTTGAAATAACTGAATTAGAACCTTTAAAACCATACAATATTTGCATTTAAAATCTTAGCTTTTCAGAAAAATGTAAAAACTTTAAATGCATTTTGCTGAAAATGGTTATTTTTCAACTTGCGTACACTGTAAATAAATAGCTATTGCATATATTGATATGAAACTTTTAAAGTAAATATATTTTACACCTACGATGAAACTCTACCTCCTTTTTTTCATTGCCGTTTCTTCATATTATATACATATTATTTGAGATGGTATATTTTATATATTATAACAGATTTTTTAAAAATTCAATTCCCTGGTGTAATATTTATACCTTTTAAAAATTTTTAATGGAAGAATTATTCTAATAGTTTTTGTTTACAATAAAGTAAATATTAATGAAAATCTGTTAATATAAGTCTGTGAACAGTGTATCAGAAAAATTTAAAATTTCTGCTACAAGTTCTCATTTTGAACTTTATTGAAAAATTTATATATTTTTTAAACAAAGTAAACCCAAATACACCAAATAAAGATAAAGAACACAATACTGGAAATCTCATGTTTTTACGGTTATAATTTAAAAATCTATGAAAAGGCAAAGAATTAAAGAAAACCTTCCATTTTAAGGTGCTTGAAAGGGATGTGTGCCCTTAAGAATTGGATCATTAAAAAAATATTAAATTTTTGTGTATGTATTGTTCAAAAAGTTTTCTCGAATATTTATTTCCTTTGTTTTTATCTTATTGCTTTAAATTGAATTTTGAAAAATTTAGGGTATTTAATTTTCAATTGAATTTTTAATTTACAAGAATAATTACAAATGTGCCTAACTAGAATTTTTTCCTGTCAAGTTTGGGGTTTTTTTAATTAAAATTAAATGTTAATAAATAAATTTAAAACTGTTAGTCAGATTTTAAAAGATTAATTTTTTAAATATTTTGTTTAAAAATTTTCTTGTGCAAAAGTCTCTTTGATTTTTAATTTTTTTACCTATTTTCTTTTATCTTTACTTTAAAATGCATTAAATGCTTTAAGTTGCTTTTTTTTTTCAGGACTAATTTGTGTGTATATGTTGAATTTTTTGTATAATTTGGACCTTTTAAAATTCTAATTGAATTTTATTAAGCTAAATAAATTTGAAGTTTTAAACAATACCCAAATTTCAAAATATTCAATATTTTGTTTAAAAAATTTTGGTGGAAAAAATCTTTTTTTCCAAATTTTTAACTTTTAATATATTTTTCAGTTTTTGTCATTGAATATATTTTTACTTTTAATAAATTTTTAAAAGTTTAGGGTATTATTTCGTCGTTAAATAGTATAGTTAATGTATGTGTGTTTGTACGTTTAATGTTTTGTACTTTTAAAATTTAAACTGAGTTTTATACAATCTAAATAAAAACAAATTTTAAAATGAATGACCAAATTTATTTATATATATATTGGTAAGTATTTTATAGGAATTTATGAAAGCTTGCGTAGAAAGATGTATTCTAAAGAAGAACAAAATTTTCATATAGACTGATTTATCAAAATAATTATCCGATTTAAAACTTTTAATGTAAATGACTTCCTTTTAATATGTACGCATATAACTATAATTGAATAATTTATAATAACGTTTTATAAAGTCCACCGTTCCCTTAAGCAGTAAAAATTAAAATAAGAAGTGTTTAAAACTGAAAAAAATGTAAATGTTCTTACCTTCTGTTAGATTTATAAATGAGTAACGTAAGAAAAATAATTAAGTCAATAGTAATAAATGAAATTATTGCTGAATGAAAGTCTCTTTAAAGACTGTTACAAGAAATGAGAAAATGAAAGTATATATTACTTAAAAAATTAAAGCAGAATAATATAATTAAGACGAAAGCGCAATGAAATCTTTTGAGACATCATACACGTTTGTAAAATTTATTCACTTTTCTAAAGTAATGTAGTCATTAAGAGATAAACCCATTTTTTTATCTTACTAAAAGTTTGAAAATACAGAAATAGCAGCAGTAAAAATTGTTAACATTAAAGAGTTTATTTGAATGTGATAACAGTTGTACATTTAATTATTAAGTTATTCTGCACTTTACTAATTATTTTTAATTAATATCAAGTTTGAAAATTAACTGTAATTGTATTAATTGTATCCTGCTCTACGAATACTGTTATCTTCAAATATATATCGGATTTAACTTGTTTTTCTCATAATATCAAGACTCGTTAACATTTCTGTTTAGTAATTTTGAATGCTCCTATTCATTACTTTTTAAACAGTTTAATATTCCTTTAATTAAAGGTAGAAAACATACGTATATGGAGTGTAGTTTTACATACACGCCTGACAATTAAATTTATTTTTCAGATATTCAGTAAGTTTAAATTCCTAAAAGCTATAGAATATATATTAAGGTGTCTTACAACTGTTGAATCAACAAAATATTCGATTTTTCATAAAAAGATATGTGACGTGAATTCAGTTCTAAACATTTAAAAACAATCCGAGTAAATATATTGTTATATTAAGAGGGGTTATGAATAAAAACGTGTCAGCTATTTACTGTAAACAAATTTTAACTTACAAAACTTGATTTTTTCCAATTTGTGTTTTTTGTTCCTGTAATGCACATGTTATCTGAAAAAAAAGTTTTTAATATTTTTTCGTAAAATTTTTACAGGTTGTATACAATATAATTTTTATTCGATTGAACCTAAATTTTCTTATGCATTTTCCAAATATTTTTTCAATGATAAATTTTTGGTTAAGAAAAAGAATTTACTTTTTTCTAGCATTTTTTAACACATTGTATGAGGGACACGTACTGGTACGTTTTCTGATGATTGATAATTGAGCGCGGGTCACGTACTAATACAGGTTAGTGTAACAGCATGGTTTGCTTGTGGGTACAAAAATAACGGTATATACAGAAAAACGAAGCCGAATGTTCTTGTCTTTCATTTTTTGTACTGAAAAATGTTTATATATAACATAATTCGAAATTATTAAAACTATATACTACCATTTCTATTTGAATTTTCATATTTAAGATACTATTTTATATTTATCCACTAAAAATATTTTTTGTTTACAAAAATCTTTTGGTTGTTATTTATATATTTCTATTTATATATTTGTGTATATATTTCAATAAAAGTTGGTTAAAAAATTAAATAATTTTCGATCTATTGAGATTTAACTAAATAACTAAATTTACGCGAAAAATGACCGCTCCCAGTACAATTACGTTGAGAAATGTACCAGTACACAATGTATTAAGAGTATATATGTATTTTAAATACATATAAATTTAGATTCAAAGTTATTTGGAGATTTTGAATTATGTTTTAAAACCATATGTTTGTTTTAGACTTAATTATATTTTTAGTAATCATGAGTGTTAGCCTTTATATCATATTTATTAATAGCAGAATGTCTCTAATTTAAATCTGCCTAACAAAAATATGTTTTATGTTTCAAAAGTGAATGAGATGTGTGTGTAAAGATAATTTGTTCTAACTATGTTGGAAAAAATTGTAAAACTGGTATTCAACAAGTTATATCAAGTCATAAATGATAATTTTACATTTTTTCGACTTTTAAAAGCCGTTTGAATCCTTAACAGTAATACTGAAATACTGCAATCAATATTACGTAACCTCCTATGTACCCCACATCGTTGAAATTTGTTTAATTGCATTAAAATTTTTTGCCTCATGGTAATTCGTCAAAGTTTGTTGTGTGAATGTTAAGAAAAGTTGTTTACAAGGCTCTAAACACATTGTTCTTTCTATAGACAATTGTGTAATGTCAGTAGAAGCACCATGGGACAAAATGAACTAAAGGACGTTTAACAAAATTTAATTATTTTAGAACGATGAGTGATCAATTATAAAACTAATTGCCAGGCTAATGTAGAGCCATAGTTTTGTGACAGCGATAAAACCAAATAGATAGCAGTTATACAAGATGGCAAGTGAAAACATACTCAGTTATTTAACATGTGTTTATTAGTTATCAGAATGAAAAGCGTTCAAGAACATTAATAAGATATGGCAGGTTGTTTAGCATACGTTTGAAGTTATTAAGATGTTGCAAATCCAATGACATAAATAACACAAATCTCTTAATTGGACATAGTTCTTATATAATATCTAGTACTCGGCTCTTAATTTCCCTGAATTGTTGAAGTGTTATATTTATGAAAGAAATACTTCAAAATCTAAAGGTTAAAGGAGGTGGTTTGTGTACTTAAAATGGACCAATAATTTTTGGATAAGCATCAATTTAAATTTTGGAATAAATGCAAATAAGTTTGATTTTTAAAGCAGTTTATTTAAAGCCGTGGTTGCCTCATCCAGAAAACATTAAATTATCTTTATATATGTTTCTGATTTACATAAACGCTTCTTTGTAATACACATAAACGTTTGCACAGATGCACGTGTGCACACACGTACGTATGCATACAAGCACAAAAGATTTTATCTTAGAAAGGGCTCAATGAACTAAATGTAATAATTAAATAGGGCTCGATAAGTTACACCAAACTATAAGAAATAGAAAATTTACTTTGAGTTAAAATTAAATTTTAATTATTTTATTATTTTTTTTCATTGCTGTTATTAGTTTGGATTAAATAAAATAGTACTAAATATAAGGACTGCAAAAACAAATAAAATGAAATAGATTTAAAAATCCTCATCCATATAAAAATTGTAAATTTGAATTGATCTTTTTTTTCTTTGCCAGTTCACTGATTACATTCACTGATTAACTTCAATATTTTAATAACTATTTAACAGGGCCAAAAATATTTTCTTACTCTTGTTCTAAAATAATATTTCCTATATGTTTACACAAGTTACGCACACGCAAGCATGTACTAATGGACAGACGCGCGGACAGAGTTTGTAGAATTATTTATTTCTAGTATCGAGAGCACTTTGTTGGTTATTTGAAGACTGTTGAGACTGAAAACGTTATTTTAAGAGTTAAGAAATATATTTTTTGAGTATTTCATGATTCCAAGTATTTATTTAAACTGATACATTATAAACTAGGTCTCGTCGTATATATTTCCTGAAATTGAAGAAGATTTACTGAATAAGAGGAAATATGTAAATTCACATTTTGATTTTAGTCTAACTCGCCCTGTTTATTTCTTTATATAAAATGTTATTGAATCGTAAGATAATTTACTTACAGCTAATTCGTAATATAAATTGAATATGTTAGAGTGTAACGTATGAGATCAGTTAAAAAAGTGTCTTGCTTTATAATTTACATTTTTAAATTAAAATCAAATATAATTTAGCACATATCAATGTGCAGTGAATTATTTAGCAAATTTGCAAGCTATAAAAACTTGAATACATTAAACGTTCTTCTTGATATACTCATTTATTGATATATATATATATATATATATATATATATATATATATATATATATATATATATATATATATATATATATATATATAAAATTCAGTTTCACTAGACTATTTCATAGAAACTATTAAAACAAATTATTAAACTATACGGCAATTTCACCACACAAATTTAATTAATGAATAACGAGTCATAATGTATATTATCACTTAAAATATTTATATTTCTTTATAATTTAGGTTAGGTTTTTCAAATCAAAATAAAATGTGAAATAGCAATGAATAAATCATAACATATAATTTAACTGAGTTTATGTATAATGAAATCGTTTAAAATCATAGGGTATTACAAAGGAAAAGGTTTCCTTTAAGATGACTGCAGAAATGGAAGACTTCTAAAATCCAATAGTTTTAGGACTATTTTATCCATCGATTTTTTTAGTTGAATTTCGTAATGGTCCCATATAAAGAAGGAGATAACAGCGTTAAATATTTTTCTTTAAAACAGTAAATAGTATATATATTAAATTGTGTGGGAGGCAGAATGACATATGAATTAAAGCGAGTTTTATGGTTGAGACATAAATATTCATTTATTCATGGAATGTATGTTCATTTCTTGAAAAATATTTCAGGGTTAGTACATCGTAATCTGTTTTCCTTATAATTTTGTTTAGTCTCATGGTCAGCGAACTTTGTTTATTTTAATTTGCAATATTTTATTCGTCCAGAATGCAATTTAGTAGCATTGTTCTTATCTTTTATTGATCATAAATTTCTAATAGAACATTTTTGGTTATATAATCAAAACAATTTTATTAAAATACTAATTTATAGCCTGGGTGTTCTTACATTTAAATTGTAAGAAGCATTAATTATTACATTGAAATTTCGTCAAATGCTTATTATTTTAATATATATATTTTAATAAAGGTAAAGCGTGTTTAAAAATTGAATGACAAGTTTAAGTTTGAAAAAGTTAGTGAAAAGTTAGTGGTTGAATATTTCTGGAATAGTCGCCGATTACTTTTTAAACTAAGATTATTAGTAATTAATGTCAAAAGTCCCTTTAGTGATTTCAAAATTATATGTATGAATTAGTACTGAAAACTAATTTAAATATGGAAAATATTTTATTAATATTTGAAAACTAGTGATATTTTCCTGAAAAAAAGTTAATTCTTTTGTGTTTCATTTTTTAATTATAAATTTCAAACTATAATTTATTCTTCTAGAAGGAAATTTAGTATTTTTTTTCTTGAATTTTATCTGTTATAATTCTAATATAGAACATTATTGTGTTTATGATCAAAAAATCTTTCTTAAAAAATCTAATTTATAATCGTATAAATTTATTTAAATATTAAGAATTTAATGTGAAAAATTACTTAAATTATTAGAGATGAAGGTCTTTAATACATTTAACTAGCTATATATGTTTAGAAAGAAGATTAATACATACGCTGTCACAAAGTTGAAAAAACAATGTACTCCTGAGCAAAGTAGTTTTTCTGCTAACATTACTTGCAATTGTGAATTTAAGTCAGGTACATACAATGCAACAAGTTCTATTGCCTTTCTTGCTTCTCTAAAGTGCATATAGATACTACGAAATAAATTTGTGAGCAAATTATTATTAGTTCTTTATTTTGTAATACATCTGATAAATTAAATCAACATTTCTAACGATTTCTCATTTTTCCAGCGGTAATAGTTTGATTGATAAACATTCAATATAATAATCCTCTCCTTTATATGACATCTTACTTTGATATGAAAATTCAGTGTAAACAATCATAATTATCGAGGATCAAATACACATTCTGGAGCCCTGTCCATCTAATTTTGAAACCCTAAAGCTGCAATGGACAACAAGAACTGTACGTGGCTAGATATACTGGGGTGCTTGAGACACGCGTATCTCGCTGCCCAAACGCTCTAAAAAATGAGACACGACATACGTGTCTCAGAGTAGCTAACGTATTAAAATCTACACAAGCATTAAATAAATTTTAATATTTTAAGTGGCATATTGACGGGTCTTATTTTCCTTCACTGAAATATTTAAACTTACAAAACAGTTACTTCTCGTGATATTTTTAAAGTATTCTCATCCTGTCTTTGTTTTATTTTTACTAAGATTTTGATTATATCACGAACACCTTTGAAACAATCTCTTACTTGTCATAAAACTTATGGCATATTATATAAAATAATAATCTTTCTTCAAAAAATGTAATTTGTAATCCAGATGACTTTATATTCAAAGTGTAAAACTGCCTAGAAATCCCTATAGATGGTGGCTTTTTAATTCATTTAATCAACTAGATATGATTAGGAACTATATTAAAATCTATACAAGCATAAGTAAAATTTATATTTTAAGTTGTATATTGAAAGCAATAATTTTCCTTCCCTGAAATATTTAATTTTTCAAAACAATTAACAAGGTTATTTCTCATGTTATCTTTAAACCATTGTTATCCTGTCTCTGTTTTGGTTTTAATACGGTTTTAAACATAATTAGAAAACTTTTGAAACCATCTTTTTTCTTATCATAAAACTCATGTCAAAGAATATAAAAATATTCCTTTTGGGAGTTTTATTTGAATTACTATTGTGGTATCTTCATTTCCGTATTCTCTTGTATGATTATTTCTTTGGGGTGGTATTATTTTTTTGTCTTTTAAGAATAGTCGTTCATGATTTCAAGGTAACAGTGTAGCCATTTTTAAAACGATTACATAGTTTTTTAGAGATTCGGAAATTACAATACACGAGTTATACATGAAACATTAAACTTCTAGTTCTCATTCAATGATCTGGTAGCTTTTTAGATAATACTTTTTGGAGACTGTATTAATTTGGTCTAGTAATTATCTTTTTAAATATAATAAAATTTGATATCTTGATACACATAGTAAATTGAGTATTTAAAGAAATAGATTGATTTATTCCAAATTGTATTTTTGTGTTTATTCTGTAAATACTCTTGATGTATTTGATTTTTCTTATTAAAGTTTTATTTTTTTTATTTGAATTTTAAAAGAATGTAATTATTTTAGATCTTATTATAGTTTACATAGAGATAATCATTTAAAGTAAACTAAATATATATTTAAAAAGTCATTCAGAAAAAACTTCTTGTATCTATAAAGACATAAATGAATTGAGAGATTTACCTTTGTTTATTTAAAAATTTAATAAATACTTTGTTTTTAAAACATAAGATATTTTTATAAATTAATATTGATTAAATATTAGATCTTATATATTTAAAAATTTTAGATTTTCTGATATATTAAACAAAAAAAAGAATTTATTAATAATTGTTGTAATTTGTAATTATAAATTATGATATTTATTTAATTTTAAAAAAATGTAATATTGTAAGTATTTTAAATTCTATAAATCTATGAAAAAAACAACAAAGAATAAAGTAATAAATTTTTAGAAAAGTACTTTATGTTGAAATTTGAAACAATATCTAGAATTATTTTGTATTTCAGTATTTATTTATTTTTTTAATAAATTTACTGAATTTACTTTATTTTGAAAATATAAGATATTTTTATAAAAAAGTAAAATATATAAGCTTATATTTATTTATAAAATTTTTTTTCTATATGCAAATGAAATACAACAACAAAGGAATTTTTAATAATTGTTGTATTTGTAAAATTTAAAACAATAATAGATAATTATGTACTTACTACCTTAAAGTTTTAAAAAACATCAGGAATATTACTCAAAAAGATTGAATTTTCATAAAAAGCTAATACATTTTTTTAAGTTACCATTTTAAATTCTATAAATGCTAAATGAAATAAACAACAAAGAATAAAGTAGATAAAGTCTCATCGTAGGTCTAAAATGTGTTTACTGTGGAAATTTGGAAACAATATCTAGAATGTATTTTTTTATTTACAATGATTACTTTATTTACTTTTTTTATTTTCTACAGATACTTAAATTTTTAAAAAATATCAGAAATATTACACAAAACAATTTAATTTTCATAAAAAGCTAATATATTTTAAAAATTACTATTTTAAATCCTATGAAGGCTAAATGAAATAAACAACAAAGAAAAAAGTAGTTAAAGTCTCATCGTAGAGCTGAAATGTGTATACTGTGAAAGTTTCAAATCAATATGTAGAATTATTTTTCTTAAGCGATTATTTAAGTTTTTATTTTTTATACATATTTATATTTTTAAACAATATCGAAAATATTACACAAAACGATTGAATTTTCATAAAAAGCTTATATATTTTTTAAATTACTATTTTAAATCCTATAAAGGCTAAATGAAATTAACAACAAAGGGTAAAGGAGGTAAAGTCCCATCGTAGGTCTAAAATGTGTTTACTGTGGAAATTTGAAATCAATAAGTAGAATTATTTTTTATTTACAATGATTACTTTATTTACGTTTTTTTTATTTTCTATACATATTTAAATTTTTGAAAAATATCAAAAATGTTACACAAAACTATTGAATTTTCATAAAAAGCTGATATATTTTTAAAATTACTATTTTAAATCCTATAAAGATTAAATGAAATATACAACAAAGAAAAAAGTAGTTAAAGTCCCATCGTAGTTAGTATCGTTAGTTTATTTTCTATACACATTTATATTTTTTAAAAATATCAGAAATATTACACAAAACGATTGAATTTTCATAAAAAGCTGATATGTTTTTAAAATTACTATTTTAAATTCTAAAACTGCTAAATGAAATGAAAAACAAAGGAAAAAGTAGGTATAGTCCCATAGTATGTCTGGAATGCGTTTACTGTAGAAATTTGAAATCAATATGTAGAATCATTTTTTATTTACAATGATTACTTTATTTACCTTTTTTATTTTCTATACATATTTAAATTTTTAGAAATTATCAGAAATATTACACAAAATGATTGAATTTTCACAAAAAGCTAATATTTTTTAAATTACTATTTTAAATTTTAAAAATTGCTAAATGATATAAACAACAAAGGAAAAAGTAGGTAAAGTCCCATCGTAGGTCTGAGATGTGTGTACAGGGAAAATTTGGAATCAATGTGTAGAATCTTTATTTAACAATGATTTAGTTTTTTATTTTCTATACGCATTTATATTTTTAAGAAATATCAGAAATATTACACAAAACGATTGAATTTTCATAAAAAGCTAATATATTTTTAAAATTACTATTTTAAATTCTGTAAATGCTAAATGAAATAAACAACAAAGGAAAAAGTAGGTAAAGTCCCATAGTATGTCTGGAATGCGTTGACTATAGAAATTTGAAATCAATATGTAGAATCATTTTTTATTTACAATGATTACTTTATTTACCTTTTTTATTTTCTATATTTAAATTTTTAGAAATTATCAGAAATATTCACATAATATCAGAAAAAACACAAAATGATTGAATTTTCATAAAAAGCTAATATATTTTTAAATTACTATTTTAAATTCTGTAAATACTAAATAAAATAAACAATAAAGGAAAACGTTGGTAAAGTCTTGTCGTAGATCTGAAATGTGTAAACTGTGAAAGTTTGAAATCAATATGTAGAATTGTTTTTTGTAAGGAATGATTATTTATGTTTTTTATTTTCTATACATATGTATATTTTTAAAAAATATCAGAAATAAAACACAAATCGATTGAATTTTTATAAAAAGCTAATATATTTTTTAAATTACTATTTTAAATTCTGTAAATACTAAATGAAATAAACAATAAAGGAAAAGTTAGTCTTGTCGTAGATCTGAAATATGTTTAATGCAAAAATTTGAAATCAATATGTAGGATTGTTTATTTACAATGATTTTTTTTATTTACGTTTTTTATTTTCTACACAAATTAAAAGTTTTGAAAAAAATCATAAATATTACACATCAGTACTGCATTTTCATAAAAACCAAAATACTTTTTAAGTACACTACATAAACTAAATGAAATAAAATACAAGAAAAAGTTGAGGTTGAATTACTTCTGCGAAGACTTATAATGTATTTACTGTGAAAATTTTGAATCAATATTTTGAATCATTCTTATGTTAAAAAAACCATTAACAGTAAAATGCATTTAAAATTTTTTAGTTATCTTAAAAGCTTTGAAATTAAATATAGTGATTTCATAATTTTATTTCTAATTATAATAATGCATTTGGGTTTGTTTTTAATGGTTAAGAAATATGAAGAGAGTTTACAAATGTAAAATCAAAAAATCGAAATTTTAAAGTTTGATAGGTGATGTGTACCCTTAAATAAAGAACAAATGTGATTACAACTGCTTTGATATGCTATTATAAATACTAATACTTAAAACATAACTTTAAAACCCATTTTGAACCATAAAACTGTAATCCAGTTCACCTATTTTCCCCTCGAAAATAGTGCATCCATCATCTTTAAATTCTTTTGGAAGTCGTAATAAAAGGAATTTTATCCTCAAAAATAGATTCGAATCAATGTTTATCTGTCTTTTTTTATTTGTCTGCGTTGTCCGATGTCTAAATCGAATAAAAGTTGAAGCTGAACCTAGCTTCAATGATTTCGTGCCGAAACACCGTAAAAGGAAGGGAAGAGAACGGACGCTATAATCAAAAGTTCTGCTATTTGTTGCAGAAACATTTCTGATTTAACTCGGGTGAATTAGGTGGATTAGAAAGAATTGTTTGCCTCGAACAAACATCGAATTAAACTAAACTTTTGTTTAATGCGAATCAAATATATTTTTAAATATCCAATATTGACGTAAGCAGGCATTCTTACTTATACATTCGTAGAACAACATATATGTGTTTGTGTGTACGTGTTCGCACATGTAGTAGGATGCATGTATATATATGAATATATCATATAGTGAAAAGATCACGTTGTATTGGAAAGTGTAAAACTCTTATTTGATTTGCTGGAGCTATACTCGGTAAGAATTATTCGATAATTCTTTACAGAGAAAGAAATATCCAACTAAAAGCAGTCGGGGACAGGAGTCCTCAACAAAATGTACTCTTTGTTGAACCATCGAAAAACTTATAAATCGGACTAAAAGGAATCTCTAACGAAATAAAACAAAACAAGTCCATTTTTAGCCAGAAACACATAGCAAATGGCATGATCTCAATGTCCATTCTCACAGTGCTACAAGAAGATCGAGAAAATTATGTTAGTAACATATGTATTTATATATATAATCCAGGGGAAATTATTTCCTCTGGTCACAATAAAATTTTGTAGCCCTTATTCTTTTTACTTGCCCTTGCTACTGGGCCAGGAGAAGTCTTAAGAACTAGACTAATGAATAATGGTACAGTTGAGCCCCGTTGAAGAGGAGCACAATTTTGAGAATAAATTGTTAAAAAGTTGCTAAAAAGACATCTTTGCCAGTCAATGACAAACAAGAGAATGATACTTAATACACTTTTTTTGAACAGAGGTGTATCCCAGAGCAAAACAAATAGAAGTTTTCCAAGGGACAAGAAACTTAGTCATCGAATTTAATTAGGGGAATACCTGGACCATTTGCCGGTGACAGCTGGAAAAATGTGTTGAATCTACAGGAAATTTACATCAACTTTATCTTTTTAATAACTCTTTATTTTGGGGCATTTATAACAGTTAAAATTCGTTGGACCCAACGTACAACACAAAGATGCACCTAGAACCTATTAACTGTTTTTCGTAAGTTTTAACTTATAAATGATTAGGTACTTGTCTCTAATCTAACAGTAAATTACGATAATAAAAAATTGAGATGTACTTACAAGAATTTTTCTTTAAGAAAACTGATAAATACGTTAGTTTAATCCCAATGTGCGTCTTGTTTATAATGTTGTTCATCAAGTGTAAATGTTAATCAATAAATATTATTTAAAAAAATTAACATCCATGCTGAAATACCTGGTTTAAAATAATTAAAAATCTTAACATGCTGAAGGTATTCTAACTTAGATCTAAGCTGTCGTAAAACAAAAGGGTCTAGATTCAACGCGTAGACAGTCCGAAAATTTGTTAACTACACCTATCTGTAGAGAAAGTCACGGTGCAGTATTAATACATTTGTAAATACTTTCTAAGTTATTGATGAAATTCATTTATGAAACGCAGTTACTTTTAGTGCAGTATTAACCATACTTCTTTTAGAAACTTTTTATCTT
This sequence comes from Pardosa pseudoannulata, assembly GCA_032207245.1. Classification (NCBI taxonomy): domain Eukaryota; kingdom Metazoa; phylum Arthropoda; class Arachnida; order Araneae; family Lycosidae; genus Pardosa; species Pardosa pseudoannulata. The sequence goes on from CM063498.1 coordinate 12,988,106, forward strand.
TATTATATCCGGACCATTTACCGGTGACAGCTGGAAAAACGTGTTGAATGGCCAGGAAATTTACATCTATTGCACAGAAAGCTTTGAAAAATGTGTTGGAAGAATTTTAAGTCGAGGACACTCCTCGGATTAAGGCATTTTGAGGCTTGGAAAATAAATTTTACTGAATTAGAATGGGAGAGATGAGAATATTAAAGATATATTAAATTAAAATAATTGAGATATATTAAATATATATGCAAATATTTGTACAGTATGTAAGTACAAAGATATGTATATATCTAAAGAAATATCTATCTATCCACACTCTCAAACACACACACATGTATGTATACGCATTATTACAGGGCAGAAATAATATACAAATTAGATTAAAATTACGTCTAAATAAACCGATATGGATCATGCTGCTAGGTCTATTCTGAAATTTAGGATGAAAAATATGTTTTCAATACTTGATTGAATCTAAATATTTTAAACAATTTGAAGTCATCACAAAAACTTCAGTATGATTATAAATATTTCGTTTTGTTCTAATACTGAAATAGTATGTGGAAATTGAAACGAAAATTGCCTGTGTGCAAAAGACGAATTATGGAAATGGTATAGAAACACAAAACAGAGAATAAAGTTTAAACTTTGATGGGGAAATTTTCGTTCGCCGTTTGCATAAATGAATATGTATGTTTCAACTCTTCTCTTTTCTGTTAATTTTTCTATCTTTCTGGATAACATTCTAAGCGTTTTAAGATGACTTTTTGTAATACTGTTAAAATATTCAAAGAGCTATTTTTAAAATTTCACTTTTGCTTACTTCATTCTTTTTCGTTGAATTTTATTTTCGTTGCTCTAGTCATGTGAATAGAATCAATGTGTAATTTTTAATTAATTTACATTTTAATTATAAATTTTATCTAATATAATATTCATCCAATGTTTCATAAAAATTTATCATATACTAATTGGTTTTCAAACTGAACTCGTATATATAATTTTAAAATCACTAAAGGAGACACCTTACATTAAATACTAATAGTCTTAGCTTAATACATTACCGGTGACTATTCCAAAAATATTCGAAAATAATTTATTCTTAAATTAACCCTTTCAATCTTTTACATTTTAGCCGTATTTGAATACATTTATTGTTAATTATGTATCTTTGAAGGGAATTTAATTGTAATAATATTTTAGCGATATTTCTTACAATCTTAATATATGTTCTATGAGAGAACTATGGCATATAAAATTACTAAGTTAAATAGTAAAAAAATAAGATATAAGAAATTTATGATTAAAAAATGAATCGTAAGAAAATTGAATTGAAAATAAGTTATGTTTTTATTTTTTGCATGCAAATATTATAAGTTTTCCACTGTTTGATAAAATATTTTCGTTACTAATTGGTTTTCAAAACTAATTCGTATGAATAATTTTCTAATTACTTAAGAGGCCACTGGCATTAAATTCTTCTAATCTTAATTTAAAAAATAACCGGTGAATATTTTCTAAAAATATCGAAATATAATTCATTCTTTTTATTAACTTACTCAAACTTTGACTTTTCATTTCATTTTTAAACAGGTTTTACTCATATTTAAATAATATGTTGTTGAAGATTTGCATTTGAAGATAATTCAGCTGTAACAATCTTTTATTAATACATCTTACAACTAGAATATAAGGTTACCTAGATTATAAATTAGATTTTTCAGCAAAATTGTGCTGACCATACAACCAATTATGTTCTGTTAGAGATTTATGATATATAAAAATAAGAACAAAGTTACTAAGTTGCATGCTAGATGAATAAAATATTGCAAGTTAAAATAAACCTAGTGCACTGACCGTGGGACAAAACAAAGTTAAAAGAAAAAGAGATTACGATGCACTAACCCTCGGAAAATCTTTAAAGACCCACCAAGATGAATGTACTTTCCGTGCATAAATGAATATTTATGCCTCGACCATAAAACTCGCTATTAATTCAAATGTCATTCTGTCTTCCACACAATTTAATATCTATATGCTATTTACTGTTTTGGAGGGAATTTTTAAGGCTGTTATCTATTTCCTTATGTACGGCCATTACGAAATTCAACTCAAAAAATCGATGGATAAAATAGTCCTAAAACTATTGGATTTTAGATGTTTTCAATCTCTGCTGTCAAGTTAAAGAAAACTCTTCTTTTCAGAATACCATATGATTTGTAATCTGTTTATTATGCATAAAAAGAATTAAATTATACATTATGATTTATATATTCAATGTTACATTAAATTTGATTTCAATTTCAAAAATTATTTAAAATTTGTATACAATAACAAGTTTACGTGTTCAATTTATTTGACAAATTCCTCTTTTTAAAACTACTGTAAAATTTAGTAACATTATACTTGATTAACTGTTATAGTCCCGTTAAGAAAATATAAATGAATATTTACAGAATTGCTTGTTCAAATAATTTTCAATCGGCAACTTTCTAAATTCATGTTGTCTTACCTTAAAATTATACAACATTTTTGTTTGAACAGCGCGTATTGTTCATCTACTAAAAATCCGTTTTATGTTAAATAAATTTCAGTAAATTAATGATTTATATTTAATGAAATGCATAATGTAAAGATAAAATTAAATTTGTGAGAATGCAAATAATGACTAAGCACGTAAAAAACGAAAATATTTTTTTCGAAGAACTCTTTTCATGAGCATATTTATCTATTCGAAATTCAATAAGCATCCCAGCCATCTATTTAAACACCATCGCATAGGTTTGTATATTCAAACATTAGACAGATGTCTCAACTCATTAACCATACAGTAAAGGATTTATTAAAGTAAATGGTAAAAACAAAAGTATTTATTCTTTATAAATATAAACCATATAAATACTTTACTTGTAATATAATTTAGGTGTTATTACTTTTGGAGGCTTTAAACCCCTTATCGTGCACACTCGAGTTAACTCGAATGCGCTAAACTGGCCAAACTGAGCATACTCGAGATAATTTGACCAGAATTGTACTTTATGTTGCTATAATTTTTCACATTTGAATGAAACCGATGATTGAAAATAACAATGTGAAAGCAAAAGAAAAAAATACAATCGTTTTATTGATATTTATCATTTGCATGGGATTATAAGCTATAACACCTACTTATTCAAATATAATATATATATATATATATATATATATATATATATATATATATATATATAAATTTCTTGTTATCACTTATTACTTATCTCTTCCTTGTGTAGTAATAGTCGGATATTACAATCGTTGACTATTTTATGCAATGTTTTCAATACCCAAAATTGCAATAAAATTTTGATTATTTTTGTATTTTTGAAATTTTTTTGGCAAGACAAAGTTCTAAATTATGTTTTCTTACATTAAAAAAATTTTTTTGGTCGGTCTTTTAAAAAAAATGTGCATTAAGGGGTTAATTAATGTATTTAAAGTACTATTAGTTATTTTCTTCAAAGTTACGTTTATAGCTCTTGGGTGTTTCTGTGAGAGGCTCGTTTTATTGAATCACATGAGTAATACCGTATCATATGTTTAATTATAAGTTATGTATATTCATATAATGTTCTTTGTTTTTTAATGTAAAAAATACTAATTTTGCAGTGGGTAATTAATTTTAACTTCTAAAGTAAAACAATATGATTTTTCAAAGTACTCTTTATTTTGGGCTCTTGTTTTTGTGCAAGTTGAGAGCTCGTTTTATTGAATCTGCAGTAATATGTAACATTTAATGAGGTTTAATATATATGATGTAATGTACAATATAAGTGTAGTATAAAATTTGACTTATAATAACACTAAAGATCTTTGCAGTGGACACGTCAAACTTAGGTTAATTTTGAGATACAATATTTTTATGAATACTTTATAATATTTTTGTGTAAAAAACTTTAGTAATTTTGAAATGTAATTATCAGCTATATAATTAAGCATCTGTACACAAATGTTCTTTTTTAGATAGCTTGAAACTCAAATTCTGAGATACTATAACATTTAATGAGGTTTATATATGATGCAAATATACAATAATTTAAGTAGTAGTATAAAATTATGACTTAAAATAATGATGCACGATATCTGTCGGAGACATCTATTGACATCTTGGACACGTCAAAGTCTAATTTGGCACACTGACATCTCCCAGATGTCAGTAGGTTAATTTTGAAAATACTAATATTTTTATGAATACTTTATAATATTTTTTTGTGTAGAATAAGGTAATACTTTAGTAAATTTTGAAATGTAATTATCAGAACTATATAATTAAGCATCTGTACACAAATGTTCTTTTTTAGATAGCTTGAAACTCAAATTCTGAGATACTATAACAGTTAATGGGGTTTATATATGATGCTAATGTACAATAATTTAAGTAGCAGTATAAAATTATAAGTAAATATAATGATGCCCGACATCTGTTGGAGACACTTATTGACCTCAAAGTCTACTTTGGTCCATTGACATCTCCCAGACGTCAGCGGGTTAATTTTAAAAATACTAATATTTTTATGAATATTTTCTAATATTTATTGTGTTGAAAAAGGTAATACTTTAGTAAAATTTGTAATGTAATTTTCAGAAATATATAATTAAGCATCTGTACACAGAAATTATTTTTACAATAACTTAAAATTCTAATTCAATTTTTCAAATAAAGTTTGAACTTAATTATACATATGTAAATTACTCTATCCCATTCCCCATAATGCCATTTGAATTAATGATAAATTAAATGGAGCATTATTGTAGCAGTTACATTGATATTTCGTACGTGTAAAATTATCTTGTGCATAACTTACAAGTACTGTATAAATGATTTTGAAGATTTATTGAAATACAAATAGTTTAGATATATTTTCATTATATTCAGTTACCGTTTCTCCGGATCCAAATTCTTTTTTTTCTGAAGTCTAAATTTCAAATCCTCATAGGTTACATATATCTAGACATTGCTATATTTAGTTTATTGTCACTTCTTTTGCAAAAGTTTTCAATTATAATATATAGCTTAAAATTCTGTATTCTCACTCCATCGCTTTGATATTTTATGGATGTACAATGTATTATCAAACGAAATATTATGAGATTCTACTTGTATTTTCTCATTCAAATGCATTTCATTATTTATATCAAAAGAAGTAAAACAATACAGAGACATTCCCATATCATTATATCATTCAGACATTCATATCCATGTCACAAAAATCTTCTTTGAAAAACCCTTTATCTCTTAGAACGCTTTTCAGATATTTTGAGTTAGGCCGTTATAGTCAGTGTTTGCTACAGAAAAAAAATAATTAAACCAGAATACACTGCTTAAAATTGATTACTAATAGCTAACACCGAAAATTGTATTTGATCTACGTATTTGATCACGGTCTAGCTTCGTGTATTTTTCTGTATTCGAATGCGTGAGTTGAAATCACACAGATTGTAGTATATGTAGTATAGTTATGCACAGACTGTAGTGTAGGATTGTAGTATAGTAGTATAAATAGTATGTTTATAGCCGTACGAAGTTGACTTTAAGCAGCAGATATCAGACTCATAATCCTGTTGTGTAGCAAAAATAAATAAATAAATAAATAAATAAATAAATAAATTATAGCGCATACCAAACCAAAACAATATACCATACTTTTAATTATTTCTTTTTTGTGAAAAAAGATAATGGCATTATTGTGCTTAAATTCCTACATACATGAAATTTAAAACATTTAAAATTGTATGAATATAGCTATGCTTTTAGAATCATTTCAAGTATAGATATTTAATATATTATCACAAAAATTTATAAGAATGTTCTTGTTGAAAATACCAATAATTTATACTGATATTATGCATATGCCATATAAACATGCCGCTAGAATAATAAAATATTCCTATATTATTGAAAAAAATAAGATATCAGAAATATATAAAAATATATTTTAAAATTTCAAATATATTAACTAGAAATTATATCCATGAAAATGTATCATAAAACAGTTTAAAAATAAACTTCCCCATATACCAAATATTTTTCTTTCACGATAAAATGTAGAAATATATAAAAATTATCATTCAGTACATTTTTAAAAGCAATATAAAATTAATATTAGAAAAAGTACTAAGTGGTGTAGTTAAATGCTTCCATAATACTTCCACAATGAGACGCTGTATCAAACGTTTAAACTATTAAAAATATTCAAATGCTTGCAATAGCTTGAAATTTTAAGCATTAAATAAAATTGTTGCATTGAAATATTTTGTCCCTCAAAAATCCATTATTATCTGTAATGTGAAATGAATATATATACCAAGAAAAATGCTATTGCCAGTAACGCGTTAAAAATAACTTTACGTAAGTGTTAATGACGTATAAATGTAATTCAAATAGTTGCAATTTTTTTTCCAGTTTATCTACAAATTACATTTAAAGTATTCATAACTAGTTACTATTATAAATAGGTTAAAGTCTGGAAAATATACGGCATAAAGTCTTGCCTTTATTTTGATACAAATATTTTATATAAATTTTAATTAAAATTTTATTTCTTCTCTGATTATAACAGTGGTACGATAGTACATTGTTAATCTAAGTAATTTTTAAGACATGGAAAAAAAGTATTCAGGACATAAGTAAAAAAAAATAATTCATTAAATATGTGTTTTATCATGATGCTGAAAAATCATAAGTTTGTGTAGCATTTTGTTAAAGATAATTTATTTCAATTTGTTTTTAAATCCTTTCCTACTTTGCACGTACACCATATAGACGCAGTTACGATGCACATTTCTCTCTGATTTTTGATATTTTGTAGGGGTTGTGCTCATTAACACTTTTGCTATAGAAGAAATTTTGTAACTATTTTAAGTTATTTTTTGTTTATTAAATATTTCAAGGTTATAAAATGAAATTACAGTTATAAAATTGAAAATAAATACTTTCGTTAAAAAAACACATAAATAAGTAGTTTATTCTAGTTTGTTTTAAAAAATAATAGTAATGTTCTTTATACATAAAAATTATAACAACATAAAAATTATTAATTCACATCAGTTATAAATATACATAATAAAGTTGTGGATTACTGCGTTAGGTGATTATATTGGCAAGTATAACAAGAGAAAGCTATCTGCTGTAATTACATTCCCTAATACTATTTTGTTCAAAGATTTCGTTTAAGAAGAGTACCTCTTGGTATCGAAATTTGGGAGTTCAAATCCCATTGTTGACAGGGAATATTGCGTCTGTTCGGAATCGGCTTTACTCTATATGGTTGTAGGTTTGTAGCAGTCCATTTAGCACTCATGCCCCCCCCTAAAAAGACCATAGTCTTTTAAATGGAATGAAATCAAATATTATTTTTATTAATTTATCGAACAGTTTAATACTATATACGTGCAAACTAAAATATAACTGAATTTGCTCAATAATAAGTAATAATTTTTGATTTTGTAACTATATTTGATTTCTGCTGATTGTGTGCATTTTTAAGAGCTGAGTATAACATAAAAACATTTTTGAGCATTAATACAGCTGTTTTTAGGAAAATTATGTCAAAAAATGTTTTTAATATAACTAATAATTTGTTTTAACCAAAACAATACAAAATAAAAATGTATTTCATTAACAATGTTGCTTTGTTCATAACATAAATCTTATTTATTCAAGTACATATTTTGAGTCAAACTTCACTGACAAAATTAATATCTCTTCATAATTTATCACATTTGTATTTAATTATATTTATGGTACAGAGTAACTATATTCATAATTGATACACCGTAAATAATTTAGAATGTTGTATGAATTATTGAATGAGTGTACAGAAAATTTATCATGGCTTAACATATAACAAAGGTATAATACTTTTTGAAATGTATAAAATTATGTTTTGAAATGTATACAACTTTTATTATTTGTTTAAAAAAATTAGCAATTAATTCATAAAACAACTCAATTCAAAGGGCTGACTTATGGTACCCTTTTGAAACGAGATTATTTACCACATCTGAAATTACAAATGGATTATTATCATTAGCATGAACATTTCAATATATTTGGTAGATCGTTTATACATCCTTCCTTTTTAAAGTAGAATTTTGTTGAATAATTACTGAGTTAACTTCTGCATCTAGTATATGACTGGTAATGACTTCTAAATGATCAGTTATAGGAATCATTGTGTTCAAAAATATCACAGTAGATATAATTGCCAATGTAAATATACTTATTGAATGGAAAATTTACCATACGAGTCTAGCTGAGAATCTGTTTGAACGACGTATTTACTATTGACTATCATATTGAGATGTCTGAATATGAAGGAGATAGAAATTGACAAGTTTTCATTGCTTTCGCTTAGTGTATAGGTCAGTGATTCTCAAACTATAGGAACCCCCCCCTGGGTGTAGTAATAAAAATAGACATGTAAAAAAAAAAGATAACTAGAAATTATTAATTTACTGAACAATTCCAATCAATATAAACATTTTTAAAAAACGTCTCAATAGGTTAATCTACTTATACGCCAAACAACTTTAGGTGAGCAGCTTCAATCCCAGAAGTTCATTCAGTCTTGGATGAAAATATTTAAAATAAATGTTACAGAAGCATATAAGAGTAGTACAAAAAATTAAAATATGTTGATTAATGATGGGGGTATGACAAAGAGGACATTGGGAAGTATGTTCTGCCGACAGCAAATGTTTAATACTAAACATGCCAACACTTAATACATACCTACTTCTACCATAGCTGGTCAAATGACCGGACTTTATTTTTTCTGATTGTAAATGTATGAAATATGAAAATTGGAAGGACATAGACAAATAAACTTTATTATAATTAAACAAAATTGTATATTGTCAATATTTATGTATTGCAAACACAAAGAATAAGAATTTTTAATTCATTTCCCATCGCATTTTTTACATAAACCTTATGGGTCATTTGATCCGTTATAGGGTATGTTTAGTCTTAATTGAGCCAGCAGGGGAAGAAATAAGGTTACTATAGAAATACTCACGGAATGATCGGGATAGCTTCAAGTCCTACTCGGACTTTTATCATTGCGGTGTCTCTAGTCTTTGAACTAAGGCTTAACATTTTATTCCATTACAGTATTTAGACAGTGGTAAATTAAATAACCACGAATTTCGACACGGTAGGCTTTAATCACTACAACAATGGCAAAAATCGTTGTTGATAAATAATTTTTTTTTTGCTAGAGTTCCAAATACCTTTAAGTACTAGAAAAACTATATATAGTTCTTTGTTGTATTTCAATTAAAATTTTCAGATTAAGAATTGAATAAAAAAAAGAATATTACTTAATAAAGGGAATTATTCGTCTAGCAAACAAAGACTATAAATTAGGTTTGGTCTTAAAAACCGTTTGGTATACTAAAAATGTCAAATTATTTCACTCATGTATTAACTATGGTTTCCCTCTTTTCTGGTTTAATTGTGGTTCTATCTGTGATATCTCTCTGTAAAATGCATACTGAAGAAATTGTTCACCTTTATCAGATTCCTCACTAATATAATGAAAACTGTTGTACCTTAATCATATTTTTAGGTTTTATTACATTTTTCATTATTCTTTGAGAAAACAAAAAATATTGAAAGCATTAGTTTGATATTTTAACTTGTTTTCAAATGCATAAAATTTATCTTTTCAATAACTCTTTATTTTGGGGGCATTTGTGACAGTTAAAATTAGAGGACCCAAGGTACAACACAAAGATGCAACTAGAATCTATTTGCTGTTTTTCGTAAGTTTTAACTTGTAAATGATTAGGTACTTGTCTCTAATCTAACAGTAAATTACGATAATAAAAAATTTAGATGTAACTACAAGAATTTTTTTGGAAAAAACTGTTAAAAAACTAGTTTAAAATGTTGTTTATTAAGTGTAAATATTAATCAATAAATATTAATTACAAAATTTAACATCGATGTTGAAATAACTAATTTGACATAATTAAAACTCTTAACATGCTGAAGGTCTTATAACTTAGATCTAAGCTGTCGCACAACAAAATGTTCGATGTTTAACGAGTAGACAGCTCGACTGTATGTTAAATACACCTAGAGAAAGACACGCGGTATTAATACGTTTGTAAATTTTTCTGAGTTACTGATGAAAATTATTTATGAAACGCAGTTGCTTCTGGTGCAGTAGTAATAATACTTGTTTAGAGACTTTCGGTCATTACTATGCACACCAACACCCAAGTAAGACTAGAAATGAAACATAACTCTAATTGAATTTAACTAATTTAAAACATCAAAAGGACCAAGATACATATAGGTCGAAAGTAGTGCAGGTTTTCTTACATTATGAAAAATTTAAAATTGATTTCTATGAATTAAATTATTAATTGGAAATGCTTGTGTACAAGTACATTTCTCATATATTTTATATAGAGTTTGATAGTCTTTTTCTTTGTCATCTCATTAATTCACAATTTTATTCAACATTTGAGAATTTTTATGAATAAATCCTATTAAAATGCATTTTAATAAAAATCGGAATAAAACTTTATTAAGTTTGGTAACCAGTTCCTTAGCAATTAACCTTTTGTCCTGCAATTTTTTTTCTAATTTTATACGGGATTTAATTAAGATGTGTCCGCTGAAACAGCGTAAAGACATTTTTCCAGTCTTTTACGAGGTACTTCAAAACTAATGAATTTAATGGTAGCCAATCAAGAAACAATTTCCCCAAATCATGATTGTTATTCAGATTATTTGTATAATGGTCTTGTTTTATGTTTAAAGATGTAAATAATATGAACGTTAATTGACAAATGATCATTCCACTGAATTACATTGTGATGATTCAAGTTAACATCGTTTATCTGGAAAAGAAAATGATATTTTCCTCGTTAATTTCAAAATGATTTGGTATCTGATTATTTCAAGGCTTTATTATCTAGTTTCCGTAGCCTTATGCCATGCTGTGTAAGGAAACCAAAAAAAATTTCTCCTACGCTTGAAATCATTAGACGCGTTTGATTATTGCAATCACTAATGGATAGCAGTGTTTTTCTATTACTTTTTTTAAAGTCCTCCATTCGAGTCTCCGGAGGCGGCCTCTAAAGCTTCATTTAATATTTTAATTATGATATTCTTTTCTTCATGCAAAATATATTAACTCTGTATTTAAATGCTATATGTGTCGTGCAACAATTAAGAGATTAATTAATTGCACTTAGCATGCTAGAAGAAGAAAATGGATTGGGTAAAAATTACTAATGACTGTAAAGAGGATTATAGGACTGACTGACTTCACAGTATTTAATGAAATAACCATTAAATATATCTGTTCTTTCACTCAATGGTAAGATCATTTAGTAAGTAAAAGGAAGTATTTTTTAAAGAAAGAATGCATGCAAGAATTCATTAAACTAATAAAATGGGTTTTTTGTGATTTTGAAATGTATTAGTTTTTAAATACATTTAATGTTCTGTACATCACCTAAAATTAAAAAGTTAAAAAAAAATGAAAATTCTAAAAACAAGGGATTATTTATTAAAGTCACAGAAAGGGTTTATTATTTGATTTTGAAGTGTACGGTTTTTTAAATACTTTTATTGTTATGTATACCTTACAATAAAATTATAAAAAACAGTAGTTGTATTTTATCTTAGAGCTTAATATTAAGAAGTAATCTATTAAGACTGTTTAAAAGATTATAATCTAATTTTAAATCTTTTTATAGTATATTTAATTATAGTTTTTTTACAAAGTACCAAAACTTATAAATTTAAGTTGTTTTATTTTTCTGCCTTCTTCTACCCCCCCCCTTCTGTCTAAAAAGTTCAGAAAATCCCATATAAGTCGAATATTGTTGAAAAGAACTTGAAAGGATCAAAGTGTCTGTTCACTTATTGTTGAATCACTTTTATGCGGTTTATTAAAAATTTTAGATCTACCCAAATGCATCACTACTTGCTAAATGTATTCAATAGAGAGGAAGATTATTACAAACATTTTGAATAAATTAAGTGATCTATAATGAAACAAACGTTCGTCAATTTAGTAGGTATTTTTGACCATTTACCTTTTTAAATCATCAGAAATTCTAAATTGACAAAAGAGATGACAAACAAAATATAATTTTACGTTTGCTTTTTAGTTAGTCAATTGTTAAAGCTAGAAATATATATTTGATAAATCTACATTTACACAGTTTTTTACTGAAAAACATTTTTCACCGTTCCAAAAAATATGCCTTAACTTGTTTATGTATTTAGATTTAGAAATATATATTTTAGATTAATAAATTTATAAATGTAGGGTACTAACATTTTTTAACCTTAATTTACAAATTTAACAACTTATATATTATTGTTTCCCCAACACAAAAAGAAACACAAAAAGGGAAGGAAGGGGAATGAAAGAGGGAGGAAACGATTTTAAAACGTATATATATATATATATATATATATATATATATATATATATATATATATATATATATATATATATATATATACACCAAAAATATTGCTATATTGATTCAGCAGCTATTTGACATAAGGAGGTATATAACTGTAATATAGTTAATGTAACAGGACAATGATACTATAATCTATAAGTAGAATTTACGATAAAAAATTGAAATGAGCTTTCGCTGATGCGTTCGGTTTATCTTTCGAATGTTATTTTATCGCGGATATTTTGCCCCAACCTTAATGTAAGTAATTCTTCTATTGAAGTAGCAACATATATCTGAATATTTCAAACATGTCTGTAATACTATTTTAAAAGTATATGATCCATTTAGTTCAGTATGGGATGTCTTGTAGTGCATCGGGTACTATATTTGGTCATTCGTCTACTATAGGGTTTCTGAATGTATATTCCGCAGAAACCTAGGGCTCCGCAGCGATCCTCCTGGTGTTCCTCGACAAATTATTTTACGATTATTTATAATAAATTGGAAACTTGTTTTTCTTTGGAGGAGTAAGAAAATTAAACAAACTGACAATAGTTTCACTTTATTAAAGTGTCATTATCAGAACTCTGGTGTCATTTAAGAGGAGAATCTCCATTACCATCAGAAAAGTCTTTGCCTGGGCTGTTATTATTTGCTAGGACCTCCATTCTCGAAACTTGCTTTTTTGAACATGCTTTTACGAAGATATATCTTCGGGATAACGGTGGATGCAGAGAATTGCATTAAAACAAAATTTTCTTCGTTACAAACAACTATAATGAACTTTTTGACAGTCAAAATCAAAGCAATTCATCTCGTTGATACTTTTAATTACTGTATCATTTTACTTGTAGCATTTCAATAAAAAATGTCTTCCATCCATGTCACCTATTGTACTTCTTCATTTCTATAGTGCATTACATTGTACAGTTTTAAATTTATGTAAAATTAATAAGTTAATAACAGGCCTTAGTTTCTCCTTAATTAATATTTATTCAAGGATTTCATTGCTATATATGTGGTACATAGAGAGTTCCATGGGAAAAAATTAAGAATGACTGGAAAATGAATGAATCAATGAATGAAAAAATCAATGAATATTAAATAAATCAATAGAGGATAATAAATAATAAATATTAAATCATGAATGAATCTTTTATAACCCTATATTTAGATTCGCATATATAGTTGTATGTATAATAAAAATTTAAGGAATTCTACGACACCAAATTAAAAATGTTCACCGGTCTTAACAAATACCACAAAATATCTTATGATCATTTTTGAGTGATCTCTCCTTTGCTTTCACTGTGTCAAAACCTGTTGATTTCAAAATAAAGAACGGAAGAAAAAAAACATCGAGAGCATTTCCCTTTTCCATCATATAACGTGCGATTATTTTAAATGGGGGAAAACACTCTTCAACGAAAAAAAAGTTTTTTTCCCGTTCATAAGTGGAAGAAAAACACGCGCCAACGTGAAGTCTTTATTTTTGTATGCCACTTTGGAGTAATTTAGTGAATACATCACTCGAAAATAAATGTAACGAAACATTCTATACACCCCAATTCACTTCTCCCGCCACCAAAATAAAATCTTCAACTCAACAGCTTTTTCTTCCTTTTATTCAAATATATATATAAATAAAGAAATGATCTGTCATTTCTTAACAACCTCTCTTAGAAATATGATTATTATGAACCTGTTTGGGAAGCCAAGAGGAGAGAAGCAAAAAATAAATCACTGCATAAAGTAAGCACAAGAGAAAAGAAAAGAGAGAGGAAAAAAATATATGCCGTACTTTAAAATCATTGCCGACCGAATGAATTTTTCGACCGCCTTTTCAATATATCATTCAGACTGAATTTCCACCGGCGCGACTTTTAAAGCAGAGGAATATGCATATGCGGCGATAAAATAAATATTAAGGAAAAAAGAAAGACCCTTCCTTAATGCAGTTGCTATGTAAATAACGGATGAAATGAGGATCCGGGAATATCGGGTCTGGCCAGGAAATCTATTTAACGCACAGAAGTCTAATTCATCTTTTTTAAACCCTTGATAGGGAAAAGGGAAGTATTGATGGGAAAGGGGGAATTGGTGGGAATGATTTTCATTTCATTTACGTTTTTTCCCCCTCTCGTTCAGTAGTTTTTGATTGTTAAAGGTTTGAATTGCCTTAACTGTTTAATTCCGTAATGTGACTGAGGTTTTGGGAAACTCATCTAGATAAGGGCATGAATTCATCCATTGAAAAAAAAAATTGATGATCCTTTACTAAAGCAGAAATAAATTTGTAGTAAAAATAGTCTTTTATAACGCTGGCATAAAGATATTTATGTCCAATTTTTTTTAGTCAAAGAGAATATGATGAATCGGAATTATTTTTAAAACTCAGCGGAAATAACCTATTTAAGAAGTCAATGGAGCCTTTCCTATTTTTTTAGTTTTGTTCAGATGTCACAGATTGTACTATCACACCCATAAAATATCTATTTTTTAAATTTAATTATGTAAAATTCCCTTGCATGTATTATATCCTCCTGCTCTAGTTTTTAATTGTAAATTCGATTAACATGTGGTAAAAATGGCGTTTTGTGCAAATTTGAAAATCTGTATAAGATGTTTGAAATTTTTTAAGAAACTATTACATTAACTCTATAAAATATAACGTATTATAATTTTTCTTTTATTATATTTTTACTATTAATATTAAACCAATATTTTTTCACCATTTGGTTTAGAATTTACTAGCATATTTTACGGTTACATTTTACTATTAAAATTTCATAGTAATCTTTTACCGAAATTACGCTGTAACTTTTTAAAACCCTTGATAGGGAAAGGGAAGTATTGATGGGAAAAAGGTAATTGGTGGGAATAATTTTCATTTCATTTACGTTTTTTCCTCTCTCGTTCAGTAGTTTTTGATTCTTACAGGTTTGAATTGCCTCAACTGTTTGATTCCGTAATGTGATTGAGGTTTTGAGAAACTCATCTAGATAAGGACATGAATTCATCCATTGAAAAAAAATTGGTGATCCTTTTCTAAAGCAGAAACAAATTTGTAGTAAAAATAGTCTTTTTAATTCTTTTATAACACTGGCATAACGATATTCATATCCAATTTTTTTAGTCAAAGAGAATATGATGAATCGGATTTATTTTTAAAACTCAGCGGAAATAACCTATTTAAGTAGTCAATGCAGCCTTTCCTATTTTTTGTACTTTTGTTCAGATGTTACAGATTATCACACCCATAAAATAACTATTTTTTAAAATTTAATTATACAAAATTCTCTTGCATGCATTATATGCGTTTTAAGTTTCCTCCTACTGTAGTTTTTAATTGTAAATTCGATTGACCTGTGGTAAAATTGGCGTTTGTGAGAATTTGAAAATGTGTATAAGATATTTGAAATTATTTAAGAAACTCTTATGAACTCTTGAAAATATAACTTATTATTTTTACTTTTATTATATTTTTACTATTAATAATAAACCAATATTTTTTCACCTTTTTATTTAGATATACTAGCATATTTTACGATTACATTTTACTATTATATTTTCATATTAATATTTTACCGAAATTACGGTATAATTAAGACAAAATATTGTTGCTCTTAATTTAGTAAAAATATGAATTTTAATAAACTTTATTTAATATATTCCCCGGTTATTATATCTTAAATGTTAGACTATGTAATACTGACTGTGTAAAAAACTGTAATACCAGTTTTTGAACCTTGTTCGATAACCAATTTATTCTAGTTTCAAAACAGATTGAACGGTTTCTTAGCAAGGTTACTGACGCAACCGTAAAAACAGTTTTACAGGCGAAAAGATTTCCTCTGTTAGTAATACAAACGGTATAGAGATGGGTATGTTCTGCATTTTATTGAAAACTGTTAAGACAAAATAAAAAAAAGTATAAAACAAAAATACCTAATAAAATTATGGATTTGAGTAAAAAAAAATCTTCAAATACATTATTCAATTTCTAATAGTGTAAAATTGTACCAATAATTACAAAAGAAAGTTACAATTTATTATCATACATACATAAGTTTCTCAATTAGTAAAATTTAGAACAGGAGGTTATAATTTTAATTGCAGACAAAATGCCATAGGTATAATGTACAATATATTTTGCTCCTGGCATTAATCTGTTATATAATGTAAGTATAATGTGTTTAACCCACAAGGACCTGAGTCGGGATCCTGAGGCTAGAGCGTTTTAAAAACGCAAACACATAATCACCTTATAGAAATAAACTTCTCAAATTTTCAGTAGCTATCTTGTAAGTCTTCTAGACCCCAATAACATACATTTCCTCAAT
The DNA here is from genome assembly GCA_032207245.1 of Pardosa pseudoannulata. Taxonomy (NCBI): domain Eukaryota; kingdom Metazoa; phylum Arthropoda; class Arachnida; order Araneae; family Lycosidae; genus Pardosa; species Pardosa pseudoannulata. Next base: position 13,004,917 of record CM063498.1, read on the forward strand.
TATCTCTGAATATTTTTCTCAAAGAGGAACTTTTAATTTATTCAGGGGCCAACGTGCACGTGTGTATACTATTTCATTTTTATTTCGTGTTTGTGACTGGACTAGAAATGCTGTGAAAATACATCGTTATTTGATTAAAATGATGAAATATAAAGCCGTGATTTAAGTTTTCAACTTGGGTGTGCCTTACGTTTGTGCTTTCGAAATGCGAATAAAAAAGATCTACAGTCCAAAATACTTTTTTAAAAATTAATATCTCAAGTAGTCTGAAGTATATTTTAAATAAAGTATGTTTGTTGATACAATTTTTCTGCTCATAATGAAAAGCAATTTTGTTGGTATTTGGCTGAGAAAATTTGTGTCGGACCTACGAAACCAAGTTCGCTTACTTGTGGAAATGCAGGTAGCTCCCGTCTTTTCTGGTTAACTCTTTAACCCCATCCGGTAAAATGACGAGTCTAGTTCGTCATTGGTTTTTCATTCCATACCACACAATAACGAGCTACACTTGTCATGCGATTAAAGTTACTGTTAAATATGATAATTAGTTAGTTTAAAATTTCTAGTGTACTGAATTTGGCAACACTTTTATCACTTGTGAAAATCACAAGTCACTATTGCATACTGTTTACTTAGAATTAGACTTTAGAATTAGACTTGGTACAAGTCATTGCCAAATTAATGAGTCAGAATAAAAGAAAACCTACTAAGAAATGCCGTGTGTTTTACAAGAATCAAATTAAAAGTGAGACTACTTGGCGGTGTAAACAATTAAGAATTCCTTTGCACTTTGTTTTGAAAAGTACCACTACCTTGAAGACTATTATCTGTATACCTTATTAATGTTTTGCTTTGATATTTTCTTAATTTTACTGTTTCTGATATTATTTAACACTATGTAAAAAGTGGATTTTAATTAAGAATATGTAATAATTGTAAAATGAAACAAGTTTTTTACATAAAAATTAAATGGTTATTTCATGCACAGTTTTTCATTATTAAATCCTACCGGAAGGGGTTAATGCAATAATGGAACAAAGGCTTTGGGAAAATCATTTAAAAAAGATCATAAAATCACACATTGAAAAAATTGATGAACCTTTACTAAAGTAGAAATAAATTTTCAGTTTATTTAATTCTTTTATAACACATAAAAATATTTACATCCAAATTTTAATGAAAGAGAATATGATGACTTTGTTTATTATTGAAAACTCAGTGGAAGTACCTATTCAAGTAGTCAGTGCAATGTATTTTTTTTCGTTTTGTGTAGATGTTATAGAATGTTGTATTAACATTAATACATAAAATGATAGTTTGTAAAATTGACTTTTGTGAAAATCTCTTGTATGCATTGTGTGTTTTAATTCTGTCCTATTGAATATTTTGATTATTAAACGTTTGTGTAGCCTTAACTGTTTAATAATATAAGACAGAGGCTTTGGGTAACTCATCTGACTAAGGGCATAAATTATTACTTTAGAAAATTAATTCATGATCCTTTAGTAAACCATTAATTTGTGGCTAAAGTAGACTTTCTAATACTTTTCTTCAAGCTTCCGTAATTGTTTAAGGAAATCTATAACATTTTGTTTAAAAAAAGATACATATATCAGAGAAAATGAGAAGTGTGATTAAACAAACTCAGTGAAATGTACCTATTAAAGTAGACAGTGTAGTATTCCTGTTTCTGTATTTTCTTACAGATATGATAAAAAATATCATATTTAATGTATAAAATTATCGTTCTAAAATTTCATTCTATAAAAATCTATTGCTAGTTTAATGTGAGTTAAGTATCTATTTGAGTAAGTTTTGCTTGTAATTGTTTTATTTTACTTTATCTGTTAAATACTTTAATAAGATTGAATTAGGTGATAAAACGTAGTAGTTAATAGCATAAATTCTCCCTTTGAAGCAGCTGGTGATCATTTACAAAAACAGAAATCAATTAGTAAACATTTTACTCGTTTAAATTCGTATAACACAATTATAAAAACATTTATGAAAATATTAAGATATTAGGGAGTGTAATAAATAAAATTTGTTTTATAAACTGATCGATAAGTTCTTTTCTAGTAGTTTATGCAGAACTTCCGCTTTTGTACTTTTACGCAGACGTTTTAAATTGAAACTTCATCTCTAATGCATGAAATAATAGTTTGTAAAATCTCATTCTGTAAAAATCTGTTGCATGTACTATGTGCATTAAGGGAACCTCCTAAAATAAATCCTTTTTAAAATGAAATTCTTAAAGGTCTTTTCCATGAGTTTATTTTCGAAATGATAAAAGAATGTATTCTAAAACGACTTCAATAAACCATAAAACAGTTTTTGTTTTATATCACATACATTCGTGTGATAAAATTTTATCGTTTCTTTAAAAAGAGCTATTGAAATGTATTAAATCAAATTTTTCTAATTCTCAAAATATAATGAATGCATACGATTTCGCAAATGCTTTAATTTTGCCGGTACATAAAGAATCCTTTCAACTAACGTAAGTACTATTTGACTCTTATAAATTAAATTTTAATAAAAGAAAGGATATAAAATGTATCTAATAACAAAACCTGTTCTTTTAAATGAATAAACATCTATGCTACATAAGGCAACTAAGCTTTAAAGGGTGGATGTTTTGAATCACAATAGCCTTTTTGTCGAAACTATACTATAGCAGTGATAAGTAATAATTAAATAAATGCATTACATTTAGAAAGGTCTACAGCAATTCATATAGCCTTTTAAAATCACGAAGCTCCCTCCATATGATCACTGAAAAATTATCATTAAGAAATCATTGAAGATTAGAAACAAAGTGTTTATCAGCTTTATATTTTGAAACATCTGAGTTATCAATTTTATAAGAGACGCTAATTAAGTAATAAAAAGAAAAGTAGTGCAAAAAATCAGTGAATGTAAAATCATGAACTAATTATCTTTACCAGCGGTAGTCAAATAGGACTATGAGAACTTCAAACTTCTCTACGATTTTAATTTTTTAATAATTTATTTAATAGTTTCTATGAAATATATTTGTGAAACTGGCAGGTGACCTATTAATTCATTAAAAAGTTTTTTATATTACCCTATATAAAACATGAAAAAAAGAGTTTTTTTAATTTTTTAAATTTTTTTAATTATTGATTGTAATTACCATATTACCTTTTAAATCTCTATGCATAAAATGGGATACAAATATTATATCCAAGGTATCAAGGATAAACGAGCATTGAAAGAAACTTTAATTTTCAAAAGTATTATTAACTAATTTAAAACTAAATAAGATACTTATAAACTATATTTAATGAGCAAGAAAATTATTTAGTAAGCTATAAAACTGTATCGCTTGGGACCAAACTTTCTTTGAAAAATACTTTCATTAAAATTAGTTAGACAATTCTTTGCATATACCAGTTAAGATGCTGTGGTCCCTATACAGGAATAACACTATTTGGTGAATTAGTTTTATACCAGTACATTCCTTACCGCAGGCTTAGGATGCCCAAAAGGCTCTGTTGGACCTATTATTAATGTATCTTATCCCGGTAGGCTGCAATTTATATATACATCTATGTACGTATTTGTATATCTAAAGTTCTCCTTTTTCCCTTCTCATTATTTAATACCTAATTTCTCATAAATAAAATGTCAGATTTAAAAGAGTGTTCACCTACTTAAATAATTTTTACCCTGTATCCCTAAACCAACGTTAGAACAAATTCTGAATTTCTGTTCAACGACCACATTTTACAACTGTCCCAGGAAAATAGTTTCACCCCTCCAACAACTAAATGGTTGCCTGTGTACTTTTCGAGCTGACTTACATGATTATAATTCATTCCTGACTCCCAAATAACGCTGAGTAAAATCAAAGTATCTTGGGAAAAGTTTTACTGGCTCATTCGCTCTTTTGAGCCATAAATTAAAAGATGTACTTTTCTTGGGAATTCACTGCAAAAGTTTTTACATTGTAAAGATATTTACCTTTAGCCCCAATAATGTTTAAGTTCCACAACGTTGAACTTTTTTTTAATGGAGCCACTATTGCAAACCGATTAGGTTCTCTTATTTCACATAATCTACATAATAGGGCAATCCACATAATAGGGACTAAGTTCATGTGTAATCAGGGAGAGCAATTTCACTGATTACATTATATATATATATATATATATATATATCAAGGGAAAACTGAAATCATTAAATTTTATTATTACTCATAAAGTAAAAGTAAAACACAAAACAGTTAAAAATTTATAAATATGCATACATATCCCCTATATAATAATAGCCTAAGTTATCTGTCCGTCTTTCTTCGAATTTATGAAGCGGTAGGACCTGGAATGGATAGGAGCATCCATATTGGATACTTGATCAGTTAGGGGTAGCAAAATTCAAAGCAAGTCTTTAAAAAGTTCAAAATACAACCCTTTCCCCTTTTTGTGTGCTTAACGCCGTAATTTCAATCTCTTTTTCCCCGTTTAAGAGAATTTAATCAATTTATCATACAACAAGTAGGTAAAATAATTTTTTCTGGCATTATGACATCATTTCTTTAAACATTTCTTATTTTAAATTATTTAAATATCACCTGTATTATTTTCATACGTTTTATCACTGAACTTAGATATTCCGTAAATAATTTTCTTTTACATTTGGCTTAAATAATAGATTAGGTATATTTGTGATAATTTAAAATTTAATCATCGATTATGTTTTGTTGCAATGAAAGTTTTATTACCGGTATTCACATCAAATTCTTTTCATAAAAGTCTAGGAATGTATTGCAAGGAATAATAAATATCTAGCGTTTAAACTATATATCTTTGAAAATTAAGAAGTTCGTTCGTTTCTGTGTTTGTTTTTTATATATAACCACACAGTTTGACTACATGAATTCAACGTGATTCTCAACTGCATTCCTAGCATCGGAAGACTTGTATGAAGATAAACACATTATTGAGCTTGTATCAGATAATTATAAGCCAAAACACAAACCATTTTTTTTTACCTGCTTCATAGGTTGCATATCATATAAAGCATCTTCATAGGGACAATTTTACAATTCTGAAAATTAAAAATTGTAATAATCCTGTCATATGACGGGCTATATGCTAGTTAATAATAATTATCTGCAATTTAGTTGTATAATATTATTCTATTTAGTATAGTAAATGCAATATATTTTATCAATTAAAAAACTCCTGAAATTCTGGTGACCACACAATTTTATTAACACTAAACATACCGCAAACAATCAAGTGACAGGTAAGGTATATGTAAATATGCGATGGGTAATGGATAAAAAATTCTTATTCTTTATGTTTGTAATAAATAAAAAAAATTGCAGTATACAATTTTGTTTCATTATAATAAATTTTATTTGATTTCCTTCGCAGTATCCATAAGTTCATACATTCAATCAGGAAGTCCGATCATTTGACAGGCTATGGTAGAAATAGGTATATATTAAGTCTTGATATGTTTATTGTTAAGGCGTCGTATATGGCCTGCAAGTTATTACTTCGGCATCTATATTCTACAAAACTCGTTGTTTGGGATTTTGTCTTCAGTTTTTAAAAGGACCTATATCTTATTCACATTAATATCTATCTTTCATATGTTTCCATTTTATCTATGTTTCATTATAAAAAATTTTATTTTATTTCCTTCGCAGTATCCATATTTCATACATTCAATCAGGAAGTCCTATCATTTGACAGGCTATAGTAGAAATGGGTATATAATAAGTCTTGATATGTTTTAGTGTTAAGGCATCGTATATGGTCTGCGGGCTATTATTTCGGCATCTATATTCTACAAAACTCGTTGTTTGGGATTTTATCTTCAGTTTTTAAAAGGACCTCTATATTATTAACGTTAATATCTACCTTGGACTGTGAAGCAGAATACGTTTATTATTACTGCTCGTATTGTAAATAGAGGAAAGAGTAGTAATTTACGTTAATGGAATTATTTTTTCTTAGTTTTGCAAAATCGGTTTGTTTAAATGCAAAAAGATTTATCCAAAATGCATTTTTTTTTGGAGAAGCAATAATTTTATTAAAAATGTTAGATCTACCTGAATGCAATATTACTTTCTTGCTATATTTATTCAGTAGAGACGAAGTATCCTTCATTCAATCAGGAAGTCCTATCATTTGACAGGCTATAGTAGAAATGGGTATATATTAAGTCTTGATATGTTTTAGTGTTAAGGCGTCGTATATGGTCTGCGGGCTATTATTTCGGCATCTATATTCTACAAAACTCGTTGTTTGGGATTTTATCTTCAGTTTTTAAAAGGACCTCTATCTTATTAACGTTAACATCTACCTTGGATTGTAAAGCATAATACGTTTATTATTACTGCTAGTTTGTAAATAGAGAAAAGAGTAGTAATTTACGTGAATGGAATTTTTTTTCTTAGTTTTGCAAAAACGATTTCTTTAAATGCAAAAAGATTTATCCAAAATGCATTTTTTGGAGAAGCAATAATTTTATTAAAAATGTTAGATCTAACTGAATGCTTTATTACTTTCTTGCTAAATTTATTCAGTAGAGACGAAGTATCCTCCATACATTCAATCAGGAAGTCCAATCATTTGACAGGCTATAGTAGAAATAGGTATATATTAAGTCTTGAAATGTTTTAGTGTTAAGGCGTTACTAGTTTAGTGTTAATGTTACTATAAATATTTTGAATAGTTGAAATGATCTAAAAGGAAATAAACTTTAGTCAATTTCTTAATTATTTTTGAATATTTATCTTTTTAATTCATCAGGAGAACTAAATTGACTAATTTGAAGTCGAACAAAATATAATTTATTAATTAATTAAATATAATTTATTGTTTGTTAGTTACTCAACTGTTAAAACTAGAAATATATATTTGATAAATCTACGGTAAGACACAATATTGTAGTGAAGTGAAAAACATTTAATTCCCCCCCCCCAAAAAAAAATATTTTTTTGTTTAAGTGTTTAGATTTAGAAAAATATTTTTTAGATTGATAAATTTAAAAATGTAGGGTACTAAAATTTTTGTAACATAAATTTATAAATTTAATAACTTATGTATTGTTGTTTCCAAACACATAACTAACACAAAAAGAGAGAGAGAGAGAGAGAGAGAGAGAGAGAGAGAGAGAGAGAGAGAGAGAGAGAGAGAGAGAGAGAGAGAGAGAGAGAGAGAGAGAGAGAGAGAGAGAGAGAGAGAGAGAGAGAGAGAGAGAGGAGAGAGAGAGAGAGAGAGAGAGAGAGAGAGAGAGAGAGAGAGAGAGAGAGAGAGAGAGAGAGAGAGAGGAATGAAAGAGGGAGGAACCGATTTTAAAACGTGTGTATATATATATATATATATATATATATATATATATATATATATATATATATATATATTTGCCAAAAATGTTGTTATATTGATTCAGCAGCATTTCGGAATAACAAGGTACATAACTGTATTATAGTGAATGTAACAAGTAATGATAGTATAATCAACTAACATTTACAATAAAAAATTGAAATAGGCTTTCGCTGATACGTTACGTTTACCTTTCGAATGTTTTGTTATCGTGGACATTTTGCCCCAACCATAATGTAAGTAATCCCCATATTAACGTAGCGAAACGTATCTGAACACATGTCTGTAATACTAATTAAAACGTATATGATCCTTTGAGTGCAGTATGGGAAGTCTAGATGTGCATCAGATGCTATATTTGGACACTCGTCTACTATAGGGTTTCTGAAAGTGTATTCCGCAGAAACCTAGGGCTGTGAAGCAGAATACATTTTTTATTACTGAACGTTTGTAAATAGAGGAAAGAGTAGTAATTTACGTGAATGGAATTTCTTTTCTTCGTTTTGCAAAAAAGGTTTGTTTAAATGCAAAAAGATTTTTCCGAAATCCGTTTTTTGGTGAAGCAATAATTTCCTCCCTAACAAACTGCAGAGTTCAATTTACTTCTTTGCGAGGGGAATAATCTTTGGTACAATATAATTTCACCATCCAATAATAATTAATTTTCCTCCGACATAATTAATCTTATTAATGATTCAGTCTTTAAGCACGGTTCTTAATTGATTTCTAAAATTAGCTTGTTGCATTTCAACGATATGAAAATCATTTAAATTTTATTAATGCGTTTCGATCAATAATACACATCCCCAGAATTAAAGCATCTTCCCTTCCAGGCACCCATGACAAATCTAATTAAACAAATGCCTTATATTAAAAAATAATTATGTAACTGCTTAAAATTACTTTGATGTTTACATTAAGTATGAATGAGGTTGATTTTACATATTTTTTTTCTAACTCGTCAAAGCTGGTGATTATTTCTTTAGGGGAAGATTTTGGATGTTTTCTACACAAAAAAAAGCCGTTGGTAATATTTGGTATTTTTCGCCCAACATTTTGCTCACTTAGCACTAATTAGAGTAAGAAATTGCTTCTTCTGATAACCAGAGATAAGCGGTAAAGAGAAAAACCGAAAATTTTTCAGATGCATAAAATTACAACTCATTAATTTTGTAAGATAATTCATTTAAACAGAAATAAATTGATTTGCTTGCATATTGACAAAAACGTATCTTGCAAATTAAACTTTAGGTGACTTATTGCTTGCATTAATAGCTTGTTTTCTCTACAGCTGCATTGAATAAAAATGTAATGATAGTTACATATATTAACAAATAATGATATGTAAAATAGTTAACACTGCAAAAATAAATGTATTAAAAAACAGGATATAAATTATGAGAATGTGTAAATTTTAGATAGTTTAAAAACTTGAAGCATATTACTTACTTTACACTCATATACTTTACACAATCTGAAACGTTTTATCATACATAAAATTACAACTAATTAGTTTTGTACGATAATTTATTTAAACAGAAACAAATTGATTTGCTTGCATATTGACAAAAACGTATCTTGCAAATTAAAGTTTAGGTGACTTATTACTTGCATTAATAGAAGTAAATTGCTTGTTTTCTCTACAGCTGTATTGAATGAAAATGTTATAACAGTTACATTATTTGACAAATAATATATGATATGTAAAATAGTTAAAAAGGCAAAAATAAATTTATTAAAGAACAAGATATAAGTTATGAGAATGTGCAAATTTTAGATATTATAGTATGATAAACATATCACTTATTTTGCAAGCACGTACTTTAAACGCAAACTGAAACCTTTTATCAGACATAAAATTACAGGTCATTAATTTAAGATAACTAATTTAAATTGATATAAATTGATTTACTTGCATTGGTAAAAACTCGTCTTGCAAATTAAAGTTTAATCGATTTATTGCTTGCATTAATAAAGTTAAACTGTTTTTGCTACAGTTGCATGGAATAAAAATATAATGAAAAAGTTGCACTTATTGACAAATAATATATGCTATGTAAAATAGTTAAAATGGCGAAAATAAATTTATTAAATAACAGGATATAAATTGTGCGACGTGTGCAAATTTGAAATAGTTTAAAAACTTAAAACATATCATTTGTTTTACATGCACATACTTTACAGGCAATCTGAAACTTTTTATCATACATAAAATTAATTTTGTAAGATAAATAATTTTAACAGATATAAATTTATTTTCTTGCATTAATAAAAACTCATCTTCAAATTAAAGTTTAATCGACTTATTGCTTGCATTATTAAAGTTAAATTGTTTTCGCTACAGTTGCATGGATTAAAAATGTAATAAGAAAGATGCACAGATTAATAAATAATGTACGAACTGTAAAAGAGTTAGAAAAAAAAAACATGAATTAATCAGTAAAAATATATAAATTGTAAGACGTTTATAAATTTTAGATAGTATAAAAACTTGAAATATATCACTTATTTTACACTTAAATAAAAATTCTTTCAGATGCATAAAATTACAGCTCATTAATTTTAGTAGACAATTGAATAAGAATAAATAAAATGATTTTCTTGCATATTGATAAAAACTCATCTTTCAAATTAAAGTTTATGAGACTTTTTGTTTGCATTAATATGTTCAAATTGTTTGTTTTCGCTACAGCTGTATGAAATAAAAAAAAGAGTTAGAAAAACAAAGCATAAATTAATCAGTAAAAATATATAAATTGTAAGATGTCTGCAAATTTTATGCAGTATAAAAATTGAATTATATCACTTATTTTAGACCCATTTTTCTTTTAATCTTCCTTTAGAAGTTTAAAAGACACTTTAATAAGCTAGAAATTTAATACAGAGTAAAAGGTGGGAAGCTCGCTGATTGTTCCGCTAATGTAAAAACAACAAACTTATTCAAAACAAACTCTGGTATTAATTTTAGCAAAAACTGTGCTCTTTATTAATAAAAAGGAATATTAACTACAAAACTTGCAGTTCAAATTTCATTTTATTATTTAAATGGTGTCAAATTCAATTTCTAATTAACTTATGGGATTTGAGTATTGACTAGTAGCGTGAAATAATGCACTTCATAAACACTTGGTAAAGAAAAAATAGATGGTATATATTTTTAAAGTTCTCTTTAATTCAACTTTAATTACATTACACTTCAAACATTTACTCGTAAGTTTAACAAAGTATAGTTTTATTGTTTTAAAACTAAATGTAATAAGTGTAAAATTATTTTAATATTACTATAATAATTTAAGAAAGCTAATTATTAATAAGTTTCATCTCAAAGGAATAAAATAAATGAATGCTATGTTTTTTTACTACATATCTTTGATTTACACTGAGATCTGAAAAGACATGAATAGAAATGAATGGAGATAAGATAAACAGATCTTAATAGCGTTGAAACCGCTATTGTTAATTTAATCAAAACCATTCTTAGGATTTTCCTGTATGATTTAAACAAGCCACTATAACACTAAACAAATCATAGCACTTAAGAATTTTGTATTTTTACTTTAGAACATTCTGAATTTTAATGTTAATAGTATCGGTGATACCTGTACCGTACTTCATTCAGAAATATTAAAAAAATGAAAGAGATTAATTAAAAATTAAAACATTTTAAAAGTTTTAATTCATAATAATATTTATTCAAATTTTATTACATATTTTTTTATAAAATTATTTGAATTAAATTTAGTTATATAAATTTACCGGATTTTAAATATTATATGCATAAATTTTTTTATTAATTAAAATATGTTAACTATTATATTTTTTAATCTTATATATTTAAATGTTTATATTATACTAAAAGTGCAATAAGTTAAACATAGTTATCACCGAAATTTTTTGATTTGGTGATTTCTGTAGCGTACTTTATTCAGAACTATTAAAAACTGAAACAGATTGATTAAAAATTAGATCATTTCAGAAGATTTAATTAGGAAAAATGTTTAATTAAATTTTATTAAATATTTTTATATAAAATTCTATGTATTAAACTTAGTTATATAAATTTAACTAATTCTAATTATTATATGAATAAATGTTTTTTCAATTGAAATCTATTAACTGTTAAATCAAAACAAGTTGAACATAATTGTCATCGAAATTTTTCGATTTCAACCACTCAAAATGTGATGCTGTAATCTTCTTGCATCCACAATTTAAATAAAACAAGAAAACTGCTTAAAAATTCCTTATACGTACTTGTAACAATGAAAAAGTAAGTTTTATAATATTTAAAATTTTGATAAGAGAAAGTAATTAGATTTACTTTTATTAGATTTCCTTTTTATAAATGTTTTAAAAGAGTCTATATATATATATATATATATATATATATACTTTATAGAACTATTTACTCATAAAACAACTTTTCTTGCACTTCCGCTTTCTATATTTTGTTTCTTTTAAAACTTTTTAGTATTTATTAATAAAAAGGCATGAGAAAAATTTGTTTTTCTTACAGATTACAGATAAAGATAGCTAGATAACGTATTGTTCTTTTATAATAAGATAATTTAAAAAAGGAAAGATTTATAGCTTAATTATTTTTCAACATTCTTTTTGTTCATAAATTAAATGATCTTTTCTATACATATTACTTATTTCTGTCATTTTGTTAGCATTTTCCATAAGCTTTTTTCAAGTGCTATATTTTATTCTTAGAAAATCTTAAAGATGTTTACCCTTAGTATTTGTGCTTTTATAAATTTCACAAATAGAGCATGAAACATTTTCTTTCTGAAAACATAACCTTGTAATGAAATAACAATGTTTCAAAAACTAGTTGCTGTTTACAGAAAATTTTTAAAAATTAGCTTAATTATTCTATCTAAATTTCAAAAACTTTATTTATTTATTTGTAAAGATATAAAGTTTGGATAGACTAGAAAAATTTTAAGTAATTTCTTTTTTAGATATAGAATTAATTTTTAAATTTTGTGTTGAGTTAATCAAATCTAACCTCCCCCCCTGCATACACCGAGAACTAGTTCTATGCGACAATGAAGTGAAATGTCTAGGGTTTAGACTTATTTCCTGAGTTACAAAGAAAAATATTGGAACAATATAAAATATAAAATATATTTAACTATTTTTATATGTTACTTGGTATTATATGTACACTTTATAAATTATGTACTTCATAACAGTTATGAAACTTGTTTATAAAGTATTTCAACTTGAATGATGGATGAAAAGTTAGAGAGCTGATCTTCAGTACCGGAGTTTGAGGGTTCGAATCCCACTGTGCCATTTATGTTCGTAGCCATTTTATTCTGCTTTAAGCCTTAGGCCCCGGTCTCATTACCTGTGTTGTAAAAATAAGCAGATCGTATTGCTCCAAAGCACACCGAAATTATTTCAAAATATTTTATATGACACTAATAGTTGATGCTTAGTAATTAGTTCATTTCATTATTTTCAAAATACTGCAAATAATACTAATAATTAAAGCTTAGAAATTAGTTCATTTCATTATTTTTAAAATATTTTTATTTCAAAATACTTTATATGATACTAATAATTGATGTTTAGTAATTAGTTTATTATTTTCAAAATACTTTATATGATACTTATAATTGATGCTAAGTAATTAGTTCATTTCATTATTTTCATAATACTTTTATTTCAAAATACTTTATATGATACCAATAATTGATGTTTAATAATTAGTACATTTCATTATTTTCAAAATATTTTTATTTCAAAATACTTTATATGATACTAATAATTGATACTTAGTAATTAGTTCATTTCATTATTTTCAAAATACTTTTTATGGTACTAATTATTGATGCTTAGTAATTAGTTCATTTCATTATTTTCAAAATACTTTATATGATACTAATAATTGATGTTTAGTAATTAGTTCATTTCATTATTTTCGAAATTGTCTTTTATACATTTTTAATTTTGATACATAGCCTTATGTTTTTTCTCAGCATTTCAAGAATAAGTTACTGATTGCAGAAAAGCTTTTATAAAAAATGTCATGCCGTTTAAAACTGAGATACTTTATATTTCTTGTAAAGGAAACAAAATAACTGTGACGGAGATTTAAAAAAAAATTTATTTAAGATGCAGATAAAAAATATTTCCATGAAAATAAAACCTCATGCAATGGCACGAGTGTATAAAAGGGGTTATACTAATAATCGCATAGAAATTCCTATGATTTTTTAAACAAAAAATTTAATATATATTTTTAAGTAAATATGGAAAAAGTAATATGTTAAAAAATCAATGCTTAAAGCATTTTCTTCCATTTTAAATCCACATTTAAAATATAGAATTATATGTAAGAGTATGAGCTTGTATTAAAACTTACTTATAGAATCGCTGAATAGGGAAGTATTATTCCCTTTTATTCAATGGCGGGCAAGAAAAACTTTGCAATGCGTTCCGGTTCACGCAAACAGTTCAGTGAAACTGATTTGATAGTATTTACGTAAACTCCCTCCTCTAATTAGCAATTTAATGAACAGATTTTGAGCGCCCCGCCGCGTAGTTGAGAATAAATCTCTCCGAGGGCCGTGGACTCCGGAGAATTGCTGGAGATTTCCCACCATTTTCTGGACTTTCTTAGCTTAATAGGGTTATTGAGACCGCAGAGGGGAAAAGTGGGTTACGTCAGAGGCTATTAAGGTAAGGTGACGGTGGAATACTTGAGTGAGGTTGCGGCATGTGGCAGTACACCGCGGATTGGACAAATGGTGATTAAAGATTAGAAGATGCGTAAAACACAATGTAGAGATTTGCATTGAAGTGGCTGAAAGGTAAATTAATTAATGCGCAGGTTAACGAATGATGCACTGTTGCAGAAATATATTAATTCGCTTCTGATTAATTTCATTGGAAAGCCCTAAAAGGAAATGAGGACATATTGATTAACCCATTAACACCTAACATACTTATATGAGGAGAGTTAAAATAATATATAGGTATTTTGCATGTTCTTGAAAAGATTTTTTCTTTTCAGGAAAGATTCATGACATCTCTAAAAATCTCTAAATTTACAAGCACCTGATTTTTGCAATTTTGCCATTTAGATCAATATTCTGATTTTTGAAGACACTTTTTCAGCAAATTAATCAAGTGAAATAAAATTATATGTCTATATCTGTTATTAAACTTCCCTTAAAATACTTTTATTTACATAAGATATTAAATAAATCTCTTATAAGAAAATTTTTATTATAGTACCTTATAGCATCTTATGATGTCTAAAATTACAGCCCATACACTATTGGAGACAAGCTGACACATTCATGGTTTTATTATTGCTTTGCTCTTAGTTTAAATTAATTGGATACAAGGAAGTCATAAAAACATGATATTTATAAATTATCTCAGCGATAATGGATTCAAGAAAAACGTAAATTAACAAGAAAAATATCTGAAGCTTAGTTTAAAATAGGTGTTTAGATATAATTTAAATTTCATACTATTATCCTATTAAATAAGTATTATAAAAAACTTGCTTTCATTTGTTTAAACTGTAGGTCTTATTATAAATTGGGAGTTTTAAAACGTCAAATTACGCATTAGTAAAGGTATATCTAAATTTGAAAAAAAAATATGCTTCAGTATAGATGCAAATTATCTAAGCGATTGATAAACTGTGAATATAATTATATATTTTATATTACATTTACTTCAATATCTTATTTCAGAAAAATATTGACATATGTATCAAACTTATGTATTGAAATGCGTTTAAAAATGAATAGTTATATCAGTATTGATTGTTGCAATAATTATTTTTAGATAATGATGCATTTATAAAACACTTTACATATGTATTACGACAGAGGCAAATGAATTATTATTATTTAACCCTTGAAAAATTTTTGTAAGCCTTCTTACTGATATCTCATCTTGTTTAAATGTTACTTTTAATCAATATTTTAAAACAAGATTTAAAATTTAAAAATTACATTAAATATTTCTCTGTGAATATAGATGCTTTTTTGTGTAGTGTTTTGGTGTGAATCCTTATGTAAAATAAATATTTCTACAGAAAACTTATTAAAAGTTGTTGAATATCAAAATGTTTCATTTTCTTTTATTTTACCATAACAATTTCGGAATATTAGGAGTCATATGACACCGATGTGTAAACCTTAAGTTTTTATCACCACTTAATGTACATTTATTTTTAATTATCATTAGCTGAAACAGTCGCTTTTTAACATAAATCAATATTAACAAAAATACATCCAAAAATAAATCCAAAGCTAAATAATTAAAAATGTTTGGTTATATTCAATGTAATAGAATTTTAAAACTCTAAGCATTCGTTATACGTAAAATATAACACATTAAAATATTTAAGTAACAATGTATATAAAAACTATAAAGTGAAATTATTTTTAGAATGTTCTCTTTCATGTTAATTTTTTTATTTCTTAAAAGGATAAAATTACTTTCCAGCCATTAAATATTCGATAAATCATAGAATATTTCTGATCATCAGTAAAGTAAAATTCTTAATAATTCTTTGATGCGAATATAAATCATTAGAAAAAAGTAGGTTTGTCATTTCAATTGAAAATTATAATAACAGAATAAAATACGGAATGTTTAAAACGAATGAAAATTTAAATTTACTTACCGGTAAAATAATTTTTAAAATATACATATTAAAAATTTAGTTTTAATGGGAAATTAAATTTACTTTCTTTCATTCTTAGAACCTCTATACTATTAACACCGGCGTATGGTTTATACCAAAATAAAGATTAAAATGTTTGAATTTTAAGAATTATTTTAACATTTTCAGCAATTAAAATTTTTAGAGGCTTTTAAAGTTGTATTTTTTACAATAACAAGGATATTAATTTTTAGTTTTATTTAATGTTCAATCCGTTTTTATTATTCAAAAGATATATTGGAATAAATCAACTTTATTTTTAGTTACAATTTAAAAAAATTATAGGTTGATTTAATTATGCAGCCCCATTTATTGCTAATTGTAAAAAGATCCAATGCCTCAGTCATAGTCTGTTTGAAATTAACATTAGGTTTACGGACATTTTTTTATGTACCTGTCTCTAGTAACACGTGTCAATTTGACACATGAACGAATACTTATAATAATACTCATAAAGCAATGTAATTATACACTATAAGTAGAAAATGAAAATATGGGATAATATTGATGTTTACAATAATATTAGTAATTAAAAAATATTCTAGAATTTTATTCTTCATTACTCGAAACAAGCAACTAAAACCTTCAAAATCTCTTCACAGTCTGACTTCAATTGACATTCTACGTTTCGTTCTTTCTACTGTTGCTTATTGCTTATTTACACTCATGTCCATAAATTAGGGATAATTCAGAATCACACAGAAATTGAGCTCTAAAATAAAACTTTCACCTGTAGAATTATCACACACATCTTGAAGAAGAATATGCAAATGGCAGGAAACCACCAGATGGCGCGGATAGTACGTCACAATGACGAGAGTGTATGAAAGGGGTATATAAGGAATGGTAGCAAAGAAGTAAAATTGTTCACAAGTTCACTGTCGCCTGCGATTATGCTGGGCTAGAGAGCATACATTGTGGACACCGCAACAGTGGTCTTGTGTGATGTTTTCCGACGAGTCCAGGTTCAGTTTACATTCTGATTCTCGCCGGACTTTCATATGGAGAGCACCAGGTACCCGTTACCACCAAGAGAACACCATTGAACGACACCGTTACGGTGGTGCAGGATTTGGGGAGGAATTATTCTTGGTTCCAGAACTGACCTGCATGTTCAGAGTGTAACGATGACAGACCACATCTATCGGGATGTCATTCTGGAACAATATGTACGTTTGTTTCGGGGCGCCATGGGTCCTGAATTTCTGTATATGGATGAAACGCCCGACCTCACCGTGCAAACATTGTAGACGAATGCCTTCAATCGGAGGATATCACCCGTATGGATTGGCCAACATACTCAACGGACTTGAATCCAATAGAGCATGTGTGGGACATGCTTGGCCGACCAATTGCAGCCCGTCAACCCCCTCCCAACTGTCTATCGGAACTTCGGAGGGCATTGTTTGATGAGTGGTGTAATTTTCCCCAAGATCAGATTGATAATCTGATACTCAGCATGCGTAGGCGTTGTAACGCTAGTATTGCATCGTCCGGGAGACATACTCCGTATTAACCATCATACTAACCATGTTATATTGTTTTCTGTAAATAGGTTCTTTTTTTAAAATTTGCTCCAGGGAGTAAAAATCGCAATTTTTATTAATTATGTCAAACATATAGCATCTTTTTTGCTCTTTACCTTTTGTTTAATAAATAGACTTTACAAATAAGTCAAATTTGTTTTGCTTTTGTCTCTTTCATTGCCTGAACTTCATTATCCTTAATTTATGGACATGAGTGTAGTTTGACATAATTATTTCTACATTAAGGTCAAGTCAAATTGATACATATCTGTAGAGATAGGTATACCATGTAGAACATTTCAATATTGCATAACTTTTAAAGAAAAAAGACTTCAATATATATTTACCTCGTTCAATGGGTAACAGTCAGTACAAGAGATAAAATAAAATTGCAGTAGGTTTTTGTAATTTTCGTTGTAAAATTCGAAATGCGTCAAAATGACTCTCCCATAAACCTAATGTTAAAATAGCCCCAAAAGTGTTTCCAAAAGATCACCTCACATCACTAATTATTTTTACTTAAATCGACGGCTAGACTGGAAGTAGTTATGTTAGTTATGTTGCAAACTGTATCATAATTCTGATCATTTTAGTGCTGTTTAACAATTTATTCTAAATTATTTACATATCCTCCAATAGTCTCTACTCTTCGGAATCAACACGCAGAGGAACTTAGATATCAAAATTTCTTAGTAAGTAAACGTTGAACGTATCCTTATTTACCGATTACTAAAGTTTCGAACCGCGTCTCGCACCAAACGTATACTTATTGAATATTGAAACCTCCGAATAAATTGGATTTCCGATTCTTTTCAAATAGGGGGAAAAATAAACTTCTTCATTAAAGGCTTCTCCCCTTAAAGAAAACCTTTGGAGTAATTAAACCTTCAAAGAGGGAAATATATTAGCTACGCACGGCTTTGGTTGAAAATATTGACCTGAACTCAAACTCCGAGAATTAAATACTCCGTATTTATTTATACCACTAACGGCGTATCCGGCACGAAACTAATGATCATCTATTCCTAATTACTTAGACAAATGATTCCTAATTTGTCATGCCGTATCGATTGAATTGGCTTCTTTATTCTCGGTTCCACGATTTAATACTATTGGAAGTAAAGCAAAATAATTTTCCATTTCCCCACTGATAATAATTTTGTAGTATTGGCGATCATATCAAGAACTTGATCACTAAAAGGCATAAATAAATTTAAAATCTCATAGATTTAGCTACTAAAGTTGGCAATTATGAAACAATAATTATGTAGGTCAGGGTTTTAAAACTCTTGGTCCGTGAACGTTTTTGTACGATTAATCCTATTTCATTCGTAGATTTCTTTTTCATGAAATTGATTAGAAATTAGTACAGAAGTAGGTTTGCAAATTTGCCGGACAGCGGCGGAATAGTAGGGCGCTACTCTTCGGAAATAAAGTTCGCAGGTTCGAAACACACTGAAGGCATGAATTTCCGTAGTCGTTTGAAATAGACTTTAAGCAGTAGGTCCTGGTCTCATTAGCCTTTGTGTGTAAAACAGTGTGGATGTTTCCGCTAACCGCACAGACATCAAAATCCAACTTTTCGGTAGAACCACCGATTAGGCTGAAGTCACTGCAACTGAAACTGTCTTTCCCTACGGTCACGTGATGGGCTTTCCCGGGAACTCGTAACTTGACCGTATAAAAGCCGGCGGACTGGTGTTCTATCTGCTCTTCTCCTATCTAGACATGTACGCACAACTTCGTGCGCTCCTCACGACGTCCAGATAATTGTGTTTAGGTTTTATGTTTTCTGTAACTTATTATTTGCTTTGTTCATTGAAATATTTGTTGAGTTGAGAATGTTTCTTAGCTAAATTTAGTCAGCAGCAGTCCTCGAAACCCAAACCCGAAGACTTGCAAATTCGCCCTTACTTCTAAGATTAACACTACCAAAGTATGTCGGGGTTATCCTTTTATTGGCTAATACAAGTGACCATCTATGATAAATTCTCTAAATTATTCTTTTCATATTTTATTTTAACCCCATTTTAATTTTAGTTCTTACTTAGAATTTTTTTTTTCTTCTGGCTCTTTATCAACATTAATTCAAATAAGCTGACACTTTTAACAGGTTGTCATAAATAGTTTCCACTTCCCTACTGATAATAATTTTGTAGTATCAGCTATCATATCAGGAATTTGATCTGTAAAAGGCATAAGTTTAAAATCCCATAGATTTAGCTCCCGAAGTAGGCATTAATGAAACAATAAGTATTTAGGTCGAAAGGTTTTGAAAGAGAAAACATATTTAATATCTCCATAGTTTTTTCTAGTGAAATTGTTTAGAAATTAGGACAGAACTAGTCTTGTTAATTTATCTTCTTAGATTAGCATTAGCAGAGCTGGTCGTGGTTATCCTTTCATGGGCTGATCGAAGTGACCATCTACAATACTATAAAGGATAAGGATATCCTACTTATAAGGATATATAAAAAATTCTTATAAGGATATTTATAAGGATATATAAAAATACTTATAAGAATATATAGAAGGATATAAAAAATACTTATAAGAATATAAGGATATATAAAAATACTTAAGGATATTTATAAGGATATATAAAGAAAATTTATAAGGATATATAAAGGATACATGAATAATACTCATAAGGATACTCTAAATTATTCTTTTCCAATTTTGTTTTGATCACATTTTTTACTTTAGTCCGATAATTAGGCATTTTTTCTTCTTGAGTTTGTCAATATTAATTCAAATAAACAGACTCTGTTTAGGGATGGTATTCAAAATTCAATATTTTTAAGGTATAATAGATTTTGATTTATTTTTAAATTTATGAGTTTTATCGTATTGTAAAGTAATTAGTCTTACAATAATCTTAATTATTTTCCTTAAATTTTGAACAGATATTTTCTATTTTGATTTTCTGCATTCTTATGTTTATTGTTATAGTTGAAACATATAGTCATGAGACCCAGATATATAACACAGTAATTATTCGATTGTTTTAAGGAACTCAAATAACTAAATCTTTGATTTTAATAAACTATGAATATTTTTTATACTGTGACCTCTTTCTTACATGCAAAAATTTTAAAAAATTGACCAATTATGAAACTGTGGATTAAAATTATGCATAATATTTCCAATGTTATCGTCGGTCTCGTGCGAGTTGGAAATACCTAGTTCAGATTATCTTCGGAGAATTTTTCAAACACAGTCTTGAATCACATAAAGGAACCCCTTTCTAAAGGCAAGTGATGTACGAATTTCTTTGAGTTTAAGATCTCTACACCGGATGGATGAATCCAAAGTAGTCGAAGCATAACCTAATGCATAGAAAAATTTGTGCCTACGGATAAAAAGAATGAGGATAAACAAAAAAGACAATGTTTACATGAAAAAAATCCTCTAGCATTTATATGCATCTTAAAACATGAATGCTTAGAGAACATATTCTAGAGTTTCTCTAAGATGTCTACTGACTTTAAATGCTTCAGAATTCTGTTGCAGGTAACACGAGAACTATATTCATTGTAGATTTAACAAGGCTGTTTAGACACGATTTCCAGAGTTAAAAGGGTTTTAACTTATGGTTTTAATATAAAGGGATTACACAATTTCAGCATTATCTAAGATGTTATCTCATATGAGCATCATTTTATAATGTAACACTGTAATAATGTGAGAAACTATCATTAGTATAAATATACGCTTTATTGTAAGGCTTAGGTATTTAAAACTTGACTATAAAATATAGAAAATAATTTATTTATATTTGTGTAAATTATGTTTTAAATTTATGATGCATGGATGTTATTATTTATGTTCAAAGAGAATTATATAAAAAAGTTTTCTCTGTAATCTAAAATAATTAAAAAAAACTTTTTTTTTGCTCTTTTTAAAAAAAAATAGTCATGCATTACCCTGGAGTACTATTTTACTTCTTAAAATTAATTAAATTTAAATTTTTTTAAGAAATTTGCAACAATGCATGTTATTAAAAATAGAAAAATATTCCCCTTTTAGATTTGTTTAAATTTTAGATTTGTTTAACATTTGTTTTTCTCTCATGCAAATGTTGGAGCCCTTGCCTTTATTAGCATTTTACTACACAATCCGCTGATTTGTTGTCTTTTTTAAATCTATAGGTGGGCTAACATCGGGACAACATGCAAACTAATCCAGACCTATTGGGAAATCGAACCCAAACCCATCGGGAGGGAGTACAATACATTAGCCACTATATAACGTAGGTAAATCTCCTAGGCTAATATGGATTTAGAGAAATTGAATATGGCCGGTACCCAATCACATTAAGAGCACGTGAGAGAAAACATCTTCGACAGTGTGAGACAAAAATGTGCATAGTAAAACTTCTAAAAAGTAAAAATAATTCTGAATTACGTAAATATATTGCATGAGATTCTAATTTTCCTTATCTTTACTCTTATATTTAAATTGTGTTTATTTTAGTTTGCAATAATTGCAACAGAATTAGATATCAGTTTTTGTTCTATCCAGAAAAAATGCATAAGAGTTATTTAAAATTGGTAGCTTTAATAGAATTGGTTGAACAGCATTATAATAGCAAATGAAAAACCGAATAAGGTACAACTATAGGACAGAAAACTAAATTTGCGTGAAGTGCATGAATTACCATCTACAAATATTAAGACAGCTTAAAAATCTAGTTTTGCCTTGCAGCCCAAAAGTGCACCAGCATAAAAACAACAAAATAAAAAGAAATAAAATGAAACAATATACTGAGCAAAATCTGAACTATTTTTGCTTATTTGTACTTTTATGGCTATATTTTGATAATTTATCCTCTGATTTCTGTTATATCAGAAGTAAATATCATTTTTTGTTCCACAGAAAAAAATATGTAAATATCATCTGTAACTGTGTAAATGTTGATTTAAAATTCCTTAATAGGGATGAAAAGAATGATAAGTATTAGTTAAAAACAAAATTTAAAAATTGAAATACAATAAGAAGTCAACCCCATGAATCATTTTCTCAAATGTCAAGACGTTTGGGCATCAAAAGCGTTTTTGGCTACATGTGCTTAAAAAAAATGCATCAGTAATAAAATGTACCAAAAGGTACTTTTAAATATGTTTATTTTGTATTATATTATACTTATCATAGAGATCACAACGTTTCATATGGATACAATATATGAATTAAAAGTTATTTAAAATTGTTACTCTGGATATAATTATGTAAAATGCATATTACCAGCATATGGACGAATAAACATAGTCTATAAAACAAAATGCAAAAATAAGGCGATTGCATGAATATCTTTTAACAAACATCATGGTAACTTCGTGCATAAAAAAAAGCCTTTTTAAAGGCATATGACAACAAAAACAGGCTTATTTTCAAATAGGAACAAGAAAGGGTCAATTGAACAAATAGATTGCAAATAGATTTACATTTTATTTCCTTACAATATATTATCGTAATTATATGATGTTTATTTATTCTCCTCTATTGCATTTCCTATTATTCTCTTCTAATTATTATTCTAAATGGAATAGATATCATCACTTTTTCAATATAAAAGAAACATACATATTGTATAAATTTCTTACACTCTATGGAATAACGTAAAATTGATATTACTGCTCTATGAAAATATGAATAAAAGAGCAAGATAGGAATTAAAATACAATAATGCGGTAACTGCATGAATCATTTTCTACAAACATCGACACAACTCTGTGCATCAAAAAGCATCTTCGACGACATGGGGCAAAAAAAGTGCATCAACGAAGACCAGCAAAAAAAGACCGAATGAGCAAATATATTGCAAAGAGATTTAAACTATTTTTGTTTATTTATTCTGTCTCTCACTCGGTATCTAGAATCAATCTATTTATCTAGAAAACGGTCATCAATTTCTAATTACTGAGACAAATGGTTCTTAATTTGTCATGCTGCATCGATCTGAGTGTGTTCTTAGAGTGGGGAACTACAATTCAATTTCAGGGGAACGAAGAGGATGATGATGAAATTCCTCCATCATCCGTCATGTATCACAGGCAAAATATATGTCAGATTTTCAGAAAATTGGTTTTTTTTTCTGATGTTTAGTGCGATAATGATTTTTATCGCAATGTGTACATCAGATATTTCACATTGTATTACTTCTTTTCCCCATGAACACTAATGAATAAACACATGTACATTCGCCATTTCAGATCGGTTTTTTAGTAAGTAAAGCTCTAAATTGTTTTTCGGTTACGTTATGGAGTTAAGTTATTATTACATTAACGTTACAAAGGATAGTTAAAGAAGGTACACATAGGACCTTTTTATGTAAAAATAATCGTTATTTATGATTTCGTTATTTATTCATAATGTATGATGTTTCCACTAAGGGAACATTATATAAATATAAATATTTTATTAATAAATATTTTGTTTAGAATCCGAAATATAACTTAGTCTAAACGCAATCATATTTAATCAGCATTATAATAGATTGAAAAAATAGATGTCCGTTTGCATAGATAAACAATACTGTAAACTTCCATCAACACGTTAATATTTCTCTTCTGTATATCTCCTATACTAGTACTCAGGCAAACTTTTCATTATAGGAAATAATACGTTATCAATCTTTTCCTATTAAGGAAAATAATGGTTGTATATTTTTATATTATGAAGAGTTTTTTACTTTATATTTAGTTTTCTATAATGGTTTACATTTTCTTTGCATTAGTTATAAGGCATTTGTTTAATACAATATTATTTGGTGTTTATTTCCTGTCATGACTATTACTATGAAATATGTTTATAACTAATTACAAGAAACAATCATGAATTTTTATGTACCTTCCAGTGGCATAACCTAATCTTGTATCCAATATTGCAACTAATCATGAATCTAAGGGAAGATTTAGCGTCTAGTTTAGATATGTAAAGTATAACCTGATAACAAGCACAATCTAATATTAGATTTTAAATTCACAAGCTTCTTGAATATAAAATTTTTATGAGTTACACAATACTTAAGGAACAGATACACATAAAAAAGCTGAACAGGGGTTCTATAATACTTTCCTGTCAACATCAAAGTTTTTTAAGCCTTATATTAGAAGAAGACTAAAAACATAGATATTTATAGATTTAATAAATTCCACTAGTCTCAAACTTTAAAAAAGTAAATCTTTAAAAATAATACTAATACTTTGTTCATACGTGTAAATTTATCCATTATCCTTCTACTCACATCAAAGTAAATTCTTCTTCTTTTATATTGAATTAAGTTGCTTCTTTTTTATTGAATCTATAATCATTACTAAGTAAAGCCCAATAGGTATTGCACTGCTCTTCGGTACTAGATTTTATGGTTTTCAATTTTACTGCTCATCTTTAATCATTAGATCCAGATTTCATTAGCCTTCGTGTATGAAAATAGTAGATCCTGCAAAAAAAAGCTAATACTATCTACATTAGGAGGAAAATATATATTTTTATCCTTACCCAAATTAGCTAATTTAAGTGTTTACCTACCATTTTGTTATAGACGTTTAAGTGGTTTGTAGGATTTTTATGTTTGTAACTACATTTCGTTTATTGTGAATGCAGATAAGTTACCTAAATAATCTCGCAAATTTTAAAGTGTTTGCAATTAAATAAATTCTTACTACTTGTATCAACATTTTATGGCTTTTCATGCCTCAAAAAGGAATTTATTTTTCTGAAAAACAATTGCAAGTATTAACGGCCTAAAATGTTTTATTGCAATATTGAAGATTTTTTAAAATATTTCCTTAATCTCTTTATACATTCTTCATACTTTATATTTGTTCTTTTTTTAATATTTTGCATAACATTCAATTGTTATATTTCCTTTAGTATTGTACTTTTTCTTCGATCATGCACAGTAAAACATATACAATATTAAAGAATAGAAGTTATCTATGATAAATTAACAAAAAAATTAAATGCAATTGAATTTAATTGAATTTTAAATAATATAATGAGATGAAGTTACATGATAAGAAGTGCAATATTGTAAGAAAATAAATAAATATGCAGAAAACAAGGCATCTACAAATCTTAAAAATTAGGAAGGTTTGATATTCAACAAAGTAAAAATAATCACTACTGAATGTAATGTACAAATATTTATAAAACTTTCATCATATATACAAGCATACAAATACACACACACACACACACACATATATATATATATATATATATATATATATATATATATATATATATATATATATATATATATATACATACAAACACAAAATTTTAAACCTTCTATTTGCGAAATTACGAAATATAAATTTATATACACTCTTTTTTATAATTAACAAAATTATGAACAAAAAATTAAATGTTAAATTAACAAAAAAATTAAATGCTTTTGTTATAGTCTTTTTAAAACATCCTTCCATTCTTAAGATACTTCAAATGCATTTATTTCTATTGACAATTTATTTCCAGTGAGTTTTAAATATTGTTGAAATTTATACTTTAATCTATCATTTTATCATACTTTGATTTACGAATTTGAGTTAAATATCAATAAAATTAAACCATTAAGAATTCGACCTGAATATCTACAGTTTTTTTATCTGTAGTCTCAACGTTTATTTTACCTTCATGAGACATAAATTTCCCAGAAATATTTAAGTGAGTGAAACCACGAACATATATTTCTATAAGACTTATTAAATTTAGCTAATTATTCGCTACAGAAGGAAAAGATTAAAAATAATCCTGGATAACTTTAAAAGGGTGTACTTTAAACTGTGGGAGCCATAAATAGATCCCTGTAGAAAGAGATGTATGCCCGCTGTTAAGGGATATTTGGTTAAAACATGTATTCCCTCATCTCCCCACTCATGTATGCAACCTCTTAGCTTCTCTCCCGGCCATAAAAGGTTTGTTTGTGAGTTAGATTAGTGTAATTTTATTCTACTTAATAAGTACCTCTGGGAAATCAAAGAGTTATTTACGCTTTGTTGAAATATGATCTTGAGAAGTCACGAAGAAAATTATATTCGCAGAGAACGTATATGAAGCAATAATTTCATTAGGTCAAACACACGAGGAAATTCCCTAAATTTGTAAACCTTCGTTTCTTTTACATAATTTATCTACTGTCTCAACACAAAATAATCTTAAATAATATAAGGAGATGAAATTACATGATATGAAGTGAAATGTTGGAAGAAAATTAATCAATATGCAGTAAGATTTTAAATTAGTAAGATTTTAAATTAGAAATATTTTCAAACGTCTACAACTTTTAAAAATTAGGAAGATCTAATATTTAATAAAGTAGAAATAATCACTACTGAATCTACGTTATAAATATTTATAAAAATTTCCATTAGATATACAAGCATACATACATACATATATATATATATATATATATATATTACAAACATATATATACACACATACATATATATGTATATATATATGAACACACAATTTTAAATATTCTATTTTGTGAAAATTACAAAATCTAAATTTATATACGATCTTTATCGTTATGTTTAGCAAAAACTGAAATTCGTTCGAAAAACATTAACACAGAATGTTCCTGTGATAAAAACTTACAGATATATTTAAATTAAAATTGTCTAGAATAATTTTCTTCTTCATTCAGGATTACTTTTAAGTATAAATTGTAGCAATACAAAGTTAAAGTCAAGTACCCTTTGTAAGAAAGGTGGAAAGCTGATAGTTATCTGATTATAGGTGGGGTGTAGGTACATATTAAAGAGGATATACTCTGTATTGTGCAGCAAAAAAAGCTTTCAGTCCCCTCTTTGACAAAAACGAAGTATTTCTACATGGTTGCAACCATGAATTAATGCAATTGATCTATCAATGAAAAAGGTTTTTAGAGCGAGTATCAAATTTTACTAAATATATCAAGAGTATCTGGAGATCGTATAAAAATTTAGATTATTTCATTTCTTAAAATTACTCTTTTAAATTTAAAACTATTATAAAATGACTGCTTCTTTTTTAAATCTATGAAACGTCTTTGATTCGAGATATTTGTCTATAAATAAACATACAATTACATTAATACGATATAATTTTTGTGTATTAGAATGAGCGAATACAATGCTGGACTTTTGTAATAGATATTTTAAACTATTTGTTTAATTATACGGTATTCATAGAGGGGTATTTATATCAGTCTCACTAAAACAATTCGTTTTGATAGAGGAATAAATTTTGCAATTCGATCTTTTATATAGTGTTCACTTCCGAAACGCAATTCAGCGATTTAGCTTGTCCTAATCACGCAATGTGGGCATTTTAGGCTTGTAAGAAACAGGAAACTGATAAATCATATACGAGAGGATTAAAAGGATTTTAATCTCTAAAATAGCATTACTGAGTTTGATTTACGTTTTTAATCTTGACATTCTCAGTAACGGGAGAATAATTTACGTGAGTAATGCCAAAGAAGTATAAATCGAATGCGCTATAAAAACTATCTGAAATTATATGTGAATATGTAAAAGGCTAATGTGGATTATATTACACAGGTCGACAAAAATCCTTCTATTACATGAAAGAAATTATTTTGTAGATTTCTAATTGCCGATTATGAATACCGCATTAACATTTTCTAGTACGAGGTTCTATTTAATAATAAATAAGTGAAAATTGTATTTTTTAAACATGTTTATGTTTCGAATGCATGAAAAACCTTCAGATTGTTAGAACAAAAGTGTTGCGCAATATTCCATTACCCAGTCAGTTACAAATTATACCCCACTGTCCCACATTAAAAAAAAGTGATATATATGAGGAAAAATTAAATGATTTAGTCAGAAACTTACACCATCAAAAGACCGAAACTTTCTTTCTTGAATAATGGCTTGAATGAAATCAAGTAACGGAATTTTTATCATTGCCTATTTCCTATTAACTTTAAAATGATTAAATCTATTGAAAACCTTGTTATTCGTACTAAGTATACATGAAATAATAATCGGATATTGGATGTCTTTCTTTATATCCCTCATATATGGGGCCATTCCTCCCCATAAACCCCGTATATGGAGTTATAAATTAATATGAATACGCATTTACGTGCATAATTAAAAAATAATCTTTCTATAAAAATATGAGATTTATTTTGGGAAATGGGATTCGAGGTAATCAGATCTATCTGAACGAGGTACGAATATATCGATATATAGAAAAAAATGAGCCTGTATTGTAATTTTACAAAAGATGTTGATTTCGCATGAGTCATGATATTCCCTCGCTTATGGTTTGGTTTGGAGTGCTACGGTCTACTTTTTACAACACGAGGGCTAATGAGACCGGGACCTACAGCTTAAAGCCAATTCCGAACCCCTCGCTCAATAAACAATTTTTAATTTCAACTCTAAAGAAGAAATATAGTTCGTAGATTCATCACTGACAATTTGAACAGAGTATTATTACATTATGACAATCAAAAACCTACAGTATATATTCCATATATGCTGTGCATATGATCGAAACATACGAGAATTTGCTTAAACATATTGCAGAAAGCTGCGAAGACTTTAAGTGGATGTAAGTTCTGAAATTAATATTACTGCCACCCTCCCCAGTTTCTAAGGAAGTTATACCCATTACTGCATTTTCTTGCCTCCTCGGGGCTGTCGAAAAATGAGTGACAATTGAAAATATTTGCATTAATAAGAACGCAGATAATATTTAAAAAACCGTTTTAATGTTTTATGGTAGTTGATTTTTAAAAGAATGCATTACATAAAGTGAAATACACTTCTAGCTATTTTTGATGCTCTTTTATTTCACGTCAATACGGTCACATTAATGAATATTCTAAGTTGGTTTACTTAATTTCTAAAATAATTTTTCCCTTTATATTGGACAAGCTTTTCGGCTCGTTTCAAACGATGATACGCATTCAATATAGAGAATTAAAGAACTGAAAAACGGTAACAGAAATAATTACCATAAAATGTAGTTCATTTTATGCTTACCTTTTGAGAAGATAAATATATTATTGAGTATCGAAAATATTAGTAGACTAACATGTAGCCTATCGTATTACGGGATCAGTAAAATTTTTAATTTTCCATAATTGTAAAGTACTCTATGAGGCAGGTAAAAAATGGTTCTTTTTTTTGGCTGAGAATTATCTGGTACAAGTTCAATTATTTGTCTATCTTCATACTCCTCTAAAGTCTCCTGATACTGCGAATGCAGTTCGGAATCACGCTGATTTCATTTAGAAATATAATTCAAAGTTTTCTTAGCTACTTCGAAATTATCGTTAAGTTCTTCCCAATTTTCGCCACAGTAATTAACGAAAGTAAAGGAATAAAACTATCATTTCCACTATACAATGCAGGTAAATATACTTTTGTTAATACCGGTGATAACATTTGCATTGAAACAAAAAATAATCGATGATTAAATTTCAAATCATCCCATATATACCTAATTTACTTATTCAGCCAAATACAAAAGAAAATCACTTACGTAATATCTAAGTTCAGTGAGAAAAAGTAATAAAATAATGCAGATATTTAAATAATTTAAAATAAAGGATTTAATGAGTTGGTTAAAGGAATGAGGTCATAATACTATAAAAAATATTATTTTTACCTATTTATTATGTGATAAATTGATAAATTTAATCGCCTGCTTTTAACCGGGGAAAACAAGGCTGGAAATAATGGCATTTAACTTTCGAAAAGGTCTGGGAAGGGTGGATTTCGAACATTTTAAAGATGTCAGTATTTTGCGCTGTGATATGAAACATATTTATACCAATTTATTTTTGAATCGGTTGGGTAGTTTAGGAGAAGATAGACTTTACTCGCTTTGAATTTTGCTAACCTTAACTCATTAAGAATCCAATATAGATGCCTCTATCCATTCCAGGTCCAACCGTTGATCCGAACAGATAACATAGGCTATAATTATATAGTGGGTTTTATTCGGTTTAAAAAGTTAGGTGTACTATTTAAAAAACAAGGTTTTATATCTCAATCTAATTCAAAGGACCACGAACATTTATGTGAGCAGCAGTATTCAAATCGACAGACTTCGGTTCAGAAAGGCTTCGTCAAATACCTGTTCGGCAATCTTCCAGTCATTATTTTATTGAAATTGTAACAGTTATTGCTTTCAAGAATGTACTTAATACTTAATTAGTATTAAATCTAAAATATTTAAAGTAGCTGAAAAATCATTCACTTTACGTAAAATAATTTTATATATCGTATTTTAAAATATGACAGATATTTGTATTTAAATTTTCCTTTAAACAAAAATATATTTGGTTCTAAATTTATAAACCTTCCGGGGTTAGAATAGAAAACATTTATAGTTTAAAAATACTAAGAAGCACTTGAAAACATAATTTATATTATAACTTGCACATTCTTATTTCCACAAGTATTAGAAAATAGAGTATAAATTAATAGTACACATTTCTCCAGTTGACAAAATATTCTTTTTGCGAAGACTAAATTAAAGAAAATGTTAACTACAGAGCTATGTTATGAAACATTATAGATAAATATTTAAGCAAATTAAATTAGAAGCGTTATAATACGCAATTATTAAAATAACGGTATAATGAGTTAGTGATGATTCATATATAACTACAGAACTTATAATTAAATTGTTCATTAGTAATTAACTATTTTTTTACATTTCCTGGAATGCTTTTAGTATATGTCATTAAACTAAATTAAGGATGAATTATATTTATTTTCTATATAAAGTTTTAGCATTCATAGCATCACTTTTAGATACTTAATGGGTCAAAGCCTTTTCTTTTCATGCATTACATAGCTAGCGAAGGGGGATAGGAAGTTGTAACAGTTATTAGGATTTCTGTATGCATAAGTGTGTAAGGATTTATGTATGTAAGTATTACTACATAAATTATAATACATGAGTTTAAGGGAGAGAACCCCCCAATTAGATTGGTTAGTGTGCTATATGTCTGCCTACATGTCATATTCATTTGAGGCATCGATACTGGAATTCGTCGGTTGAAATCCCTTTGGTGGCAGGATGTTCGTAGATGTTCGGCTTTAAGCAATAAGTCCCAGTCTCATTAGCCCTTGAGTAGCAAAACAGTAGGCCGTAGCGCCCCAAACTAAACCAAGCATTTCAAGCATTAGATACCTATTAATCCCTATGTCATTTTTACCGCCATTAGAAAAAATATTTAACAAAAACAAGTAACGTAATTTTTTATCATTGCCTTTTTACTATTACCATTTTAAATGATATAATCTATTGAAAACCTTCTTTTTCGTACTAAGTATAGATGAAATGATAATCGGATATTGGATGGCTTTCTTTGAATCCCCCATATATGGTGCCATTACTCTATACCACCCCGTGTATGGAGTTATATATTAATATAAATATGCATTTACGTGTATATTTAACCAATAATCTTTGTATAAAAATATGAAGTGTATTTTTTTGTAGACACTTTGAATGGGAATTTATAAATTTAGCGGATGAAAAATATTATTAAGCTATAATTAATTTCAGTGATGAAACGGGCAGTGGTACCTGATGACATATAAGGAATGTATATAGAATATACTACTCTATTGCGTCTCTCCATATAAACCCCATTTGTGGAGTTATATATATGAGTATGTAGGTACATAATTAACTTATGATTTTTTGATAAAAATATTACCTTTATTTTTTCTGTAGATACTTAGTAGTGTAAATAAAATAATTTAGTGGGTGAAAAATGCTTCGAAAATGCGATTCGTTTTAGAGCAGAATCGGACAATGGTACCTAATGACACTTCAGGAATGTATATATAATATACGACTATAATTAAGTTTATCCATATAAACCCAATATATGGAGTTACATATATGAGTATGTATTAAGTATATAATTAACTTATGATTGCTTGACAAAAAATTGCCCTTTATTTTTCTGTAGACACTTATAACAGAAATTAAAGAATTTATTGGAGGAAAAATATTTCTAATATTCGAGTAATTTCAGTGATGAATCGCGTTAAGTTACCTGATAACATATAAGGGATATATATATAAAAACTCGTACTATAGTTACATTCCTCCATATAACTGTCGTATATGAAATTATATATTTATGAGTGTGAATTTATGTAAATAATTAACTAATAAAATTTCGATTAAAAATACAAACCTTATTTTTCTGTGGATACTTTTAATGGGAATTTAAAAATTTACCAGCTGAAAAATATTTCGAAACTATGATTAATTTCAGTGAAGAATCGCGTAACGGTACCTGATAACATATAAGGAATGTATATAGAAACTCTGACTATAATTACTTTCTTAGTAATGAGCTGAAAGTGCATAATGAAGTATTATCATTTAATTAGTTTCAGTTAAGCATGCGAAGGAGAGTAGGGGAAGAGATTGGACCTCGGTTAATAGCCAGTGGTCGGGCCGAGATTTTAATGATGCCATGTTTGGGTGAAAGTTTATTAATGCATGTTTATGGTAATGACAGTCAATACTTTCTGAAATCATGCAACGTTGCATAATTAGGATCAAATAGAGAAAGATCGTTTTATTGACACTACAAGATAATATTAAAGAATGATCTTCAAATTTTATGCTAAAAATTTCTTGGATAGTATTTATTTATGAAACAATTGTATATATAATTTTTAATTTTATTTTAACAACCCATGCGTTATTTTATTAAAACTAGGCCAAATTTACCCTCAAAACTCTAACTGCTAAAAGAATCCACAGCAATTGAAATGAGGGATATATGTCTTTATATATAAAATTCTTGTGTCCGTGTCTTTGTAACAGAACTCCTTTTAAACGGCTAGACTGATTTTGATGAAATTTTGTGTGTGTAATAAAGTTTATTCATGAATGGTTTGGATTCACAATTTGATCAGATAGAAATTGTTTCGTTTTAATAAAGAATTGTGCACTTTTTGAGATGATTATAATGTCAATTGAAACTCTTCACTGCCAACGTATCTGTAGCGCAGTGGTAGGCGTAAACGGGTTTCCGTACGAGAGATCCTAGAATCAAATACAGGACCCGTACAGGCATTGTAGGAATTTTAATTGGTTCGAATTACGTTTGCGATGACTGTAAGCTTGGTGGCGACAATTTTTTTAAAGTTATTTTTTTCCTTATTTTTCTATCAAAACGGTCAAATTTATAATTTATTTTTAAAATAATTTATTATTATTTGATTTACAGCCTTAAAAACAGGACACCTTCTGTCGGGTCGTCTAGTAGATATATATTTTACAAAAAAAGATAAAATACTTTTTGTTTAAAAGTTCTATAAAATTACGTACAAATATTTTATAGGTCATAAATTAGATTTGACCATAAAAAATGCAATTGCACATTTGTGACACTTTTAAGGTATTATTAATTGCTATAAAACTACTTATTTATTGCAATTATATCCGATTAAGAAAGCAGGTGAAAAATAATTAAGAAAATATTTTCCAAACATAATAGTAAGTTTTCTAATAATAATTTTAAAATAATCTTAATTGATTATTTTCCCGTGTTTTATTTTTAATGGGTTAAGAAAGACAAAATTATTTTGCTATAGAACAGTAGT
>CM063498.1:13046632-13081632 GCA_032207245.1 Pardosa pseudoannulata
AAAATTATAAAATATGATGAACAAAGTTCACTTAAATATACTTGTTAAGATTTATATTTTTTATTTTCACATTAAATTTAAATTTATATCAGTATTTAGGAAAGATAAAGCAGTTTTTCAATTTTTCAAAATAGAAATGACAAAAACATATGTAATAACATAAATCGACCAAGAGATGTTTTAGGATTCTTTATGATCTAGGTTTGTTAGCTAGCAAATGTTGAGATATGTGAGGGTTTAGAATTCCAGACCAGTGCATTTAACATTTTGGATGCATTTTGTCACTGATAGCATATACATATTTAACTTAATAAATTAAAATTATAAGCCCTCATCCGCGAGGATTTTCAACAAGCATCCCGGAGTATTGTTTCAATGAATACCATGCGTAAGGAAGCACATCTGCTTGGTTTTCACGGTCGTGCTGCTGCTCTTGAGCCTTTGATCATAAAGTCCAACCGCGCTGATCGGTTAATGTGGTGCAAAGAAATCGAAATTGTATTGTATATCAGTGGAAACGGGTTCTTTGGAACGACGAATTACCATTCGACACCCCTTACCTTTCGGATGGCAGGGTCTGGCGTCTGCCTGGAGAACGTTTCCTGCCAGAATGCATTGTGCCAACAGTCAAGTTCGGCAGAGGTGGAAGTATGGTTTGGGGGTGTTTCTCCTGGTATGGACTGGGACCCTTGGTACCCATTCATGGTAAGCTCAACGCGGATGCCTACTACATTATTGTGGATGGCAATGTGCTTCCTACTTTGTGGCAGTTTTACGGGTTGGACCTCTGTTTCTTTCAGAACGACAATGTCAATTGTCATGTTTCGAGGTTAACCAAGGCTTGGTATTATGCAAATGGAGTTTATAGAATGGACTGGCCTGTTCAGAGCCCAGACCTGAACCCTATCGAGAACCTCTGGGACGAGTTAGATCACCGAATTAAGGGGTGCACAACTCATCCAAAAACTGTGAAGGAAGTTGTACGCTACTTCAAGGAAAGTGGAAGACAATACCACTAGATGTAATAAAGACTTGTGGAAAGTATGCACCGGAGGGTTCATGTTGTAATTTCCTCTCGTTGAGGCTCTACAAAGTATTGATTTTGAATAAAGTTAGTTTGTCTTTCCAATCACAGTTGTCCAAATACTTATTGGTAGACGGTGTATAAAGTATAACGTTAACTTATAGCATTCAAGTATTAGTAATAATATAGACCCTTCAAACCAATGCCATAGAAGTATTCTCTATTGTAATCAATAAATGTACGTAATTATAATTTACTTAAAAGAAAAATAGAGATTAATAAAGGAGAATGTTTTTTATTTTATCACTGTCAAAAAATGTGGCATTTATAAGATAAAATTGTTCAATATTATATTCAAAAATATAGATGTTATGCAGAATAGTATATGAAAAGGGGTGAATACGAGAAATACGTTACAAAGTTAATGAAAAGTAAAGCTTTAAATATCACAATCTTTAATTTTTTATTTAGAAGTTTTAAAATGTTTGATTTATTTTAGGTAAATAAACCATAGAATGAATATTATTTCCCACATACTTAACATCGAAAGAGAAGAATGGTTTACTTGTTCTCTTCTAATGAAAAAATTATTAATATTTATTTGATTTCCAATTCATTTAATAAAATCTTTTGCTATTTCTCTAAGCCAATACGTCATTTTAATTTAAACACGTTTTTGGTCTGGGCCCTCTAGTAAAACAAAAATGTTATTAAAAAATCTTTAAAAAAATTAGCCCTGAAAGAGAATTTTTTCTTTAAAAGGCAGGATATCCCTTTTGCAAATAGTGTATCCTTATTTGACTGCTTCTAGGGAAATGAATAAATACTCTCCCTTTAATTGATCTCAAATACGGGGATGAAGGCAGTGAACCTTTATCAAAGGGAGTCCTTTCATTGAATATGTAGACGATATCAGTAATAATAATCGTAATCGAAAGGTGCGAAAGCAAATGAGTGAGGAGATGGGGATGGTAGAGCCTTTTGTACGTCGTCTGTCAGCTGGTCGACTTCCCATCCTGACCCCAGAGTGATTAAAAAGGGACACATCCCCCCATTAAAATAACAAAAAGTGGAGCCTCCTTCGATCTTATAATTATCATTGGTTTAAAAATCGATTCTTATGCGGTCGTCCTTTGTTTGGTGGGGAAATAAATGGAGAGCTTATTCTCATGGTGATTTCCCTTCAAAAGAGAGAAAATTTGGAATATAGGTAACTGTTTTTCGCTAGAAGTAGAAGTATTTACTATTTTTCTCAGCTACACGACAGGGCAAACCATGCATGCCAGTTTAAAACTAACCTTCTTAATATTTATAACTTAATCTATACATTTTGTTAAATATCAATGCTTAATCACAAATTTGATGTTAAAATTAAGGGTAAGAAAAATATATATTTATGTAAAATAAAGTGTTTCAAAAGATACCATTAGTCAATCTGAATACATATTATCAAACAATGGAATTATTAAATCTAATAAATAAAACCACACAACAGTAAGGCAAGATTGTAAAATATTTCGTAATACTAGTAGCTGAGAGGCTTGAGTTAGTAAAAAATACGAAGAGATAGAAAATAGAATGCGAGCGCGCGCGCCTGTGTGTTTATATATATATATATATATATATATATATATATATATATATATATATATATATATATATATGAGAGAATGAATTTAACGCAATTAGTTTTTCCAGTTAGATGAAATATTTAATAAGTAAACATAGGAGTATAAAATGGCACTATGGCACATGTCATGTAATCACTTTTTTAATATGACAACCAATGATTGAATTGAAATATGCTGTTAGCATATGCATTTAGTGCCCTGAATATTGTTTCTCTGTATATATCTGTTACTTAACGTAAAAATGTATTTCCTATTAATATAGGAAAAATGCTAAAATTATTCAAGCATATTAACACATTGTGGTCGGATACATTTCGCAGTAGAATTGTACCGGGAGTGATCGTCTTGAGCGTAAATTTGGTTATTGAGTTTAATCACAATAGATCGAAAATTTTTTTAATTTTTCGAATCTTAATTGATCGAATATTTAATTTTTTAACCAACTTTTCGTATTTTATATTGAAATGTATAAATAAATATATAAATAGAAATATATAAATAACAACCATAAGATTTATGTAAACAAAAATATATTTTTAGTGGATAAATTTATAATAGTGTCGTAAATATGAAAAATCAAATAGAAATAATAGTATATAGTTTTAATTTTTCCGAATTATGTTATATATAAACATTTTTACATTATAAAAAATGAAAGACAAGAACATTCGGCTTCGTTTTCCTCTATATATTGTTATTTTTATACACACAAACAAACCATGTTGTAACATTAACCCGTATTATTACGTGACTCGCAGTATAGTATTAGTCGTCAGAAAACGTATGAGTACGCTTTCCCGGCTCAAGTATTCATCGTCAGAAAACGTATTAGTATGTGTCCAGAATACAATGTGTTAACACGTCAAATTTCAAGAACTTTAGCACCTTTTTCTTCACATTTATAAGATTAACAATCGTTTTTAGAATTTGAAAGCTTCTAGAGTGAGAAATCCTTTTCTATTGTTGTTGTGCCACTTGGTTAAACCAATCACCATTTTCGTATTAAGGCAAAGGGGTGCACCTTTCGTTTTAACAAGCTCCTCATTGATGAAAGTACTACTTCTTGCTCAAGTAGGTTCTCGTAATTTTGAAGAAGGGACCAAGCAGAATACCCATAGGTTTGGCCTGTATTCCCCCAGAGGTATTGATTGAGAACTTGGAGGACATTGTGACCGCTAACCTATTTTACTTGCCCCAGTCAACTTTAACGAACACGGCGGATCTTAGGCTCGGGCTCCGAAACCTCAACCATCCAGTTACGAGAGCGTTGCCTTTGCGAAAGAGCTACCGCGGCTGTGTTTTTCTATTTACTGGTGTAAATGAATAAAGTACATTTATTAGTAGAAATTACCAACAGTTATATATATAATAAAATAGGGATGAGATACTGTATTATAGATACACAGCATTTGTGCATCCCTATAAATACTTCCTTATACCTTATCTACAAATAAGATACCACGTGTATGACTGTCCTTAGGCTTTCGCAGAATAAAAACTGATGCAAAGTAATCTAATTTCGCACAACGATATATATTTGTTCCAATCGCTAGCAAAACCTTTTTTATAGATTTCTGATTTTATTTTTCAGTAATTAACTTCAAAAATTCGAATGCAGAATAATGTGTGTGTAGCCGGGAACGCGGAACGCCAATTCAGAATTAAAGATTCACTACTCAACCTTTAAATAGAATCTTAACCTTAATTGATTTTCAATTTCTGCAGATAGATAACTTTATTTTAGTAACTGGACAAGATTTTCTGTTATATGCTTATAAATGGCAAAAAAAGTAGGTTTTTCTAGTTTTTTAAACCCCCTAACCCCTTTTAACTCTTATATTTACATAAACGCATACATATAATAAATCCTCGTGTCTGAAAATGATTTCAACACTTTTTTACAGTGTACAACCATTTTCGATAGCTTACAATCGCGTCAATCGGTGTTTAAGAGTGTTTTATAATTAATTCATCCGGAAGAAGAGGGGAAATGCCTTCTTCCGAAAGAAAACTTAATGAAGAGTATCAAGATAAGATTTATGAGATTAAAGAAAAGTTCAGTGAAAGATTCAGAGGCTGAGAAGACACGTTTTCCCGATACCTCCGCGAAGAAGTGAAGATAAATTAAAGAGTAAAAGCGGCACGAATGAGCCTTATTTCATTGCTGATTCCTTTAGATAAACTATTTAGAACGAAGAAAAAATCGGAGAAATTTTCAAATACAGAATTTTCTAAATTACTGCAAAGTAAAAAAGAAATCTTGTAAAATTCACAAAAATGATTTGTTAGATTCTTTATAAAACCATAGCAACTACTATAATAGGAGTGGATAATTCCAGAAGACTGTAATGAACTAAAATAATAGAAGTGAATAATTTTAAAGGACTATAAACAACACAAAAATAGGAGTGGATAGTTTTCAAGGACTATAAACAACTAAAATAATAGGAATGGATAATTTAAAAGATTATAAGTAAAAAAAATATAATAGGGGTGGTTCATTTACAAGAACTATAAATAACAAAAATAATGGAAGGGAATAATTTTAAAGGATTATAAACAACACAAATAATAGGAATGGATAATTTAAAAGAGGGTAAGAAACAAAAATATAATAGGAGTGGCTAATTTTCAAGAACTATAAATCACAAAAATAATAGGAGTGGTTAATAATAAAGAAGTATAAAGAACAAAAATAATAGAAGTGGATAATTATCAAGTATATTAAACAACAGAAATAATAGGAGTGGATAATTTTCAAAGATTATAAACAGCATAAATAATAGGAATGAATAATTTAAAAGATTATAAATAACAAAAATTTAACAGGAATGATAAATTTTGAAGAACTATAAATAAGAAAAATAATAGGAGTGATTAATTTTCAAGAACTATAAACAACACAAATAATAGAAGTGTATAATTTTCAAAGACTATAAACAACTAAAATGATATAATGGGATATTTTTTAAAATTGTAAATAACTAAATCTAAAGTTTTGCATTAGTTGGTGCTTGTTTGAATAAAACATGTCAATTATCATGTTGGTTTTTAAATGACCTCATAATAATTTTATAACAGTTTACATCGAAAATTTTTAACATAAAAATAAAATTCCTATTAATATAAAATATTAGAAATTTATGAAAAGTTATTGACAAATTCGAGATAGTGAAATATGAAAAAATATCTATACATTATTATTAGTTAAATGCTTTAGGGTGACAAAACTTAACATGCATATCTGAGAAGAAATGAGTGAAAAAAAAATAAAATACCATACAGGATTTTTGCTCTAGTAACCTAAATTTTGCATTTTTTTTAACCTTAATAACCATTCTAATATATTATGCCATCCACTGATAATTTGGAAACTATATTCATTGTATTACGTATTATTCTTATGATTAAGTGGGGTAAGAAACTAGAATCTCACTATTATAACAGTCAAATTTTCACTGTATTTTTATAATGAATATTAATGATGCTGTTATGCAAGGTACTAAAATGTAGTTCAAATTAAATTTTGATTGAAAATAGTAGAATAACCATAAAAACGAGTTGGCCTAAAGCATTCATTAAAATCCTCCTAGTGTTCTGCATTTTGACCAATTACACTATTTTTTTCACGATCGATTTTATACAGAAACAAACCTGGATATCGATTTCAATTTACTTTAAATCATATAAGTAAAATTAAACAACGTTTGAGTAATTTGTTTTAGTTGTTGGTTGGTACGCATCCTTCTGTATAAAAAATACTTAACTTACATTAATTAATCTTCCCTAATTTTATGACTAAAACATTTATATATTCGGCATCCAAAAGTTTTGAGAGATTGAGTAAAAAGAAATGGAATATGTTGCTATCACTAAAGCAATTTTCAAAACTTCAAAGAAGAAAATGATTTTTAGGTTTCAATATTAGAATGGTGTCAGAATGTTCCATTTCCTTAATTTTAATTCCGTTCCATTTAGTTTATTTTCATTCTATAATCTTCCTTTAAAATACCCTGTTTGTATATTCCTTGCCAAGATCTCAATCATCACGTTGGTGAGCCAAAAACCTATTTTTATATCATAAGCCGCTCTGGATTTTCAATCAGATGACATCACGCATACCAGGAGCATCACTTGATGTTCTCCTTGGCGAGCGCTGCATTGCAATACTTTTATAAATTCGCCCTTTTTATGATATGACATATCCCCACTCCACACATTGGCATATTTTTAGTGCTGCGCTTGGCAGTGTTCCACTGTGCCGCCATCAATGTAATGTTAACGAGGAAGACAGCTTCCGCTGTGATCCCAGCAGTCACAGACCTCAGAAAGTCACGTTGGCAGTGTTCAACCTGGGCAGCCACAGTCTATCCAGACAAATGTAGACTTAATGCCAGGCAGCTAGGATGGATCCTGAAGAGAGATCTGGACTCCCCGAAAAGATGAGGAACCCGAAGTTGCACCCTCCATAGTCGTTTTTTTTTCCGGAGTCACTCTAAGTGACATTTTTCTTTTTTGTTTTCTCCTTTCATTTTATTAATTATAATCATTTTAAAAACTCAATCTATTGGCTTCTATTAGTTTTTTTTTAATTTCATTTCAATATCAATAAAATCCATTATTTCAGTAACTTCTCCTCTCCTTTTTAATGCCTATCGGTTTGTTTTTCTTTAAGATTTAAACTTAAGTTGGCGAAAAGTCAAATGTAATTTAAATATTAAATATCGGTTTAGGGATATAGCGCGCATTTCCCCTATAAATCACTCCCACTCGAATAATATACTTTTTTATTGTCTTTTCTATGGGTTTCTTTTTCAGGTATCAACCTTTTTATGTTTTGCTCGAAGCGTACATCCCCATTTTAACTATCCTTCTACCACAGATGGATGATAAAAACAAGACTTTATTGTTATTAAATAAATATTCTATTTGAAAAAAGACTTTAAATTGTGAAACAAATGCCTACTTTATCTTTCTCAGGTCAAAAAACATTTCACATTTTTTAGCCGAATTCTGTAATTTTGCAAAAATTTTGTCTCCCTTACAGACAGATTTCATTTTGATTAACATTAATATTTTCAGTGAAAATATGTTTCTTTTTATTATTATTGCTTTAAACCGGCATAAAATAATCTATCATATTAATCTAGTTGAAATTTAATTTTAAATCTCTTGTTCCATTTAAAGATTTGTGACAGGGCAAATGTTTGCTTAATATGTTTATTTTTTGGCAGGTTAGTGTCAACAAATTAAGAATTTTAAACACTTTCAAGAACTTCCTGTGACATTTCTTCCCATGCATTTCAAATCATCCTCTTTCCGTTTTTTCAATAATATTTCATTTATAAGGCCGAGGAACGCGGAAGCATAAATTTATTTTGTCCTCAGCTTTTGACATCAGCGATAGGTAGTTTGAAAATGATAAATGGTCGGAAGATGAATGAATCTATTAGATATTCATTCTTATCTAGGCATAGAGAAATATAACTGCTTTGCCGGAATATGTTTTAAGAATTTCGATCAGAACATCTGTTTCGGTATATTTTCTGGATTTTTCTTGCCAGAGACATAACTTCATTTCTTTTTATTTTGCGCCTACGTAGAATAGCTATGTTCTATGTAGCATTATTAACGAGCGTAATAGTGCAGTCCGTCAAAGAATATTTCGAAGAACTTACTTATTTCATGATATCGCTAAACATACGTTTCCGTTTTACATCCTTTTTTGATGTCATTTAAAAATATCATTGAGAGTGAGTTTTCTTTTTCGTATGTTTTAGAAAATAAATTTAAGCAACAATTCTATTTTAGGAAACAAAATGCAAATGTTACTAAAACGTTCTTAAGATCTATATATTGAAAGCTAAATATTCTTTTACATTTTAAGCTAAATGTAATTAAATTTTATCTAGGAAAGTGAATTCTTTTATTGCATATTGATGTAATGAAAACAATTAGTGATACAAAAATCTGATGATTGTTTTCTCATAATCAATTTTACTGCTTTTAATATCAACAGACTTCACGTTAATCTTTAACTGAAATAGATTAATGATGACCATATATTGTATATAGGATAAAAATTTAGATATTTCCCAACCAACCTTGAAATTAAATTTAACTTCTAAATATTTATGAAATAGAAATTGTGCCACCAATTGTTGCAATTGTTGTGTGCAATTGTTGCCAAAAATGTGTATAAAACATTTCTGAAATTATTTTAAACGATATGTACTTGTGAAAAATCGGCTAAACATAATGATATATGAGAAATTTCAAGTATTTCAAACTTCTAAAGTTATTGCGGGGGGCAAGTAAATTTTTATTTATAAAATTTTTATATATAATTCTATTATAAAAGTGTATTCATGTAACGAAACTAAATAAGTTTCTCAAAGTGAGACTCTTCTCAATAACATGGAAGAAATTGTATTCTAAGCAAAACAGGGGGTTAAAAATAGGCTGTTATAAATAAGACTTTCCAGTTCAAATGGTACTGTAATCTTAAAAAAAATGTACTCATAGATAAATGCTCTTGTAATTTTACCTAATTCTTCAACATTTTGATGTTAAAATATTCAGATAATACAGTTAAGATTATTCTTTCATTAAATAATTTTATGAAAGTGCCTCAATTGCAAATATTATATATGAACTGAAGCATTAAATAAAAAATTAAATTAATTCATTTCATGCTATTGAATACTACAAATAGAAATGTAAAAAAAAGTTATATTTTATTTAGTATCATATACAAAGCAATAGAATACTAAAAAGTCTTTATTACTTTTAATTATGCATTGTAGTCTAATCGGCAGGAGGCACCAGATTAATAACATTTTAAAACTATGTATCTTTGGTATCCTTTGTGCAAGACGCTTTTCGAATATACAATTATAAAGCTTTACTGAGTTAAGTCACATAGTTAAGTTCTATAAAGTATTTCAGTACTACAATAGTTACAATTTCATACTAAACAAAGACCTGAAATGTTAATTGCTGTTTTGCAGTGGTAATATCTTGAGTTGAAATATAAACATTCGAACAATACAATCCTTTAACTATCACAAATTTTTGGTTTTAAAAATATAAACACATAATTAACAGCATCAAAAAGATATATTTTTCAAGTGATTTTCCGTACGTTTTTTTAATCTATAAAATATTTAACCTTAACAGTAATAACAATGGAACAATTGATATAATTAACACATTTTACGTATTTTTCTCTTATTGTTGTTTCACTTATAAAGACTTAAAAGCTATGAATAAAATATAAAATAATAAGAGTAAAAAATATAAGAAAAATCTTAAATTTTGTTAAATTTAAAATTACAAAATAATGTTTTAGACTGTCATAGGATTATTTTTATATTAAAATTTATTTAGTACAAAGGATACCTTTATGCAAATATCTGTAGTAGAATGCCTGCTAGTAATGTTTTCTGATTGATTCACTAAATTTTAAAGAAATATCTAAAGATCTTTTAGAAAACATTAAATGTATAATGTATTCTGTAGTTTAAATGTCCTTTAAATATTTACAAATGGTAATTTAGAACTAACTTCCTGACCATAGCTCTCTTTGAAATATCATTTCATTTTAATAATAAATTTGCTGTTAATAAGGTGTATTGCATGATTTAGTATCCCATTGGTTAAAATTACCAATTCAATTATTAAGTAATTGGTGCACTGAAATCTAATCTGCTTCATGGAGACTATCCCTGATTTCTGGTGGAATGGCTTTGAGTTATATCTTTGTACCACTAATACAGTCGGGATTATTCGATATCACGTTTTCCCACTTTGCTCCGTTTCAAGATATTTCTTCATGGCTTAACTAATTCTCCAGTGAAATGATAATAGTTACGCATTAATGAATATGCTAACCTATTAAGTGTAAATGCTATGTAGATTCTACCAGATGAAAGGTCTTTTCTTTTTTAATTTCTCTGTGGGTTTACTGTGTCAATGTATATCTATTCTTAAAATGAGTTCATTTAGTGATACAAAATTATCATGTTCTGATTAAAAATGCTTGT
Organism: Pardosa pseudoannulata; assembly: GCA_032207245.1. Lineage (NCBI taxonomy): Eukaryota > Metazoa > Arthropoda > Arachnida > Araneae > Lycosidae > Pardosa > Pardosa pseudoannulata. The sequence goes on from CM063498.1 coordinate 13,057,333, forward strand.
TAAAACCTAATCATGTTATTTATGCACAATTGAGCAAATGAAAACGATTTTTATCTTGAATTAATTGTAAATTAAGTATAAAGACTAAGTATTCTACCAAATGGAATGTTTTGTTTTCTTTTTGAATTTCTCAATGCTTTTTCTGTATTACTTAACAATATATTTTTAAAATGCGTTCTTTTAGTGATTCAAAATCATCTTGTTCTGATTGAAACAAAATATTTGTTGAAATCTAGTCATGGTGTTTGTACACGATTGATTTAATGTAAAATATTAATTTTTCTTTTTGAATTTTTCTGTGCTTTTAAAGTATCAATAAATACCTATTCTTAAAATGCATTTTCTTAGTGATACATAAGTTTCGTGCTTTTACGCTAAATAAAAGTTGTCAGAATTTTGTTGTGTTATGTGGGGTATTATTGGGTGGGTTCCTGTACAATATTTTTAAATTTATGAGTAATCTAAAATAACCATAAAGTCATAAATAATTAATGAGTATACCTTTAACATATCCTGAACAATTCATAATCCGACAACAACTTTACTTCATCTTAAATAATGTAAAGTTGTTGTTAACGCATAATAAATTATTTTTTCGATTCTAATTTGTAAGTTATTAGTTTCTTTTTCTAAAATATTACCCTGAAATTCATAGCAATATGTAGATCCAAATTTTCCTTTCCGATAATTTAATAGAAATAAATTCATCCCTTTTGTTTTGATATCATCTTATTAAAGGTAATATTAAATAATATCTAAAGCAAAACTGTAAATAAAATTAAATGTGTATAATTTATATATGTAATCAAAATGATAGTGTTTTTTAGTAGATAGAAAACCATATCTTTGTTTTAAAAATCATTGAATCAGTAAAAAAGAAAAAAAACAGAAGACTCTAATAGAAGAACCTTTCTTACTGTTCTCTAGTCAAAGAATTTTCTAGTAGCATTTTATTTTGAAGTACGTATTGTGTCGTATTTCTCAATTGATTTCCTAATAGTAAACGTATTCTTTATAGTCGATTACATTTATAGAGACAAAATATGTATTCACTTAACATTCTAAATCATAAATACCATGTGGTTCTACTTTCTTTTACTGCCGTAAAATTTAAATTTACCAAGCTAGTATTAATAGAAAAGAGAGAGAAAAAAATCTTTTAAAACGTAAGTGAACAAGTTAAAAGTCGAGTGTCTAATTTATGTGCAGCTGTTTACGTTCTTTGACTCTCCTGCTTGCTTGCTGTCTAATTAAATAATTTTAGTTGTATAAATGCAGCATTATTTAGTTGAGTGAATACCTTTTTTAACCAAATATTAATATAATCAGTACTTTATTATTGTGAAAATTAAATAAATTAGCTATACAATAATACAGGTTGTTTAATTTTATCTATTAAAAATGTAAAGATTAATATAAGTATTTTAATGAATTTGGGTTATACAGATAAAATTAATTAAAACTAACCGTCTAGTAATGCGCAATAATCTCCTAGATAATTATGATAATGAAATTTTCACTTACAATGTCTACTTATCTTATTGTTTTAATAAATACTGAATGCATTACACATTTAAATATTTTTCATTTAACTTAAGTATACAATGGTTATGTTGATCATATAAGAATAATTATGAATTATTAGGGATTTCCTACTAATTGTTTTGGTCACACATAGGTCTTCTCTCTGTTTTATATTCTGCAATGTTTGTACAATAAATATTAAGATTATATGTAAGCAGAAATACTGTTACCTTTAATTCAAATTATTTACGTAATTATCATGAGAAATGCTACCGTTTCTGATGAACATGAATGTTTGTTTTTGAAAATTGTTCAAAATTACCTGTGCAGATGAAGTACTTTGTTGTATTTAGATATATCAATGTTACTGGCTAATTCTGGCTGATTATTCGAGATGAAGAATTAGTCAGAAATAGTAGCTTGATATTATGACTATTTGGATGATTTGGTAAGATTTCGAGATTGTTCTTTCATACTGGGTACAATAGCCCTTTGGTCGAAGTGTCCTGCTCTTGGAGAACACGTAGAAATTTGAAAGGAGAGAAATTTTCTGTCCGTTTTTGAAAGTTGTTCAAAATTACCTCCACATATGTTGAACATAATTGGTTGCCTTTAAAAATTTCAATAATCTTAGTGGTTCTTCCAGATTAAGAATTAGCCAGAAATCGCTAGGCGATATTATGACTATTTAGATAATGGGGAAAGATTTCGAGATCAGGGAGTAAGATTTCTTTCATACTGGGTACAATAGACCTTTGGTCGTAGTGCCCTGCTCATGAAAAACACCTAGAAGTTTGAAAGGAAATAGTTAATATGTAAAAAAACCCAGTAAATAAATAAAAATTTATGGTCCTGCATTTTTGGGTTAAAATAAGAATTCATTTTTCAGCATTGGATTCTTCTTTTAGACTTGTCCGTAATCATTTGATTCTTCTTGATAAAAGACACTCTAGTGTTGATCCTGGAAAAATTATCCGACCACCGGTTTTTACAAATGTATACAAACTTACATCACACAACCCTTCTCCAAATACACATCCATTTGGTAACAGTAGAGAGTAACATGAAATTAAATGCTGAAGTTAGCCGCGCCGAATCTCGCTTCAGTTTAGACATGTGCAATATACACCATTTATTTGTTAATACAGCCAACATTTCTTTTATTCCCTAAGATCTATTATTGCGATAAGTGATTTATATGTAATAAAGATAACTTCATTATGACGTAGCATAACCTACAAACACATACACACACACATATATATATATATATATATGTAATATTAAAATCCCTTATTTACATATATTAATAGTAATTTAATAACTTTAATTCATAAAGTACGTTGGGAGTTTGCAAGGTAATTCTGATTTTTCCCTCCAGACACGCTATAGACATAATTCAGCCTCTGTCTGTACTACTTTAGCCAATAGTTAGCGCGTTCTCTTCAAACACGGGTATTTTTATCACTTGATCAATTGTGTTTAGGGATTATTCGTAGTCTTTTTACCTGGGAAATCCCTACTTGAAAAGTATGTGTGTGCAGAATCACATAGTCTGGGTGCACGATGTTGTAATAGTGTTTGCTTGTTGTATGGATTTCATGTATCTCACCAGAAATCACCAGAAGTCTCGCCCATATTACATACACACACACACGCATATATATATATATACATATATATACATACATATATATATACATATATATATATATATATATATTTATTATTATTATTATTATTATTATTATTATTATTATTATTATTATTATTATTTCAACTTATTTCAAATAATAAGTTTGTCGAATAAATTTAAAAGGTAAATAAAATTTCGAAATTTTCTCAAATATTGAGATAATTTAATCTAGTCATATAAAAGATTATTTGCTTCAACTGAGGCATCTGCATACGAAATCCAAAACACTTGTTTAAAGGAGCATTTTTACAATATAGTATATTGTTTTATTCCTGTGTAATGCTATAATAAAAAAACTTTAATTACACGTAGCATGAACATAAAGTTTTATTCCTATTTCATAGTAGAATAAAAAGTTTTAATTGCTTGCAGCATGAGTTTTTACGAATCTTTTCCTCTTAAACAGTCAATCTGGCGAAATCAGGGGAAGATTGCTCATTATAAATGGTATTAAATTGTAACTCTTGAGGGTAGAAAAGAGAAAATCCATTTTAAAGGCAATTATTAACTGCAGCCGAAAGAAAGCCCTCGGAAATCATTAAGACGCGAAATAAAATTAATATGGGGGACACTAAAAACATTCCTATCTAACGATAATAAGTGTAATGAATTTATAGATCAAGCTTCCTCATAAAATTTGCATATTATCTGCATTCTTTAAATGGTATAATTGATGTTACAACATATAACTGGAGAGAAAGAAATCCCTTCGAAACAAATCCCCTTGCTTTGATAAGCATCGCAAAGACTGTTTGGAGGCAATAAATATTTAGCCCAACCATTTAGAATAAATTGTAAATCCATTTAGAAAAGGAACATGTGTATCAAGTTGGAAGATAGTAAATCGTCCTTATTTGAAAATGGAGATTTAATTTCAGAAACACATGCTTTCCTTATGAGTTGCTTTTGACTTTTCTCTTCTTCGGCAAATAAAGTGGAAAAGAGAGGAAAAAAAGTTTATTTCTGAAGTATTATTCCCAACTAGAAAATGGCGCAGAAGGAGTTGCATAAAGGTACCTAAATATGCTAATTTCCCTAGAAATATTTACACTCACTTAAAGAATAAAGTGTTTAAGGAGAGAGGCTGCAGCGCCCAACAGAAAATGCAAATGAAATGTATATGCACTTTAAAAAGGTTCGAAATTATAAAAATGTTTCTCGGCAATTATTTTTACCACAGCGGGTTTGCGCGGAAGTTTTCAGCTTTTGTCCTTTTCTCATGCAGAAACGGAGTAAATGTGTTTCTTCTCGGAAAACGTTCTTTTACACGAAATGTTTATAAAATATCACGGAATAGACAAAATGCGTTTCCCACGCTAGAATGCTGAACTTCAGGCGTGGAAGATTGCTAAATTAGAGAGGCACTTAAGCAAAGATATTTATGTTAACCGTTTGTGTACACAGCGAAATATTAACTCCTGATTGCTGATACATTTCAGAAGTTAATTTATCAAAGTAAATACTCTTTCCCTTTTAAAATGTTTATTGTCCTTATAAAGGAATAATTTAGAGAGAACTTATGCAATTTAACTATCATTGAAATGTTAAATGATCTTAATGATAAATTTTCGTTAAGTACAGAAAAAAACCATACATACACACAACATGCATACATACATATATGTGGGTGCAATATATAAAAATTATCACCTCTAAAATAGATATATATTTAATTCTCCCTTTTTTCTTTTTACATTTTAATACCTAATTACCCAGCTGTAAAATGTCAGATAAAAGAAAATTCTCAGATTTAATTTCTTTTTATCGGCCTCTCAAAATCAATGCTAGAATAAATACTAATTTTCTGTCCATAACACACATTTTATCTGTCTCAGGGAAATAGCATAGCTTCTTAGTGTGTGGTTTTAGTGCTAGATTAAACAATCAAGATTTACTCTTGCCTCCTAAAATTGTTGAACAATCTTTAGTCTTATGAGAACAAGATGATGTGATTCTCTTGATCTAGGTTCTGACTGACGAAAGATGTGTTTGTTCTTGAACAATCGATTCAGTGCCAATGCACTGAGATGACGATTGTTTGACTGACAAGTTTTAAACTGCAATTAATGTGAAGTTCTCCAATGATGGGCTGGTTTTTCTGATAGATGCATGATTGCGACTAGATTAGAAATTCGTCCTAAGACTATAAAAGAAAAAGCTTCACATCTATATATAGCGTGATTGTGTGTGAGAGAGAGAGAGGTGACAAATAAATTCATGTTTGTTTCTTGTAATATTGAGAATATTTATACCATTTAATTTCAGCCGGAAAAATAGTAATATAGTTTTAAATTATTTAATATCACTTTTTCACTTTGCTTTGAGCAATATGTATATTGGTCTATGATTCATTATTATGACTTTAACACAGTTAACTTAATTACGTGCGTACTCAGCGTACATTCTCGAGAGTCTAACATTTAGATAGATACATTTATATACTTTTTATTATGTATACTGTGATTTTAATTGATATTGTGGTTATTAATTACTATAATATTTTGCAGTACTTTATTACATTATGTTGCAAGTACATTAATAAATGTAAACAAAACACACACACAAACTCTTTTAATATTAAACAAATTTGTTTTTTTCTAATCAAGAATTTCTTGGAAAAATTTCACTCTATTTTACTTTTATAATTGCTATTGTCCCTAATTTGCTTAAAATTAGTGACAATATAACATTTAATTTCAATCTGAAAAATAGAAATATAGTTTTAAATTATTTAATATCATTTTTTCACTTTGCTTTGAGCAATTTGTATATTGGTCTATGATTCATTATTATGACTTTAACTCAGTGAACTTAATTACGTGCGTACTCAGCGTACATTCTCGAGAGTCTAACATTTAGATAGATACATTTATATGCTTTTCATTATGTATAGTGTGGTTTTAATTGATATTGTGGTTATTAATTACTACAATATTTTTCAGTACTTTATTACATTATGTTGCAAGTACATTGATAAATGTAAACAAAACACACACACAAGATCTTTTAATATTCAACAAATTTGTTTTTTTCTAATGAAGAATTTTATGGAAAAATTTCACTCTACTTTACTTTTATAATTGTTATTGTCACTAATTTTCTTAAAATTATATGATGCATTTTGTCCATGACTTATACTCATGAATTTGAAATGAATGTACCATTAGCAATAAATCGCCAACTATATGAATATTAGGTTCCCAGATGTAAAGCCATAAATTTGAAGTTTTTTAAAACTATTTCGCTTTATTGTCAAGAAATTTTATGATTAATTTTACAACCATGGGTGAATTCAGTATGAGAGGGAACAGGGTCATATTTCCAGAGTCCACGACATTTTCGTGTTATCTTAGAGTTCCCCAAAAGTATTTTTACCAATATAGAGAGACTATAATGTTCATAAGAAGATGATGTGCTCAATAAGGTATACAAAATTTATACGCTTCTTTATGATAATTAAGGAAATTCAGAGGGAGGAAAGAACAGGCAGAGAAAAAACTCTTGAGAGTTCTTAGTATTGAGAGATGAGAACCAGCACACTGTCCAGGGTAGAATTCCAGATATCGCTTCTTCCGCTACAGATCTGACAATAATCTCCACTAACATCGATGACTTCTTTGTGCGTAATAACTCCCCCATGGTGTTACAAGCTCTCTATTACATCATGTTTTATGATTATCTATAACTGTATTATTCATATCTACCGTTCTCAGTCATACAATTTCATGTTCTCATACACATTTTTTATATTGTGTTGAGTATTTTTGTACGGTACCAAGTTCCAGTTTAAAGATATATTGATTATATGTGTATAATTTGTATACACTGGGAATGTAAAATATAACATAATCTAATTAAATATTGTTTAATTCTATGTCTCATTGAATTTTAATTATATACTGTATTTTAAGATTTTCTCAATTTAATTGGATATCCTAATAAAAAAGTTATTCAAAATTTTTTTGTTATTACTTCTGTTTATTAACTCATTCTATCATGTAAGTATTAAACCACGATATGATCTTAGGCAAGCATCTTAGGCAGTATGACTTCATAATTAGCACCAACATGCTCTGACATGGAGTTAGAGTTATAAAAAATTTATTTATGTAAATTTAATATTTCCATACTAATTTTTACATGTTTTGGCAAGTGTTCTCAACGTACATTCGCCAGTATGTTGAATTTAAAATTTTGTACATTTTGGTTGTAAAATTCATTTTAAATGTCAGACTAGTTTAGTGATTTATTATAAATGTATATCAAATAAAAATGACAAATTAAACTCCTATAATAAAAACTCGTTCAATATCAAACAGTTTCTATCTTTTTTTCCCCTATTCGAGGAGTTTAGGGAAAAGTTTCTCCCTCATTCCATTCTTTAAAAATCTTTTTCAAGTCGCTTTTCACTAGATGAGTGCAAGTTAAAAACGCCCCGAGCGTCTTTCTCATAAATTTAATTGCTGGTCCGCATTTTATCATTTCCCAGCGTCGGAAAAGGACATTAGGCGCGTGCAGCCCTTTTTATTGATATGCTACGGCACTGAGGAGGGCACTTAAATTTAATTCCACCCCCACTCTGAAAGTGGTTAAGTCATCATGGGAAAGGGGGGGGGGAGAATTATCAGTTTCAGGACGTCTGTTTTTTACCGCACAGTTCTGATTCCATTTGGGAAAGCGAGAAAGCTCGGAGTTAAATGGCGCTCGTGAGCCAATTTACCCTTTCTGAATACGGCATGATAGAATGAGTTGTTAAAATTAAGTACATTAGGATGTAATTTTAAAAGGGGTAGAATTAAAGGAACTACACAGAGATAATCTTGTGGACTGAATATCTTTAACAATGTATCAGCTTCATTCTGCATCAACTAGTACTTTTACTATTATTAAAAAAACTATTAATAATTATTTATTTTTTCAGTGTATAACTTCATTATACCAAATCTATCCCTTATTGTAAAGCAGAGTACGAAATAATATTTTGGAAATTAAATTGGGTGAAACATCACATACTTAAAACTTATATATATGTATGTGTATGTATATATATGTAATAATATTAATATCTCTGCCCTAAAGCCTATTCAAAATTATCCCTTTTCCCCATTCATTATTTTAAATTTTAACCATATTTCCCAGTCATCCAATTTCAATGTAGATGTTTTCATTCCTTCAGCATTACCCATTCAGAATTCTTACTTTGATTCTCAAAGCAAAAACCGATATAGCTGGCATTTTAATTAGGAAGTTATAACTCTCCCACGAAAAATTTGTAACTATCAGCATTAATAGTCATATGGAACGCCACACTTTGGCAGATGTCTCTAATCAAAGGTTACTGTCTATAAGCAATAAACTGTTGCCTCAGTATTTTCCCACGACACTAAAACCCCAATGGATTCAAGTGTAAATTTGGGGCAGTTAGTCCCTGGCCTTACACATATATATGTATAACACATACTGTACATATATGTATGTGTGTAATTATCGCCGTCACAAAGTTTTAGCAATATTATTTTGAATTGCTAGGGCTTGCTGCGCAATGACGAAACCTCAGTATTTTTCATTCGTGGCTTTATTAAAATGAAGAGAATTCCAATTAAGACTATTAAGACTAGACTTAAACTGATTTACAGGACAAGAGCTTTTCATCAAATGATATTGAAAACCCACTTCTATTACATATTTCACTCTACAACGAGAGATCACTTGTATTTTTTTTCTATGAGACTAACAGGTTAGTAAGCGTTATTGTCAGTCAGAAATGAACTGTGATCATTTAAATCATATCATAAGAAAATGTGACCAATAGACAGAAAATTAACATCTATTCCAACTTAAGTTTTGGAAGACGGATAAAAATAATTTGGTAAACGCTTCTTTAAATAAAACTTTAGACAGCTGGGGAATAAGGTATGACAAAATGAGAAGGGATAAATTGAGAACTTTAGATATTTTAGGTTAATAATTGTGATACATTAGATATCTTTATGCGAGTGATATGCTCTATATGCATGCACTATAATAATAAATGCATATTCAGTTTTACAATAAGGAAAAATCCGTATATCAATGGCTACATAGTTATGAAGAAATGCGACCTTTATTTTAACTGAGAATTCTAAAACTGCCTTTCTAATTTTAGCCTTTCTAAATACGGCATAACAGAATGAGGTATGGAAAATAAATAGTTTGGGATGTAATTTAAAAAGGGGTAGAATTAAAGAAACTACACAGAGATCATCTTGTAAACTGATAATCTTTGAAAATATATCAGTTTTATTCTACATAAATTAGTACTTTTATTATGAAAAATATTAATGATTAATAATTATTTTTTTCTTTGCATGAATATATTATATGTATATTCTTTCTCTGAAATACATCGATAATACTACAGCAATGTGTGAAATATCTTGCATATCAAATTAGGAAAGCATCATATAGTTATAAAATTTATATATCTTCGCTAGTGATATGTTCTATGCAGATGCATTGTAATTAAAAATTACTTTGCGAATTAAGTTTAACATTAAACAAAAATTCGTATATTAGTAACTGTAATTAAAAAGAATTGATGTAAATTTAATTTTAACTAAACCAATTTAGCCTTTCTGAATATGATATAATGAGTTGCGTAAAATAAGTGTTTTGTGATGAAATTTTAAAAGGGATATATAATTTAATGAACTACTCAGTGATCGCCTTCTAAACTGAAAGTATGTAACAATATATCAATTTTATTATACATAAGCTACTATTTTTACTGTTATTATAAAAACTATTAATTATCAATAGCTGTTATTCTTTATTTATTCTTTGTATACCTAGATTCTTTCAAATACACCCATAATTTAATAGCAGAGCATGAAACAGTATATTGGATATTAAATTTGGGAAAACAGCACAATTTTTTAAAATTTTAAATTATATATATATATATATATATATATATATATATATATATATTCGAGTGATGCAAACTGTATAGATGCATTGTATTACAATATTACTTTGCATAATTCCTATAAAGTTTTATAGTAAAGAAAATTTTTATATTAATAGTTAGATATTCAACAGAAATGATATGTATTGTACTTATAATAAAAATAATAATAATACATAATAATACATTTAAAAAATACATTTAAAATAATAATCGTTATTTTGTATTGTTTTGGGTTTTATTCTGTTATCTAAATTATAAATTATTTTGATACTTTTAACATTATAAATTTTAGGGTACTTACTGATTTGTAATAGTTCATATGAAATTATACAAAACATATATTTTTTAAACAAATGCATACGCTTGTTTTTGAGATTTCTACAGTCAATAATTTCTACAATAGGTCTTAGTTAATGTCAATTCCAGAGATTATACACTTTATATAGATAAATAATTAATTTTTTTTGTTTTAGGTTCTGTAAATAAAAAATAAAAAATGATATTTACTAATGAAACACAAGAACAGTATTCTAACTTAAAAACGAGTTTTACTCTTACGTCTAACGTACCTTTTTTTACAATTTACTTTTACTGATTACTTAGTAACTGTTTAATACTTTTAAATACATAGCATAGTATATTAACATGCATTAATAAACATATAAGATTCTCTTATTATAATACTATATCTTTTTCCTGAAGCATCTAATATATTAAATAAATGAAAGTTGAATGTCTTATATATATATATATATATATATATATATATATATATATATATATATATATATATATATATATATATATATATATATAGTCTGACAAGTATGTTTGGTATAGATGTAGACTGACTTTAAATTAAATCATTAACATTTTCTTTTTTATTTTATTTAAACTGTTATAGATGCAAATGATATTGCTATTACAAAAACCCTTATATGGAGATTTTTTTATTTAAAATAAGTTAAGTGATACTATAAATACGATTCCATGTACATTACACTGGAACGTTTGCTCCTGTATTTTGTAGAATTATATTTTAACAATTTTTGTGACCATTTAACATTCTAAAAATTAAATAACTTTCATAAATGATACTGTTATAACAAGCTATCTAAGTTAAAGAAATTAAGTACATATTTAAAACCCATTTGTTTTGCTAATACTACGGTTTTCAACAAGCCATTTTGTTGGAAAAATTAACTTACTTCAGACTGAAAAAATTAGAAGACAAATTAGATTAAAACATTTAAACTGTTGAGACTTTGAAAATGACCTTTTGACGTACAAGGAGTAAATATGTAACGACAATTAAACTGTCTCATTTACACGAAATTAAGTTAATGATCATTTGGTGGAAATTAAGAAGAAACTCAGATTTCAACGATGTAGAGTTATTTTAAGCAGTTTAAATGAGTATTGAAATATATATTATCATCAGGTTGACAAGGAAAATTAAGTCGTAAGAATAAATTAGCTAAAATCTATCACCATTTTTATATACGTATTTGAAATATGTTTAACAGCTAATTTGATTTAATTGGCCTAATGCTACTATAACATTTTTTTATTCTTTTTGTGTTTCTAATTACGCCGTATGAAGTGTTGGAAGAAATTCTCCTTTTGTAAAAGTTCATTTAATATAAGTTATAAAAGTGTACTTAAGAAGTATATAAAATATTAAATAGCCTATTAATAAACGAGAAATGTAGCTTATTTATCGGTTCAAAGATGCATAAATGCACTACATAACAAATTCACATTACTTGCGTCTTTGTCAAAAATGAATTTCTCCTCTTGCTTTTATCTTAAATTTAAATATTCTATTATTTTTAACTTCAGGTAAAGAACAATATTTGTAATATAAAACTATCAACGAATGAATTCGCACCAAATGGAAATATTCCCATGAAAGTTTATTTCTTTATATAACTTTAATATTTTTTCCAACATTAGCCTTTTAAAATAACTTTTATCTTTTAAACATTAATAATTTCGTAGATCCATTAGTTCGTTTCTGATTAGAGCTTTTTAATTAAATTACATTTATCAGTTTAATTGAATACTATGTAACGGTTATCAATTTATTAAAATTGGCTTTTAGTTTCCCCCCCCCCCCCCCCCCCCCCCCCCCCCCCCCCCACCCCCCCCCCACCCACCCCAACACACCCAACCACCCCCCCAAACATGGTGTTTGTGTGTGTGTTAAAAACACCACACACAACCACAAAAAAACACCCCCCCCCCCACCCACCCTTTTCTACAAAAAGGATACAAATTGAAATTAACTATGTAAGGACATCGTGCAGAAATTTGATAATATTAACACATTGTGTACGGATACATTTCGCAGCGGAATTGTACAGGGAGCGGGCGTTTTGCGCGTAAATGTAGTTAATCAGTTAATTTCAATAGATCCAAAATTATTTCCTTTTTTTAACCAACTTTTCGTATTTTATATTGAAATATATAAACAAATATATAAATAGACAAACAAATATATATATATATAATATAAATATATATATATATATATATATATATATATATATAAAATTTTTAATTTTCCAGAATTGTAAAATTATACCTTAATATCATTTTTGCAAGGTAAATAAAAAGTTAATTTAAAACTGAATTGATTTTTTAATCAACTTTCCCTTTCTGTGGTTCCGCAATGTTTTGATGTAAAAATTAGTTTTTTTTTGTCTAAATTTTCATTGCTTGTTTTTCTTTCATATACCGTTTTTTTTTTATGAAAATGTTGTTACACTAAATAATGTTCAAGTATCAATCGTCAGAAAACGTACTAGTTCGTGTCCAGCATACAGTGTGTTAATCGGAAAAAGTTGCTTACAACTAGTAAGATATATTAATTTTTACTCACTATGTTTAAAATATTATTTACTTTTTTAAAACATGGTATAGAAACCAATGGTAGGAAAATTTAAATTTCTCTTAAAAATTAAATTTCATCCATATTTTAAATTTTTAAAAAGCATAAAATAAATTATTTTCGTTTTAAGAAATGCTAATCTATTAAAAATACTTTATACTTGGAATCTATTGAACCAAATTTTATTTAAAAAATAATTTTATAAATTTATAGTATTTTAACCTTTTTAGATATAATTTTCATTTCATTAAATATTTATTAGTTTATAATTTCTAATGAAAAGCCATCAAAGTTTCCAATAAGAAGTACTTGTTTGTATTGATGATCAATTTTTTAAACTGCTTTTATTCAAAGATATCTTTATGAATTACTAAATTAAATATTTTTATATATTTACTGTAATCAGTACACTTTCATTATGCCTATTAGTAATTTATTTCTCGATTAATGCTTTGATTTATTTCTTACGCGAAACAGTTTTATGTTTCAGTTATATCATTTTTATCGTGTTAATCGTTTTGTTAAGTGAAATACACAAAACATAAACCCTAAAAAACAATAATAATGCACCTCAATCTTTCCCAAATCTATTTCTTTTACACCTATTTACCTTTCGAAGCATGCAAATGTATTGTTAGCATTCACTTCAAGTTTTTCGCCGTAAGAGGAAAATCATTTCACAGAAATTATTTAGCGAGAAGTTGAAAGCGGGCATTTTAAACTTTTATCTTCCAGCGCTGATTGTGGCGTTTTGGAAAGTGATGTGTCTTTGGAACGTGAGTATATTCTAAAGTAAGGGACAAAATGAAATGTGCACGCTAACTGTCCTGTTTTAGTCGTTTCAACAAAATTAATAATATAAAGAATGCAATTCATCTTTAAAACTATAATGCAGAAATCTTACTTTTTTTGCAAATCATCAGTTTGGGTTTTTAAATAAACAGTTAAAATGTTATTTAAAAAGAAAAATGCATAGGAAATATCTCATTTATGCAAAATAACCTAAGACGTAATGTATTGATTAATATGTAAATCTTGGAAATCTTAAGAGTGTGGTTCTATTAATAAATGAACAGAAGAAAATAACATCCTTTTCTCATGTGTTTTGTATTCATTTAAACAAAATTCTTAAAATTAGTCGAAAATATTATTATCAGTATTTTAATGTTATTTTATTATATTATGCTTTTTTAAGATATTTTAAGGCTATTTTAAGATTATTTAATGCTATTTAAAGATTTTTTAACACTATTTTAAGATTATTTAATGTCATATTGAGATTATTTAATGCTATTTTAAAATAGCATTAAATACTGATAGTAACTAAAAAATAGAAGGATAAAAGGCTTGATAGAACGGGAAAGATTCTTGTTGCATTTTGATAGAGGAATTTCTTCTAATTTGAAGAGTACTTGAAAAGCAAATACATTTTATATGTTTGTTATTAAACATTAAAATGCACTGTTTCATTATAATTTTATGACTAACAAACTTATACAAATTATAATAAAACTATGCATAATTTAAAACAGACACATTAATATAATATCCTGAAACAACTAAAATGCTTGAATGACTACCAGTATGTTAGGGCACTGGCCTTTGGTACAGGAGTTCGTGGTTTCGAATCCTACTATGGCATGAATGTTCATAGCTATTTGAAATCAGCTTTAAGCAGTAGGTCCCAGTTTCATCAGCTCTTGTGTTTTAAAAATATAGTGTGTAGCTCTCAAAACCGAAACAATATGTGAAATTTCATTGAAATCATATACGATGCTGTACAATGCTACGAAAGCTCTCTATAACTTTATTTTATTTTTACATTAAGAGTAATGGGGTTTATCAGAAATTCATACCGTAATAGGAGAAAAAAAATGTCCATAACAATCGTACTGGGCTGGAATATGTGGGAACATAAGGAAAGAGTGAGAAAATTGACCATATACTCAATTTATAACTCATGTAAAAAATTTTTTATTAATAATATCGACCAGAATGTAATTCAAAGAGGCATATAAATTGTCACTTTTTAAAGTTTCTTTTTACAAAGAAATTTCATTATGTTAAGGAATAACTGGGGATCTTACACAAAGTGCAACCAAAGTATCATTTTTAAAATGAATTAGACCCGTACTTCCTTAAATTATTCCGAGATATTGAAATCACATTTAATATAAAATTTGAATGCTGAAAAAAAACACAAAATACTGTAATTGAGATGCATAGAATAGAAAGGTAACTAGCTTTTAAGTGATAAAGTGATTTTTAATTTGTAAATTTCCAAACTTATTTTACGGTTTTGTGAATATATACTTATTTATATAGGATTATATATTTTATTTTAAAATATATTGCTTAATATAACAAAACTAAATATTCTTTTAAGTTTTATCCTTTATTAATTATCTAGGAAAATTCAGGCTGCTTTTTTTAAAGTATATAATATTTTTATATGACATATAATCTCTTATTATATTAATGTTTTTGTGAATGATGGTTCTATAAATTGTAAAATTATATTTTCCACACATTACACGAAAGAAACATGTTTTTAACTGTACCGATATTTGAAATAAATAGAATAAGTATCATCTCATAATTAGAAGATTAAGAAAGATTATATAGTTTTTGTTTCTATCACGTATCACTTTTTGTTATTTCTAAAGAATTGAACTGTATTATTGACATGAATATATTCTCTTGTAAGTACCCAAAATGTATTAGATATAAAAGCATTAAATTATCATAAAAAATTTATTTAAGTGTTAGGATCAATATACTATTTTCATATACTCTTTTTTTATCAAATAAAGCATTTTTCATCGTAATATATATTAGGAAAACAGACACTATTTAGGGGATCAAAGTTAACATGGTACTTAAATAACTTTCTTTCCCAGTATTACATGCATTTGTAGAAAATAATAATTTATCAAAAGTAATTACTATAATGTTTGATCTTATGTAAACTAATATGTTAAAGTAGATTTTATATTAGGATTTCGAGAAATTATATATTTTCAAAATATAAAAAATAAATTACACATGGATATTTAAAATTATATTATGTTTAGAAATTTGGAACATATTATTCTGTGTTTTCGAACTTCTTATTTTTAATTAATTTTATTCTGTTTTCCCCTTTACTGATATACTATTTGTAACAAATATTTATTTGTTACATAAATCCTTTGAAATGCTTAGAGTAAATAATTCGGTTTCACACAGTTATATTATAATATTAATTCTAATCCCAAACTATATAGCAACATTTATAATTTCTTTGTTTATTAAAACATAAATTTCCTATTTTTTATACTTATAATCATCTCAATTCTACCCATATAGACCCTATCCGTACTCAATATTTTCCTATCAATTATTGATTTATTTTAATGTTTTTACTCTGTAAAATTAAATTTGACAAATATAGCATTAAAAAAAACAATAAGGTCTATTGTGTTAAAGAATCTGAACTTACCTTTTGAAATTTTATATACATCAAGAGTATCATTAATTCCTAACCTTGGGACAACATTTCTTTTTATTAAGGAATTAAATTATTATACATTAAACTGATATTTAATCCCTCCCTTTATAAAAATATCAATATTTTCTTTATTTAAAAGGTAAAGATGATACAAAATCCCCAGAGAATCGCATTAAACTATCAAGCAAAGTTTACAGTATGCTACATGAAGAGACAAAACTAAAACATTTACCAACTACGGGTATGTAAATTAATTTTATGTGACTTGTATATGCTTAAATGCAAATCAAGATATATTAAACTGTTACTATATGTAATCTATTATAGATAATAGAGAAAATTGAAAATTAGAAGCGTATGTTTATTTAAATGCATTTAAATGTACCAAAAATAAAAAAAAATATTGAAACAAAAGTGCATAACTTAACTTTGAGTATGACGACTTGTAGAACTGATGATTTTGTGTTACGTTTGTGTAAAATTGCTTTTTTAAAATTTCTTTTGCTTCGGATAATGTTTAAAACCTTAAATGCATTTTATAATAACATATATTTATCAAAGAAAATATGTATAAGAAAAATGTATAAAAATTCATAGTTACCATCATACTATATTATTCTTATAAATATTAATTATTATTCGAATAGTGCTTCATTTTATTACGTTTGTTTAAATAAGTAATTTTTTAAAGTCAAATATTTCTAAATTTTGAAGTGATGGACAAAAATAAATAAATACTTTGTATAAACAATTTTAAATTTTAAACACTGATGAGATTTTTTTTAATGGCAATAATAGTAAATAAACATTGAAAATAACGTGACCACTGGTTGGTTGGTTTAGAGTTCTACGGTCTACTGTTTTGCACACGAGGGCTAATGAGACCGGGACCTACTGCTTAAAGCCGATTCCGAACGGCTACGAACATCCATGCCATAGCGGGATTCGAACCCACGAACTTCGGTACCGATGATCAGCGCCCTAACCAATCGGCCAGCGTTCGGCCACGTGACCACTGGAACAAACGTTTGCCTTAAAACAACACTAAATTTATTACGCTACAAATATTCTCAGTGTTATACTGACGAATCCCGTTACTGCAAACCCGTCCTCAGTAACTCTATATAAGAATTAAAACTTACGGTCCATACTAATCTTCATTTTTTAATACCAATTTATACTTTTGTAGTCTTAAATGGTATATAAAAAACCCTTTTTCATTCGTTTACCGAATATTTATGCTTTGAAACTTTTACGCAGTGGTAAAAACTATCTAATAACTAATTTAATAACAAGAAGTGTAAAATAAATGTGTTTGTACCGACAGAAAATATTTGTAAGCATTTATATAGACTATATTTTTTATTAGTTTTCTTTTACATTTATATAGAACAGGATAATATTAGATATATAAGCTATGGTTATAGCTAAATTGCTATCACCATAACTTATATATCTAATTCATAATACAAAGTTTGCAGTACATAAAAAATTGTCTCAAAATATTGTATTTTTTCAGTTATAAAACTGTTTACTGAACTATATTACTAAGTTATATATATTTGAAGATGGTATTACATGAAAACGTTCTTGATATTTACAAATGTTTTCAGCATAATAAGATATCCATCTTAAAAACAGTATGGTTTTCTCAGCATTGAAATTTAAGGTTTATAATTATAAGTTTGCATTTAATACTGACTACAAGTGCAATAAAAATCAACAAATATTCTAAAAAATTAGAACAAAGTGTTGAATATACAAACATACTTCTTAGTTATGGTGAAGAATCGAGGAACTTTATTTTTGAGATAGACGTACCTTTTCTGAAAAGG
This sequence comes from Pardosa pseudoannulata, assembly GCA_032207245.1. Lineage (NCBI taxonomy): Eukaryota > Metazoa > Arthropoda > Arachnida > Araneae > Lycosidae > Pardosa > Pardosa pseudoannulata. The sequence goes on from CM063498.1 coordinate 13,075,720, forward strand.
TACTTTCGCACTTCATTTCGCCTTCTTCTTTCTTTGATATTATTTTAAATGGACCTGCATCTTAGAAATGTTTTTTTCCCGTCAGCGCCCCGGGTGATGTCTTTTTCTAGTTTTCGTGTCCCCTAAACATTAAGCAACGTTCCGTGCAGCAGGAATTCATCTACAAAATCCATAATTTAACGGACGAGGCTTTTGTCTTCTGAATCTTCCAGTACCACGCCCCTAAAGCCCTGCTTTCGTGCGGTTACGCCGAGGCATTTGTCTCGCTCTTTTTCAATGCTTTTCAACTTCTTGCGTTTGGTTTGTAACTAGCGTTGCCCTTTTAAAAAATACAACTGTCCCTACGATGTTTTATTTTTGTAAACGGTAGAAAACTTTAATCTTTCTGAATGCAAAATATTCTTTTCCGAAAGTAATCTTCTTCCCCTGTTTGCGTTTTAAAAATTTTGCTGAGTTTTGTAAAGATATGTTCACTTAAATTAAAAGTGAATATAATTAATTTAAACTGAAACCAATTCTACACATTAAAAATTTTTCTTCAAGAGCGTTATTTTAAAAAATAGCCGAATATCGTATATTATATTTAATGATTTTTCAAAATTCCTTCACACCTTTGAACAAAATTGATTATATAATACCACAGTGAAGATTTATAAGTATAAACTACAAGTAGCGAGCTTGGTTAGTTATTTTGCTTTCTTCCACCTCAGTTGAAACGTTACATATTTGCTTTCTTTAAGACATAATTTGACTTTTGTCCTACTTAATCACCATACTGTCATTAACCTATCAAAATTCGAGCAATGTAAAGAGATCAACTTGTTTTGCTCTGTAGTCAGCACAATCCACAAAATGTATTATTTGTACTGACTTTGTATGACACAAAGATCTGGGGATTCCAGTGCTGAACTTTTACTTAAATAATATTTTTTGCCATAAAATATAATTTCATCGGTCACATTATGCCATCTAACCTATTATGAAACTTATCACAGAGTATGGAGTTGTAAAGACCTTTTGTTAAGCTTGATGCACATTAGAAAATGAATCAGAGCTTGAGTACCGCCCAGATTGCAAATTAGCGTTTTGTGCGTCCATCCGTTGGACTTGGCTTCGATTCCACAGTAAGACCGCAAAACATTTGTGTGCTGTCCCGTTATAGTAATGTTGGTTACCTACATGATGTTCCAGTTTAAGAATAATCAACAAAATCTGCAGCATTGTAGCGTCCAATGCTAAATAAGTTCACCGAGTTGGACAAAAAAATCAAAAGATATGAAATCTACGAAGTAATGCATTTTTTATTACGATATAAAAGGTTTCACACTATTAATAGTTGGTCTGAAAAGTTCGTAGGCTGCACATAAACGGCTTTTCCAATATTAAATCCATATGATTTTAGTTAGCCCTAACTTTCGAAAGACACTGTATAATTTTGACAGCTATCGGACTATTAATTTGTGAGATAAAGTATTTTGATTGAAGCAATTTTCGTTAGTTTGAAAACGATGGACAAAAAGGAATTTCATGTGTTAGTAAAGCATTGCTGTTTGGCGTAAAAAATACTGTTAAAGCCAAGGCATGGCTTGATAAACATTATTCGGACTATGCACCATTAAAATCAACCGTTGATCAGTGGTTTGCTAAGTTAAAATGAGGCAAAATGGTCACCGACGACGATGCATGCAATGGAAGCCCTGAAGAGGCTGTTACTGACGAAAACAAAAAAAGTCCACAAAATAAGTTTGGATGACCTTAAAGTGAAGTTAATTGAGATATCTGAGACTCAAAAGTATCAAAAGAACGTGTTGGATATAACGCGAAAGAATACATTTTGGTATGCGAAAGCTCTGAGCAAAGTGGATGCCGCTCGAGCTCACAATCAACCAGAAACAACAACGAATTAATGACTCTGAGCTGTGTTTGAAGCTGTTTAATAGTAATAAACCCGAATTTATGCTTCGATATGGGAAAATGGATGAAACATGGTTCCATCATTTCACACCAGAGTCTAATCGACAGTCAACCGAGTGAACTGCACATGATGAACCTACTCAAAAGCGTGGAAAGAAGCAACAATCAGCTGGCAAGGTTATGCTATCAGTAATCTGGGATACGCATGGTATAATATCCATCGACTATTTTGAAAAGGGAAAATCCCTACTATTACATAGCGTTATTGAAGCGTTTGAAGGACAAAATTGCATAAAAACGGCCCCCATTTTGAAGAAGAAGGGCTGTTTCATCAAGACAATGCATCGTGTCTGCAGTCAATGAAAACGATGGCAAAATTATATGGATTGGGCTTCGAATTGCTTCTGCATCCACTGTATTCTGCAAATCTGGCCCCTAGCGACCTTTTCTTGTTCTCCGACCTCAAGAGAAAGCTCGCTGGAAAGATATTCAGCGCCGATGATGAAGTAATTGCAGAAATTGAGGTCTATTTTGAGACTAAAGGCAACTCGGACAATAAAAATAGTATCGAAAAATTGTATGATCCCTATAATAGTTGTATTGCCCTTGAAGACAACAACATTTAATAATAAAATCAAATTCTATCAAAAAAATATTTTTTTTCTATGTTAACATACGAAATTTTCAGCTCAACTGTTAACAACCAGAATTTAATACGAGACTAATGATTTGTAAATAAAATATTCCCATTGTTCATTTTTTTTCAAAATGTACTTAAAACATTATTTAATTTGCATTTTGCCTAAAAAGCAATGTATATCTACAATTATTAAATTTGTTGTTGATAACGCAGTTCTCTTATTAGCACATAGGGAAAATCACTACCATTATGGAGAAAATGTTTTATTTTATAATAAAATAAACATCAATAACTTTAGTAATCAATCAATTCTTTGACGGGAATTTGTGGAAGAAGTGCTTTTTTTCCTATTCATATAAAAATAACACCTACTTTGGTGAAATAAAATTACGGATATGAAAGCACTATGAGGAGGTATTTACTTCAGATTTTATTGAAAATGTATGTAACGAAATAACGTGTGAAGAAATCTTTTACTTAATGCATTTACTTTTTTTTAAGTCACAAGAAGTATATATGTATATTCCTGAAATATAGCAGAAACGAACAAAAGTCAAATATAAGCATTTTCATGTTTCTTAACAACATATTTTGAAAACTTTCGCATAATTTTTAAAAGTGGTTTGTGAAAAGTGGTTTGCGGTATACATCAAAGTCAAAGAATACACAGAAATTGTATTCATACTACGTCATTCACTGTAATGAACAAGAGCTGCAAACAAGTTCTTAAAAGATATAAAGGATAAAATTGCTTTCAAAACTTTATTTACAATTTTTCCGATACATTTACTACCAAATATAAACAATATGTATAACGTTTAAAATAGCTAATTACACAATTGCAAAATGTAAGTAGATAAAGTAGAAATATAAAACATATAAAGGCAAACATTACTTTTAAGCAACTATAAATGGAAAATGTTTTTCTTATTTCTTCCCATTATCGTATATCTTTTAATTTTATCGTATATACAAGAGATTATCAGGTTTTATTCACTAGTTTATTTAAACAGTTTTATCCAACTAAATTTGCTTCTAAAAATAAGAACTTATTTTATAAAATATGATATCATACTTTAAAATTGTAATTTTTTTTTCAAAGCAACACAAACTGAGTTTCATTAACACTTGGTTTACGCACGTTTCTTATATACATATCTCTACATACACGCATCACTTTGACGCTTCAACGAATACACTTTATCACACAACACTCAGAAAGCTATGTAATTATGCACTATAAGTAAAAATTGAAAATGAGATACTCTTGAGGTTCACAATAATATTGCTAATTCAAACATTATTCTAGTATTTTATTTTTCAACTAGCATATAGCCCGTCATATGACGGGATCAGTAAAATTTTTAATTTTCCAGTATTGTAAAGTACCCTATGAGACCGGTAAAAAAATGGTTTGTTTTTTGGCTGAGAATTATCTGGTACACGTTCAATAATTTGTTTATCTTCATATTCCTCTAATGTCTCCCGATACTGTGAATGCAGTTTAGAATCCCGTTGAATTCATTTACAAAAATGATTCAAATTTCTTAGCTACGTCGAAATTATCGTGAAGTTATTCCCAATTATTTTGCAATAGTAATTAATGGAAGTAAAGGAATTAAACTTTCATTTACACTACACCCTAGAGGTAGATAGAATTTGTTGTTAATACTGGTGATAAAATTTTCATTGCAACAAAAAAGAATCTATAATTAAATTTGAAATTATCACATATGTACGTAACCTATTATTTAAGCCAAATATAAAAGAAAATTATTTACGTAATATCTAAATTCAGCGATAAAACGTGTGAAAATAGTGTAGACGATATTGAAGAAATTTTAAAAAAGAAATGATTAAATGAAATGGTTAAAGGATTGACGTCATAATGCTAGTAAAATTAATAATTTTTATCGATTTATCAGGCAACAAATTGATAAATTTAATCACCTGTTCTTAACCAGGGAAAATAATGCCTGAAATAATGGCATTAAATGTTAACAAAAAGGGGAAAGGGGTGTATTTCAAAAGTTGCTAAAGCTAACTCATCAAGAATCCAAGATGTATGCCTCTATCCATTCCAAGTACAACCGCTATATAAATTCGAGGACCGACGGACAAATAACTTAGGGTAATATTATATAGGGGATACTCAAGCCAAGCAATTAAGACTTTGAAAACCTCTTCACATTCTGTCTTCCATTGACATTCTGCGTTTCGTTCTTTCTACTGTTTGCTTATTGTTTGTTTCTTTCGAAATAACAATACCGGATAATGAATCCAAGTATTCTCAGTACATTCCTATTTATTATTGTTGTAATGTTTATACAAGTAGAACTAATTTGCTAAAAATTTTGTCTACATTACGATCGCGTAAAATGGACGCATATCCGTAGAGATTGCCGTAGAGATTATCCGTAGAGATACTACCTAGAAAATTTCAATATTTCAACACTTTTACAATAGACTTCAATATATATATTTACTTCGTTCAATGGATAAAAGTCAGTACAAGAGATAAAATAAAAATGAAAAATGTTTTTAATTTTCCATATAAAATTCAAAATGCGTCATAATGACGCGTCCCTAAACCTAGTGTTAATAATTTTTGCTTTTTCGTAAGCAATAATTATTACGTATAACTTTCCACTAATTGAAGTTAAAAAAATTATCAGAAATACTTATTACGGGATTGAATTTTCAAAAAAAGTTTAAAGTTTAACTATTTCAGTTTCTATAACTATTAAATTAAATAAACAACAATGAACAAGTGGGTAGAGTTTTATCGTAGGTCTATAATCTATTGTCAAGGAAAACTTAAGATCTATGTATTCAATAGTTTTTTCTTTATAGTGCGTTCAATTAAAAAAAAACTTTTTTATTGAAATGCATTTAATGATTTTTTTTTAGTTTTCTTAAAAGCTATGATATTAATTGTAAAGTATGCATAGTTTTACAAGTTGTCATTCGAATATTTCAGAGGGGTTTGTTTATAACACTCAACAAATATCAAGAAATTTTAAAAATGTAAAAGCAAAAAAAATCGAGTACTTACAGGTGGTGCCCAAAATTAAGAACAAATGTGGTTAGAACTGGCTTGATATGCTATAACAAATATTGGTACTTAAAACTTTTTAAAAAATATAAAAAATGCACACAAATTTTAAAAATTTATAAACCAAAAAAAATATTTTTTAAAGTTAAATATTCGAAAATTCGATTTTTTAATTTTTATAATTTTAACATCTAAATTTTTAATATTCATATGTGATGTACCGCATTAATCTACAGTAGAATAAAGTATCAAGTAATAGGCATTGCAGCAAAAATATCTCTAACAAAAATGTAACTTCAATAAA
>CM063498.1:13086632-13151632 GCA_032207245.1 Pardosa pseudoannulata
GACAGTTATTAATCTAGTCATTGATTTGATTAACCTATTCAGTGGTTTATTAATAAGAGGAAATTTATTGGTTACATTTTATGTATATAGCTTATACATACGTATAGATGTGTGTATGTATATATATATATGTATATATATATGTATATATATATATATATATATATATGTATATGTATATGTATATGTATATTCTATATATAGATAGTATATATAGATATATATATGCCTTAGAATGAACTTATAGATTAGGTTTTTAAAAAGTACAATTTAAAAATTGCAATTTAAATATCTTTATCATTTGACAGATTTTATGTAGGTCATTGATTTAAAGAACCCGTTTAATGGTTTAGTATTAAAAGGAAATGTATAGTACATATTTTGTGTAGATTTTATGCATGAAAGTGTTAATAAAACATACTCCCAAATCGAATAGAATTATTTTTTTGACATTTTAGAAATTTCGTAACCACTTAAATAAAAGCTAAATTTGGTAATTGGTAGAGTTTTGGTGAGGATGTCAGAAAATTAAAATCAGATTTCTAAATTCATTGGTTTTATTGGAGGGAAAAGTCATGGAGTAGTTTAACTAGTTTGCATATTCTTTTAAACCGTTTAACATCTGAATTCTCATTTTAGATATCTCTAAAATTAGCAAGATTATGTTTTTGTAGAACGAGTTTCCCTTTTGAGATTAGGTAAGAAAAAAATCTTACAAATAAATCTACAAAATTTTCAAGTAATTTCTATTGATAAATTTTTCATTTCGATATATACTTTTTCATTTATAAAAAGCGTACATAAGTTTACTTTTGCGGTAGGTACGTAAACGGAAATGCTAATTAGTTACTTTATCTATTATAAATCTCCTTTTTACAATATCTATTTTCATGTAATACCAAATAAATATTTTTTTCATGGGTTTTTTAATTTTTCCTAAGTGGCATCCTATACTGTAAAAATCGGTGGATGATCACTAACGTGACGTGCTGTAGTTATAAAAGTTGTTTAAATTTAATATTTATCGTATTTTGTACATTACATAACAAATGAGATTTAAAATATGCATGAATATGTAATCGGCAGAAATGATACGTGCTTTAATGGGTTAAAGTTATGTATAAAATAAACTACAAGTGTTTTACACTCATCAAACGTCAAAACTTTAACACACTAGTCATTTGTAAAGTATTCAAAACTTTGAGTTGTTTTTAGATGGGAGTTTAATTCATTTTAGACTCAGGAGAGAGGGACAAGGTACGAAATAAAGAATGTTGTTTATTAAATCAGATATACTGTATTTTCAAGTAATACGCAAAGGCACTACGATAGGAAAATTTAAACTATATTTGGCAGATATGTCTGCTAAAAACTCTTTTGGTATTCTTAAAAGCTTTAATAAAGCTTATTTTTTTTAGTCATTTCTTTCTCTCTTGAACTCAAAAAGTTCTACTCTTCCCCAAAACTTTAAAATTATTTACAATAAAAATAACTTTTTATATCGGCGAATTTGAAGTATTTTTTTATATTTTTTATCTGTATCGTCCTACCTAAAACGGTAGCATCTTCTTCAAATCCATTCTTTAGAGTATGTTCTATTACCTGATAACATTTCCTGTTCCGGTAAAGAACAGAAATGAAGGAATGAAATAACACTCAACGGGAGACAATAAATAAAAGCTTTGCGTCCTTTTTATAGGGTGGATTAAATATATCCCTTTATCCCTAGATCCCTATTGTATGTATTTTGGAACAATACTTACAACACTTTAACTCTTTTTTTCTTTACTTGTAAAGTATTATGGATTTAGCTCTTTTTTTTTCTATTGTAATTCTGAGATTTTACTTCATGACAAATACAAAGAGGTATATCAATAAATTTTCAGTTCTTAATTTTTAAAGTTTAAAAAATTACTTGGAAATATTATGTATCAATATAAGAAGTGTTTTATATAAACCGTCTGAAATGATGTTCAAAAATGGATTGTCGATATTTAACATTCATAAAGTTATTGAAAATTTGGAAGCAAACTTATATAAATTGTAATGATTGTTTACCAGATTATTGTACCTTGCTGTATTCGTATTTTGTAGCCCTTCTATACCCCGGGGGATTATGTTATAACCTGAAATTAGTGTAAAATAGACAAGTAATAATGAAGAAGTTGAGTTTAAAATATTTTTATAAGCACGATTTTAAACTAAAAATCAACACACTAAACTGAAGGATAATTTTGTAGTTGGCTTCTAGATCTAGAATCTAGAATAATTTATCTTAATGATGTTTGTATTCGTTTTGTATTACATCGGGTTTTTGATATGTCCAATTAGTTGTTGTGAAAATATTCTATCTATCTTCCCAAACCAAACCATTTAATAAGTAGTCTTTCTGGAAATGTAGTTTTTACTCATGGCCGTGTTGTTGTGAAGCAACAATATTCTATCTTTCCAAACCAAACCAATTATTAAGTAGTCTTTCTAGAAATGTAGTTTTTACTCGTGATCCAGTTGTTGTAAAGCAAAAATACTCTGTCTTTCCAAATCAATACTTTTCTACTATGAAAAACAAAGTATTCTTGTTTTATATAAATAAATAGACTATTTATAGAAAGAAAAATGAATAATTTATGTGACGGGTTTAGAATCAAATAAAACCAGATCCATTTTTTCCTTTACAAAGGAAATCATAAATGAGATTAAACAAATTTTTTCATATACATACATTTAAACATATGATATAGAATACCTTAGGTAGAAAGCTTCTTATAAAGTTAATATAAATTTTCAGGAATTATTTCAGATCTAGAAACGTTAGCTCTACATATTTCTGCATTAGTTCATTTTCGTTGTAAATCCTACAAATATATGTACATTGGAAAACCTCTATGATTAAAATAGTATTATAATCGTTAAAAATTAATTTAAAATAGTATATCACCATAGGTAAAGTAAAAGACAGTGAACAAAAAACTCTTTCGGCAACATTTAACCCCTAGGGGCAGTATGTTATTTAAATCAATGTTTACAAAATACACTGATCAAACTTTTTATACGCTTAACAAAATGGATATTTTTTCCTTAAAATCTTTAAAAGAAAGCAGAATATCACAACTATCTAAAAATATGAGTTTCACCAAACATATTTAAAAGATTAGCATATTGCTTGTTGTTCTGCATTCATTTAATTTTTATATATTAAAAATATTAATAAATAGTTTTTTCAGTCCAAAATTTCTCAAACTTTCAGCCACAAAATGATTTTTAAAAAAGAACAAAGGTTATATAACATTTATAAGAATTTAGTTTTTAGAAAAATCTTGTTATACTATAAAGTGTAAAAAAGCTAAACAAAATATAATACTTTTAGAAATTTTTCACCACATTTTCTTTCCTGTATTTTTTTCCTGGGTATAGTTTTAAGTTTATACCTAACTATATATATTTTCACCGAAATCATTTAGAGAGTTTTTGATAAAATTTAAAAATGAAAAACAAAAATCGAATCTGAAGCTGAAAAAAAAAACATTTTAAACAATATGCCCTTCACTCTCCGGAGACTTTGTTACTGGAGGTAAAATCCTTAAATTGAGTCTATTCAATTCCCATTAGAAAAGCTAACTTCATTTTTAAGGACCTGAATTTGTTCAAAGTAAAACAGTGTTTCTCGTTTATGCAGCTGCCTCCGCATTTCACAGCATGATTTTATTTTTTCTTACGTAAATCATAGAAGTTTTTTTATTTTACTTTTGAAGATCGGTTTTGCACTTTGTTTGCACACCTTACAAATATAAATCATACTTATAAAATCGAGAAAATGTAAAATTATATACACATTTTTATTTAAAATATTTCTCTAGTTTGAAAATAATTCCTAGAAAAATATAAAATATCATTTCTTTTGAAGTGAGAGAATAAGTTTATAGAGGTGCAAGCATCCGATTTTATCCGTATTTTATTTAAATCAGGTACACTGTCAGTTCAGTTAGCTAAATTCATATCATTTATATAAATATTTTGTGATTCATTGAAACAATTTAATTAACTTTAAAATTACTACAAAATAATCCTCATTTGTAAACACTGTTTATGTAAGTAAAACTTTAAACAAAACATATTAATTCAAATATATTATATATCATTTGGAATAATTGTAGTAAGTGATGCTTCTGAGGGTGTCAGGGGAAGTCTGAAGGTTCTCTGCTTCATTTATGCTTCTAAATTAACTCTTAGAAATCCAACCTCTCAGGAACCCATTGCAGCATAGATGTTCGTAGTCGTTTGGAATCGACTTTAAGCAGTATTTTCCGGTCTCATTAGCCCTCGTGTTCCAAAAAGTAGACCGTAGCGCTCAAAACCAAACCAAACCAACCTCTCAGGGCAATGCTAACTCTTTGAGACTATCTCTCATACTATTTTAGAAGTCATATGACTTCTAAAATAGTCATGACACCAACCAATTAAGAAAACGTAGTTCAACATATCAAAGCAATAAATACAAAGCTAACAGAAGTAACGTGCAGATAGATAAAACATTTCTCTTATAGGAATGTTTCGCAGATTTAATCAAGCTCGTTCTCAATGCAATATGTCTCATGAAAGCAGATTAAAAAAATTCAAAATCTCAGTCTGATTTTACAAGTTACAAGGTTAACTCGTATTAAGAATATAGATTTGAAGTGGCCGAAGGGTGGTCCACGGGCCACATGTGCACTTTTGCGGTCCTGGGCAGAATTCACGAAAATACAAGTTGAAAGAAAGAGCATACTGGTTAGTTAATTTCTAATATTATTAGATTGTTTTGTTGATTATTATTGTTACCATTATTTGTGCAGTTATGAACTTTTAACTGATCTATTTTTAATTTACAAATACTAATAAACATTATAAGCAATTGATTTATGTTTTCACCAAAACCTGTACTCGAACAAAACAAAACATTTTATTATTGCACCCACAAAGTGTTTTGGGTTGACTAGGCTGGGTATTGGTTACAAACAACCATAACATAACCCATAGGTTACAAACATAGGCTGTCAAATAGTGGTTTCTTCTTTTTCTTCGATTTCACCTCATGTTGAGTTTTAATTTATTGCCATATTCTGGATAAATGTTCTACATTTCTGTATACTAGAACAAAATTTTGCAGCACAATAACGATCCATTGATATGTTTTAATTACTGTTATATTTTCACTTAACATAATGTATCAATTTTTATATATTATGATTTGGTGCAAAGTACTAAGCTATTGAAAGGCCTAACAAAATAATTCTTTTATTTCAGCGTCCTTTTAATATAATTCTTTAAAATTTAGAAGGGTAAATACAATTGAGTGTAAATCCAATTTATTTGACGAAAATTTCTGATTAGTTATTGAAATTAGAGAAAAAAAAAGAATACTTCGCCTATATATATCCATTTATATTGAATGTTCCCGCTTCAGAAAGTGTTCTACATTTCTGTATACTAGAAGAAAATTTTACAGCATAATAATGATCTATTAATATGTTTTCATTATTGTTAAGTTTTTACTTAACGTATCAATTGTTATTTATTCCGATTTGCTGCAAATTATTAAACTAATGGAGTGCCTAACAAAATTATTCTCTTATTTCAGAGTCTTTTTAATGTAGCTCATTTAAATTTAGGTTGGTAAATAAACTTGAATTCAAATCCAAATTATTTTACAAAACTTTCTGATTAGTAATTGGAATTAGAGAAGAAAAAAGAATACTTCACCTACATATATCCATTTATACTCAATGTGCCTGCTTCAGAAATAATCCATTTATACCGGTACGCATTACAATTCCATCTCGAAGAGCATCAGAAAAGACATCGGAAGATGAGGAAGTAAATGTCCTGAAATAAATGTTTCACATCTACCTCACATTCGATTTGACACGTCATCAGAGAAATTTGCTTTAGACTGCTCTCGCATTCTAGAGGGTTCGATTGTAGAACTCCAAAAAGATTTATAAGTGTATGTGCAATAATATTTGATGTTTCAAGACTTTTATATTAATAAATAATACAACATTTCCGTCTATTTGTAGGTGATAATATACATAATCATGCACACGATTACAGTAATGCATGTAAAATATTGCTCTTTTATGTATAATCAATTTTCTTCTCGTAGAATTTATTGCATAAGACTAGAGAAAAAACTTGAATAAGCTCAGAAAATAGCCTAGTTTTTATTATATTGTACAGCAAGGAAAAATACCTTTACAGATATTGTTGTTATTTATTTTAATTTTAGTTTTTTTATGACATTACATGCCAGCACAAAAATTATTACACCCTAACTGGTTTTATTATCATCTATTTGTTGTTTAGTTGTTTTCTCATGTCATAATAACATGTAAATGTTAAACATTAATAGATATTTTTATCATTTATTTAATGTTTAGTTTTTTTCATACTGCATACCAACACAAAACATATTACTCCCTACCTGCTTTTATTATCATTTATTCATTTTTCAAAAGTTCCCCATTTTATTCCTTCCACAATTTTAATAAACGTGATCAATTCTTTTAAAACATATTCCAATATGTTCAGATTTTGTGGGAAAATTCCTTAAACAACTTTTTTTTTACCAATTTTCATTTAGGTTGCAATCTCTAATACTTTTGATTAGATCCATTTGATAACTGTTTTGCTATGAAGTTTATATTTCATGCTTATTTATGAAACTAAACATTGAAATTGATTTGCAATTTAGAGGTCATTGTAAAATATAGTCAAAAGATATATATGTTAAATTTAATTTAAAGTTAAATTTTAAAAACCTTTATAAGTTTTTTTTAATTAGAGCGTAATACAATATTCTTTCTTTGTTGCGAGTTGTGTAGAGGATAGTACAAAACTGTTAAACTAGTCGAAATGTGAAATAAAAGTTATTAAATCTTTTTTTTTTTGCGTTACATAAAAACCTGAGAAATAAACATTACAAAAGAGATAAAAATCACTATTTAATCGAAAAGATTTCTCATTTATCTCCATAAATAAAACTTAACAGTATTGCTAAACAGAGATTGAGAATAGTTGTTTGATGTAATCATGCATTACTCTTGTATATACTTCTAAATGTAAAAAGCAGAGCCAATTAAGTAATAATCTCAAACTTGAGGATAGATTGCAGTTTTCGTTTGTTTTTCGATCAACAGAACTAAACATGTTATTTATTAAGACGAAGGCTCCAATTCCAAGACTTTACTTTCTTTTGAGAGAGTATACAAATTCTTTTGTCGGTTTTTCTTTTTGTGTAAGACAATTTTCAAAAGATATTGTGTCTATTATAAAACAATCTATTTCGCTATTCATAGGATTTCTATCAAAATCGCTTGACCACTCTTATTCGTGCATACAGTTTGCCTCGTTCTTAATGCAACTAAACATGCTTCTCAAAAGACAAGAACTACATTCAAGGGATTTTCTTTTATTTGAGAGATCAAACGAACTGTTCTTTTGTTTGTTATTTTCCACGTTTACAGGACAATTTTCAAAAGACATTGTGCCTATTATAAGATAATCTATTTCACCATTCATGAGAATTCTCACAAGATCTCTTGGTCATTATACTCGTATTCCGTCTTGTCCATATTAAAATTAATATTAAGATTCGCAAGATAAAGGTTTCAATTCCAAGATTTTACTTTTCTTTAAAAGATTAAACAGAGTGTTTTGTCGATTGGTATTTTCTATGTTTGAAGACAAAAGGAACTATGCCTATTACGAGAGAATTTATTTCAGTAACTATTTGATAGCCTATTTTTGTAACCTATGGATTATGTTATGGCTGTTTGTAACCTATACACAGCCTAGTTAACCCAAAAAACTTTGTGGGTGCAATAGTAAAACGTTTTGTTTCATTCGAGTACAGGTTTTGGTAAAAACATAAAGCAGTGCATTATAATAGTTATTAGTATTTGTAAATTAAAAATAGATCAGTTAAAAGTTCATAACTGCACAAATAATGGTAACAATAATAATCAACAAAGCAATCTAATAATATTAGAAATTAACTAGCCAGTATGATCTTTCTTTCAACTTGTATTTTCGTGAATTCTGCCCAGGACCTCAAAACTGCACATGTGGCCCGTAGACCACCCTTCGGCCACTTCAGATCTATATTCTTAATACGAGCGAACCTTGTACCTTGTAAATTCAGACTGAGATTTCAATTTTTTTTTAATCTGCTTTCATGAGACATATTGCATTGAGAACGTAGCTTGATTAAATCTGCAAAACATTCCTATGAGTGAAATGTTTTATCTATCCAGACGAATTCTCTCAAGTTAGGTTAACCATGGTCGTTTCTACTCGTAATCTGTCTTTCCATAATGAAAATGAGCATGCTTAAAAGGTGAAGGTTTCAATTCTAAGATTTTACTTTTCTTTGATAGATTAAACACTATCCTGTCGTTTGGTATTTTCCTCTCTCTTGAGGCATTTACAAAAGAATTTGTGCTTTGCTTTGTATAAGAAAATCTGTTTTGCTATCAATTGGAATTCTCTTAAGATTGCTTGGCTGCAGTTGTACTCGTGCTACATCTTGTCAATAATGAAATCAAAAATGCTACTCAAAAGAGGAAGGTTTCCATTCAAAGATTTTACTTTTTTGTGAAAGATTAAATAAACTGTCTTGTCATTTGTTGCTTTTCATATTTTCAGGATAATTTTCAAAACACATTGTACTTACTATAAGAAAACATATTTTGCTATCCATAGGTGTTCTCACAAGATCACTTGCCACTGCTACTCGTGCTCCTACTCAATTTTATTCACAACGAAGCTAAACAGGCTGTTTAGAAGAATGTGTTTTCATTTTTAAGGTTTCTCTTTTCTCAAAGATACTGAATTATCGTTTGTTATTTTTCTTGCATTGAGGACATTTTCAAAAGAAATTGTACCCATTATAAGAAATTTTGTATCACTATCCATACTAATTATCAGAAGATATGTTAAGCCCTAGTCGTTCATGCTCGTACTCAGTCTTGTTAAAGATGAAACTAAACATGCTGATGAGAACACGAAGAATACAATTTTAAATTAATAAAGCAAGACAGAGAGAGGTAGAGAGAGGTAGAGATGGAGACGTAGAGAGAGAGGGGTAGAGAAGAGAAAGGTAGAGAAGAGAGAGGTAGAGAGAGAGAGAGGTAAAGAGAGTGAGGTAGAGAAGAGAAAGGTAGAGAAGAAAAAGGTAGAGAGAGAGAGATAGAAAAGAGAGATGTAGAGAAGGAGGTAGAAAGGGAATAGAGAAGAGCGAGGTAGAGAGAAACAGGTAGAGAGAAAGAGAGGTAGAGAGAAATAGCCAGAGGTAGCGAAAATTAGAGAAAGATAGCGAGTTGGAGACAGAGAGAGAGAAAGGGGGTAGAGATAGAGAGAGGTAGAGAAACGGTAGCGAGAGGTAGCGAGTGGAAGATATAGGTAGACAGATTTAGCGAGTGGGAGGGAGGGAGGGAGAAAGGGAGGGAAAGAGAGAGAGGGAGTGGAGGAGAAGCAATAGAGAGAGAGGGAAAAATGGAGGGAACAAGTGAGAGAGAGAGAGAGATTATATTGTCGCACTTACTCTACTCACTTAAATGTCTGGCAGTTATGTATACGTACAAGATCTTAATCGTAACTGATTGTCCTCTAATGATGTTTTTTCTTCTACAATGCCATAATTTATAACTAAAATCCAATTTCATACGAGTATTTGATCTTTCTTTCAACATTAAATAAAATAAATAACTACTATAAGCTTTTGATTTGGTTACGTCCTGACGAAACCTTAAAATCATTAATAAAAATTACTTACCCTAATAAGAAGACGTGTTCGGAAAATGAAAATTTCCTTTCTTACTTCTTTTAAACTGGAAATAAAATAGGATTAAAGAAAAACGGTAAATCGATACTAGTTTTCTTAAAATTATCGATTATTCCCCACCCCACTGTCACCTTCCATTATCGATATCGACTGATATTCGCAAAACTTTATCGATTGTTGTTCTTTGCGTAATGTATGTTAACATACAATTCGAGGAGAGCGCTTAAGGTAACCAAGTTCTTTATTATTGAAAGTAAACTATCAAGCTGTATTAAGAAGTTTAGCGGGTTAAAAAGTACCAGGTTACTCTGTAATTGTTGCTTTGTGCAGAAGATTTAATCTTGGAGAGTTTTCGCTTGCAGGTTTTTTTCACCTAATGCTATTGACTGTTTACTTTTATTCCTTTCCTTAGTCATTTTTTTTGTCAAAATACTTCAAGGCGACTGTGAACTTAAACGAATGGTATTATTTTTATTCAATTTGCTTAAAAGTGTAATAGTTCATTAAAAATATATTTTAGTAATAGCAGTAAACGTTAAAGACTAAAATATTATTTTCAATTTATCAATAAGTAGAAGCCGAAAGATGACCGAGTGATTAAGGCGCAGAACATCGATACCGGAGTTCGGGGGTTTCAATCCCACTGGGGCATGGATGTTCGTAGTCATTCGGATTTGACTTTAAGCAGTAGGTCCTGGTCTCGTTAGCCCGTTTGTTGTAAGGTAGTCTATTTTAGCATTACAAACAAAACAAAACCTATCAATAATTAAATATTTAAAAATAAACTTCATTTAAAACGTTCCATGTGCAGTTTCAATTGTTCCAAGATAATTTTCATTTTTATAATATGCTTTTAAAATCCTAAAATATTCTGTATTTAGAACAAGCCTTCACAGGAAATATTAGATAAAAATGTATAATAGTTGTAAAAGTATTCATTTTTTATAAAAAAATTATATATAATTTTTTAAATGCATAACAAATTGGTTGTGCTTCGAAAAATATCATTTTAGTTGTCTATTAAAGTGAACTAGAAAAAATTTTCTCTATTTAAAACTATTATTAACTTAGGATAATATTAGATTAATATTATTAAAAATATTCCTTTTTTATGAGCAAAATATATATAAAATTTTTTAAATGCATAACAAATTGGTTAATTTAGAATAATTTAGATACTATAATATTAAATATGTTCCTTTTTTATGAACAAAATATATATAAAAATTTTAAATGCATAACAAATTTGTTATGTTTCGAAAATTATAAATTTTAGTTGTCTATTATTTTAAAACCATCTAGAAAAAAATCATTTCCCTACTTAAAATTATTCTTACTTTAGGATAATATTGGATTCACATTATTAAAAATATTCCTTTTTTATTAACAAAAGGCATATAAATATTTTTAAATGCTTAACAAATTGGTTAGGTTTAAAAATCATAAATTTTATTTGTCTATTATTTTAAAATCAAGTAGAAAAATACATTCTCTATTTAAAATTATTATTAATGTAGGATACTATTAGATTAATATTATTAAAATATTCTTTTTTATGAACAAAATATATGAATTTGTTTTAAATTCATAACAAAATGGTTAATTTAGGATAATTTAGATATTATAATATTAAAAATATTCTTTTTTATGAAAAAATTATATAAATTGTTTTTAAATGTATAACAAATTGGTTATGTTTCTAAATTTTTAAATTTTAGTTGTCTATTTTAAAATCTATTAGAAAATATCTTTTTTTATTTAAAATTATTATTAATTTAATAGTTATTTTACGCTTATTAAAATAATAATTTCTAATTATTATTATAAGTTTTTTGAAATGGTCTATTATTATTTTGAGTTATTCAAAAATAATTTATGAGCATTTGTTACATAGATTCAACCATCCCATAAAAATTCTCACTTTTATAATGTACTGTTAAAACCTTAGAATATTTTGCTCTTAGGACAAACATTCACAGAAAATAAAATATAAGTTTTACAATACCTTACAATATTTTAATAAAAATACCTATTGTTCGTGACAAAGTGCCTACTACTTACATTA
Source organism: Pardosa pseudoannulata (assembly GCA_032207245.1). Lineage (NCBI taxonomy): Eukaryota > Metazoa > Arthropoda > Arachnida > Araneae > Lycosidae > Pardosa > Pardosa pseudoannulata. The sequence goes on from CM063498.1 coordinate 13,098,518, forward strand.
AATGTATAACTTATAGATTATATTTTTCGGAGATGATTAATTTTAATTGGCTTTTATTTTAAAAAAAAGAAGTATCTTTATCTCGATTAAAAATTGTTATCATTTATAGTTATTTGAAAATGAACTTTATTGAATATGTTCCATGAACTGTAGTTTGAAATAATCAATTAATTGTTTTTATAATCTACTATTTAAACCTTACAATATTTTGCACATAGCATAAACATTCGTAAAAAATATAAAATTATAGGATATATTTTTAAAAATACCTATTTTCCGAGATAAATAGCCATAAAATTTCTTTCAAATTCGTAACATGCAGAATATATGCTTCAAAAAATATAAATTTTAGCTTTATATTACTTTTAAAGCTACAAAGAACATATCCTTTTTTTCGATAAAATTTATTAATAATCATTTTGCACTTAGCCAAAATTTCAAGTATTCCCTGATAATTTTTACTTTTATAATATACTGAGTAAACGTTAGAATTTCACAAACATTCGCAGAATATATAATGTTAGCAGTTAAAGTATTATTAAAAGTATCCATTGTTCACGAACAAATTATCTCAAATAATTCTTTTAAACCCATAATAGGCATGTTATATGTTTGAAAAATATAAATTTTAGTTGTGTTTTTTTTATTTAAAATTACTATTTTTTAATTGCTATACTATAAATGATATACTGTTAGGAATACAAAAGGAATATTTTGGAAAAAATATTCCCTTTTTTTCGAAACATATTATGTTTCGAAAATATAAATTTTAGTTGGGCTTTTTTAAAAGCTATAACAAAAATATTTTCTTGATTTAAAATTATCATTTTTTAATTGTTATTTTACTTAATTTAAAATGTTTATAATGAAATAATTATTTTCATAGGTATTTGAAACCGATCTGTATTGAAAATATTTCATGCATGAATCTTTAAATGTTCCAACTATATTAAAATAAATTTCAATTTTATGATATACTGTTAGAAATCTTTGTATTTAACACAAACATCCGCAAAAAAATATACCCAGAAAATATGAAGTGTTATTAAAAATATCTATTTTTCTTGAATAAAATATCTATAACAGTCCTATTAAATGTATAAAGGACAGATTATCATTTCCAGTCTTTTATTTTATAAAAGCTAGAATGAATTTTTTTCTCTATTTTATATTATTATTAAGTTTTATATTTAATTTCCTATATTATATAAGGGTTTTAACTATAATAATTATTAAAAACCCTTTTGCTTCTAATTCTTAGTTATGTTCCATACTTCAATGCTATAGAATAATTGAATTTTCAACCCCATTTCGCCGAGCTTGGAAATCCAGTGTCACTTTAAATGAATGATAGACACGCTTGTTGAGAAACATTACCTTATCGTTCGAATATGTTACTGGAGCGTGACAGGAGAGATTTCCTTTGAATTTTGTGATCAAAAACTGTTTAGTAGAGTAGAGATTTTAATTTCGTATTTGTGCAACGTATCACAAGAGGGGGAATGGATAAAATAAGGATTACATTTCAGGTAATTGAAAGCTTACAAGTAATTTAAACATAGTTTTTTAGTTGCAGTCATTGTTACTAAGAAATAAATGTGGAAATAAAATTTGCATGAATGGTTTTCAGGAACAGGTTTAAATTATTATGTTTGAGTATAAGTTTAATCTAGAAATTTAACTGAATTTAGAAATGAAACTTTCAGCTTTTATGAAGCTTTTTTTTCTATCTTATTTTTCTGGGAATTTGCATCAAAAACATAATGTCTTACACATACAAAAAATTTAGTGTCCATTTAAACAGATTGCAGCTAGTACTATTTCTACCCATCCATCCATACATCCATACATACATACATACATATATATGTAATAGATGGGGGACAAATCAGCCCCAAAATTTAACTTCAAAACTTCTTTTAAATTGCTCCTATTATATTTCTCAGCCTGGGCAAACTGGGCTGCCAAGAGTCCAGCTAAACCTATGTCCTGAAGAAACACATCAGTCATCGTGGCTGAACATATTCTTTATTTCATTTTCTCAAACTTGTTTAGAGACATCTATTGCTTAAAGAGAGTAGCCTTTGATTAGAGACATCTGTCAAAGTGTAGCGTTCCAGATGAGTATTATTGCTGATTTTTACAGATATTAATGGGAGAGTTATTGCTTCCTCATTAAAATGCCAGCAATATAATTTTTTGTTTAGAGAATCAGAAAAGACTTTCGAGGTTATGATGAAGGAATGAAAACATCATCATTTAAACTGAATTTCTTGGAAATATGGTTAATATAAAGAGGAGAAATTAAAATTTAGAATAAGGATTTGGAAAAGAATTTTAATTTTGAATAGGCTTTAGGGCTTAGATATTGATATCATTACATATATATATATATATATACTTGCAACGGTAAAAAGTTTTCTTTTCACCTACCACACGGGGATATAGCCGTATATTTTACACGCGAGAGATTACTTGGCATCACAACTTTATCACGGTTATGTTGTGGAATTTTAACTCATAGGAAATGAAAACGAAGTAAAATTTATCTAAAATTCGTTAATTTAGATTTTACTAACAGATACGTCATAAGCAAAATACAAATGCTTTTGGAAAGGCCGTAGTGAAGAGTGGATAATCACGTGCTTAATTTCTCACGAGAGAGAAAAAAATGATGATTCTACCATGACCCGTAAATAAACGTGGCAGAAAAGTTCATTCAATAGCATAGCGACAGTAGTGATTCAGTATTTTTCTGAGAGAATTAACAGTTGGAGTAAGAAAAGGAAAGAACGGACCATGTGTAGCTGATATATATATATATATATATATATATATATATATATATATATATATATATATATATATATATATATATATATAACAGTAAAAATTGAAGTTGGTCAAGTTTCTAAATTATGAGAGTGGCATCGTTGTGTTTCCGGTTTTGATGGTCACGTGACAGGGTGAGATAAGTATTCCATTAGATGGCGGAACGTGGTGTGTAGCGTAAGGCCTACGTATTTTCGATATGGAAATAAATGTTATTAACTACGACTGCCTTATGTGATTGTGACAAGGAATTTATTATTTATGATCGTCGACGAACTCCTGAATATGTTACATATATATATATATATATATATATATATATATATATATATATATATATATATATATATAATATATATATATATATATATATATATATATATATATATATATATATATATATATATATATATATATATATATATATATATATATATATATATATATATATATATATGAGTTATTAACTAATTTTTAGATTGGAGAATTCTAGAAAGAATGAGATTTCACTGAATCATGTCTTTTGATTTGATTGACTAAGAAAGAACATAAATTGGGATAGTATAGTACACATGCACGCATATATGTGTGTATGTGTGTGTGTGTGTTTGGGAGCTAATTAAAATGCAAAATGACTTTAAAAAGTACTTAACCCCTTATGACACCTGTGACACCAGAACTCAGTTCGGACAATGCAAATGCGCCGATTTTAGAATGTCCGACCTGAGTTCAAACAAGAAAAAAAACTGTATTTCAATTCTGTAAAGCTCGAAAGCGGTTCGTCTAATATTTAATTTGCCATCTTTCGAATAGATAGAGATACCAAAATTTAGGCATTTTCGCAGAATTTATCGCTATTTCTCATATACTATAAAAGATTTGTGAAATTCAAAGGTATATGAGAGAAAGGGAATTCATAACAGGTGATATAGGTAATAATATTGCTGTATTAGTTTATTATACTTATCCAGAAAATTATGTGATTTGATTTATTTTGCTATAATTTGAACAAAAATTACTGTAATCTCTCAACATTTTACATATATTTAAAAACATTGAGAATAATAGTTATATCAATTAGTTTTTATTTTCCAAAATAATCTATTTCTAACATTTGGATGGTAATAACAAACAAAATTACAAAGAAAAAAGTTTCCATTTTTAGCACGTTTTTCTTAAATATTTTTCACACTAAAAGGAAAAATAAAAAATAAATCTTTTACTAATATTACTATTAACTTTTTAATAATGTTTCCGATTTTTGGAGTGTTACCATGGAACAATTTTCAACCAGAGAATCATTTCAGAGATTGCTTAATTGGAGAGAGAAGTCTACAAATACCTACTACTGATTATTTGAAACAGCAAATAAAAATTTCTTTTTATGTAAATACATATATGCGAAGAAAGCAGTATAAATAGTTTCACTATGTGGTGACTAGGGTTTTGCTGATGAAGGGACTCTCCCAAGTAACCAGAAACAATAACACAGAGTGCATTCAAAGAGTGATAATAAGGGCTGTACAAATAACTGAAAATAAATTTCGAATAGTTGTAAAGAATTTTTAAATTAACATGTACTTAGAATAAACCTAATTAATTCAACAAGACAAGTCATTAAGTAGCAATGCTCACTTTATAGGTAAAATATATATTTTATATTACTTTACTAGTAATCCTATATTGAAATCTAACATATTTCTGTCAAACCCAAACTTATTGATCTGTAAAGTATATAGTTACGAACTTCAAAGCTGGGTTCGGGGATTGAAAAGACTTTAAGTAAGACTACAGCAAGATAACAATAATTTATTGTCAATCAGTTGGAAAATACAATGTCAGAAAGGCATCAAGATTAAGGTCCTGCACACTCGTACCAAGCTTACAAAATCATCGCGAAACAACTCGATCAGAATGCTGTGGGCTCATGTACCTCTTTTCTCATAAAACAAAATGGAAGCATCGGTAAAACACAACACAGCTTGCACACTCTGTATACAGAGAAATCTACTTAACCACTCTCTCGTTTTGGGACTCAGCCTGCCTTATATAGGCCCGAAGAAACTGCTGGAATATTCCAGAAACTGGAACCGAAAGTTGTAAAGTATCACCACACTTGGCAAAATTTGGTGACACTTGGCGATATTTGGCGACGAACTTGACGACAAAAAATAGTTTGCCAAAACTGTCGCCAACGAGCCGATATCTCGCCAATTAGGCGAGATATCCATTTAGTCCCATGTTAAATTTGAGGTTCACTAAACAAATTTGTAACAATATATACCACCAGTTACTAAAGTATCTTAAGATTTGTTATTTCAATAACTTCATATTCATTAATATTTTCAACAGTATTTTGTATATAAATTAGAATTTCATAGAACAATCAATTTATGTTTATTTATATTCTTTTGAAATTTGTGCATTCATAATCTACTTATAATTTGGGCAGTTAGTTGTCTTAACTCCAGTTTTCCTAATTTACACATTCTGAACTACGATTCATGTTCAATTACTGTCAGCTTGCATTCTTTAATGTAAAATATTTCAGGTAATTCGTTATACTTTGAGTTTCCGGGTAGAAATTTTCAGTTCTTCAATAAAGAATCTTTGGATGATTTTATTTCCGAAATATTTGCTACTACAATCCGCTAAGTGCACATTCAAATAAAGTGCAGGATATCATATATGTACCTCTAAAGAATTGTGAAATGGAATGGGAACTTAAATGTTTAAGATACACACACGAAAACCTACTATTTGGTAATTTCAAAAGAAGTTAATAAATATTACATCATCATTCTCTTTATCTACAAATAAGATAAATTTATGTTTAAATATTTATAGAAAGTGCTTGTGTGATTTATATAAATTCATGTCAAATATAGTTGCCTAATTTTGGACAAACACTAATTTTGGACAAACATTCTATAATACCAACACATATTAAAGTCGTTATTACTGATTATTAATTAATAATTTCATCCACCCATTTTAAGAATATCACATGTGTTATCATAACCGATATTAAATTTACCTGTTGACAACAGATGTCAGTTATTGTTGTATTTTAACACCAGATATAATCTGGAATATTTTTTACATTAAAAAAAATAAATTATAAATGTACAATCATATTCAGCAGCGTACTTTAACTGAGAATTCTGTAAAAGTAACGGATTGCAAGTGGATTTGGTTAGCACGCAATGTTTTTCAGAAAAATCAGCAAATAATGATCTCTTATTATGCAAACGCTTTAACCCTCTAAGCGGTTTGCATGTACAATTCCGCCAAACCAATGATGTCTTCAAAGCCGTTGTCAAGTACAAATTTCGTCCTACAAAAACGTTCCGTAAATGGATGTAATATATATTTCTGCCAGTTATTTCCCCATACAATTTAGCGGTAGAAGGGTCAGGTCGAATGTTTAGGAACTGCACCCCTCTTTGATTAACATTTCTTGAGGGATGCACCCCTATCCCCTGAGGCACAAAGACGCTGATAGCTTTTCATGTCTTTATAAATCTCTATTTCGAAGTATTTCGCTTGAGGTAACAGATGTATCTCTAATTGCACCACTTAAATATCTTGGATGACTTTCGTAAAGAATATAAATAAGTCTCTTAAAGAATAATTTTATTTGTACATTTCCAATCCATTATTTCTTATGGGTTGATCTTCGAGACTTGAGCTGTATATGTATTAAAAATTAACAATTTACAATATCTATTTATATATCTATTTATAACTGGAAGCAAAGGGACAATAAAGAGGGTGGGTTTCCAGTATTCCATTCTAATCGACTAAGGGTGAAGTAAAAAAATCATAGAACACTTTGGCCACTGGCACAGTAAACCTTTAGCGTATTTTTAGAGACATTTTTCCTCGATGTGTTCCCCTTGGAGGATTAATATATCTTTGTGAATTAATGCTAGACTATGAAAAAAAAGCGGCGTTGTATAAAAAGCTCCAAAGGAACTAAATGCGATTATTATGCAAAAAAAAAAAATTGTACTTTTCCATTAATCGCGTAAAATGACCTTTGTTAAATACTGGCAAATATAGTACTTTTATAAGTCGTAATTTATTTAAAAATAAAATCACCTACAAAAATATTTTCAAAGGAGTAATTTATATTTAACGAGAACTAACGCAGGGTGAGAAACGTATAGTCCTTTGTTACAAGTGAACAACAAGTTTTCTTAAAGTATTTCATCATTAAAATCTATGACTATGTTTTGCTATTGTCATTTCACTCCCTAATTATAATTTAACCCTTTGAAGGTCACCAACACAAATTCTTTAGAATTTAATGAAATTAGTTTATAAATGTTATCTATGAACCTTATGAATGTAAAATATATGAAAATTTTCCTTAACATTTCTTAGAGGTGTATACCTTTAGGAGGTTTTGATTGGTAGTTAACCCTCCGAGTGGAACACACCGAGGAAAAAAAAGTCTCCAAAAAATACGCTAAAGTTTTATTGTGTCAGTGACCAAAGTGTTCTATGATTTTTTACTTCACCCTTTGTCGAATACGGGAATACGGGAAACCCACCCTCGTTATTGTCCCTTTACTTCCGGTTATAAATAGATATATAAATAGACATTATTGATTGTTAATTTTTAATACACATAAAGCTCGTTAAGTCTAAAAGATAATCCTATAAGAAATAATGGATTCTAAAAATACGAATAAAAATATTTCAAGAGAATTATTTATATTTTTTTTAGCCAAGATATTTAAGTGGTGCAATTAGAGATACATCTGTTACCTGAAACGAAATACTTCGAAATAGAGATTGACAAAGCCATGAGAAGCTATCAGCGTCTTTGTGCCTCAAAAAGTAGCAGTGCATCCCTCAATAAATGTCAGTCAAAGAAAGGTGCAGTTCCCAAACAATCGACCTGACCCTCCTACCTCAAAACTCCATGGGGGAAAGCACTGGCAGAAATGTACATTACATCCATTTTCGGAACATTTTTGGAAGTAGAAAATTGTACGTGACAACAGGCGGAATTGTACGTGTAAACCGCTTAGAGGGTTAAAACTGATATACCCCTACCCTTGTACAGCTTGAATATAATACTTTTTAAAATTTTAATTATATTGTAAGAACAATAAAAAAGTATCCTTAAAATAGTACAATAAATAAAAAGTTTAACAAATAGTACAATAAATAAATAGCTTAGCAAATAGTATAATAAATAAATAGCTTAACAAATAGTATAATAAATAAATAGCTTAACAAATAGTATAATAAATAAATAGCTTAAAAGATTGTATAGTAAATAAATAGCTTAGCAAATAGTATAATAAATAAATAGCTTAAGAAATAGTACAATAACTTAAAAATAGTAAAACAAATAAATAGCTTAGCAAACAGTATAATAAATAAATAGCTAAACAAATATTATAAATAGTATAATAAATAAATAGTTTAAAAATAGATTAATAAATAAATAATTTATAAGTGTTGTTTGGTAGATACTTTTATTTGAAGTTATAAGTCAGAAAAATCCAATTACTGTCTTCCCAGGTACGGAAAGTTTAATTACATATATTTCAAAAGAAAAAAAATTAAATGTAGTGCTGTCATATATTAAGGTTTAATTGTCAAAACATAAAAAACTGAAAAAATTATTCATATGTCTACAAAAAGTAAAGAAAAAAATTAAGATATTTAAATGTGGTCTCATTGCGAAACCACTGTCCGCTAAACGGTTAACGGAGATTTCACTCTGAAAGGGTCAGGCTTTTAATTAAATCGTATATGGTATCACCCTAAAGAATAAATATTTTCTGGAGCTGTGAATTAACTTTTCTGCTGCTGCAGTAAGTTTGGGCAACGCCCGTTAGAATTGAAAAGTATTAAGAATACATATCTATCTGTTCATTTATAATGAATCGTCAGTATGTTTCTTTCAGTCAGGGGCAGGTTTGATAAGTCTTGCGTGATTCCACAGAGAGAGGTATGCATGTCGTCTAGCAATATATCCCTGTTTCGTCTGTTGGAGATAATTGTTGAGAGAAGAGTTGTAGATTAAGAACTGAGAAATGCAGAAGCACTTACTGGCACAGTAGTCTCTGAAAGTAACGATTTGACAGTTACTTGAGCTGAAGTATTGAATTTTTATCTCTCATAGAGGCAGGTTTAGGAAGTTTTTTTCTTGTAATTTAAACATGTTTTTGCTTAAAGAAACAAATATATTCAACGCCATATTTTAGATATATATAAACTAGCATTATTGCAAAATATTATATTTAATAAATTAAAACCCTTTAAAGATTTTTGTTGAGATAGGTGTCAAGGATATTTTTGAGATAGAAATCAGAATATTAAATTATATTTAAAAAAAAACTACATTAAATATTTTTAGATTTAAAATTTACTAACAAAATGTACTTATGTTTTATCTCTTGAAAACAATTATCATATGTTAAATAATTGAAAATGATCCCAGTTAAAAAGTACGATGTTTCAATTTAAGCATTATAAACATATAAAAAAATAAGTAAAAACACTTCTTCATCCTAAAGAATTTCTAGAATTATTGGCCACTTAATTATAGATCAAGGTAAGTAGGACGAGTTTGTCCTTTTCAAGAACTTGAAAGACACGTCAGATTATAAACAAAAGTTTTCTTTGGTATTAAAAGATTATCATCAAAGCAAAAAATAAAATTAAACATCACAAAGCCAATATTTTAGCTAGCTGTAAATAATACACAGCATGAAAGCACTTCTTACTGCTTATATCTATCAATCCATGTATATTTATATAATAAATTGGTTATTTAAATTTATATTGTTAGGAAGAAGTTATAAATAACTCTATTATATTATTAATAAATTTTAATTCATTTTTTTAAAAATTTAAGATTCTTTTTTTGATTCTCCTTATTTCTATGACTATATATATATATATATATATATATATATATATATATATATATATATATATACAATAAAATTGTAAATCCTATTTACAAAAATGTTTCAAAGTACATTATCATTCTTTTAATGGTATATTTAGATGTAAAAGTTTAAATTGTCGAATCGTCTAAAATCTAAATAAGTATACTTTCTTACATTATCTATCATTACATTTAATAAAAATTGAAATTCTTCCGAGGACTTGTAACACGAAATGCATCATTCATTCACATATATGTCATGCATAAGAAAAGTCATAGGTCCAATGATTTCTTGATAATGTCTTTAATCATGTATATTGCACAGTTTAACAGTGTGACGCCTTTAAAATTCTCAAATGAGAGGTAAAGTGAATAATGGATCATAGTTAAAGATAAAATTTTAAATTTGCTTTTATTCTGGATTAAATACGGCTATTTACAAAGGAATGTTAATTCCTGAGTCATGTAGAACTGCAAAGGACGGTTGCTGGTAAAACTTCCTCACGATGATCACAGTCGAAAGAAAACCAAGAGATTTAATAATCTCTTAAATGTGGGGAGGCTTTTCAGGGTGCAATCAAATGCAATTTATCCCCCGTTCGGTATCCGAGACTCTACCGCTCCCTATATGAGCGAACTTTACGAATCTCCTGAACTAGCAAGCTCTCTGGTAAAAAAGGCAAAAGTCTCCACGAGGTCAACACATCTCCAAAAAAAAAATGACAAAAAGCCCTGAGTCACAAAATTGTAGGCTTTTTATACCTGGGGGTCAGTTACGGTTCTCCCAATTGTTTTTTTGGGTCAGTTAAGATCCCAGTTACTTGAGAACTTCAGCTAAAGTTACAGTTATATTTTTTAGCTCAATTCTCATTCGCTGGCTGTCCCTTCACGGAATTTCTGAGCATTCATTAACTAGATCCATCAGGGGCGTATTCGTCTATTCAGTCCGATTGTCAAGATCCCAGTCTCTGTGACGCCACTCTATTGTCCAGGTAAACAGGGAGGTTCTGGTCAGCTGTTTTGGCGCATGCTTGGACAAAGGGGAGTCTTCCCAACAGTCAACCATCAAACATGGCACTCGTAGCTAGCGTCCACATTCTAACAAAGAACCTCAATTAGCCAGGGTTCTCGCAACAACCCTTTCTCAAGACGCTAACTCTCAATCCTTGAGCATTAAGGTCTTTTATAATGAATTATTATAGATTCATGTACCTGCATTAAATGAATGTGGTGCATTTTTGCTCTTAAACGAGGAAATTATTAATTTTTAGTATCCAAACCTGGCGTGTATATATATATATATATATATATATATATATATATATATATATATATATATATATATATATATATATATATATATATATGTGGGGGGGTGTTGTATATGAATAAATATATATATATATATATATATATATATATATATATATATATATATATATATATATATATATATATATATAATATATATATATATATATATATATATATATATATATATATATATGTGTGTGTATATGTATGTATGTATGTATGTATATGTGTATATATATATGTATATGTATATATGTGTATATATATATATATGTATATATGTGTATATATATGTATATATATATATATATATATATATATATATATATATATATATATATATATATATATATATATATATATATATATATATATATATAGTGTCTAACGGTAAAGAATAGCCGTAGAAATGCCTAAATTGTAGCATTTATTTTTCCTCTAATTTCAGCAAAGAAGTTTATTTATAATCCAAAACAGATAACATGTAATATTCTAATCTTTTTTGTGAATATTTCCGTACACTACTCTAGAGGTGTAAATGCTAGATAATCACATTTTAAAAATATTTAAAATTCTTTTTTCTATATGTTTTGTATACACTTCTCTATCGCTTGGTTCCAAGTGAATTTAAAATTTTTTAATGCAATGCTAAAATGATGTATGCCGTTTCGTGATTCCTCGAATCGAAGGTGAAATTCGATTGGTCGTAGATTGGTACCGTTAAGCGGGTAGTTCGTAAGTAAAGAGTAACTGTATATGTATGAATTGATGCTCTTAGAGGTTTAATATATCGATTAATGCGAGTGATTCTTATATTGTGTTCAACTGGAATACCTTTCCTTGATTCAAAGCTTTAGGAAGTATGAGTTGTTAAAACCGTTCCTATAACTACTATTATTTTTGTTCCTTAACAATAATTTCCTCCTCCTTTCACTTTGCATATCATTTTACTTAACATCCAGAATGTTTCCATTTCAGCAAAGTGAATAATATTTCCACTTTAAAAAGCGATAAAATAGATACGAATGCGCATTTAGGAATAAATGGCTGCTATTAAGATAAAAATATTCAAAATTTATCAGGTTTCGAATAGCGTTGTTACTGATAGCTTTTATATTTCACACTTTTTTAGCTTTGTATATGCGTATTCACATTCACAGAAAATGTCATTTACACTTTAGCTATAAATTTGAAAAAAAAAATATGGATAAATTTAAAATTTGAAATCAGTCATTTGTACGTTAGCATTTTGATAAATTGTTTAGATATGCATTTAGAAATGTGTAGTTGTAAATACTTCAACAGTAGCATTGTAGTCAAATTTCGTTTTGTTTGTGGTTTTCTATATGGTGTTTATACAAACCAAAAGAGATTAGGTAAATATCAATTGCTACAAATATCAACAAAATCAATCTTGCCTAACTTCCGCAGCTGAAAAATTATTCATTAAAAAAAAAATTGAAGATTTATTGCACTAAAGGTGAAACAAAATTATGTGCTGTTGTGCTATGCTATGCTATGCTATGGCTATGGCTATAGTTGTAGCATGCTATGTCTTTCTCAACTATGCAGCATCTAAATTTTCAGCGGAAAAAAATTTAAATTAAAACTTATTTAAATATATTCTTTAAAATTATGTTGCTGCACACATTATTGCACATTCTTCTTATGTCTGTTTTTTAAACGAAGAGTCTTGAAATAAATACTATATATTTTACACGGACAAAGTCAATATTTTAAAATAGTTTTATAGTTTAAAAATAAATTGTTGGTGCATTTAACAATAGAATAAAATTTTTACCATCGAAATAGCACGATTATCTATCTAAAACTTATTACTGATTGCACGATAATTAGTTGCAAAAATATTACTGATATTGGGATATTTTTAATTTTTTTTGTTATCAATATAAAACTCTTAAATTCTAGTAAAAATATACGAAAGAGTACACCAAAAAGTGTTAAATCTTGCTAAAGTTATAACTTTTTAAGGTATAGCCGATTGAAAATAAGAATATTTTTTTTCATTATAGTACTAGTTAAGATACCCAAGTTCCTTTATATTTTATACTTACTGTTTTTTTAAATGAAAAGTAAATACAAGTGTAACAAAGTAACAAAGTGTAAAGTAAATGCAATACAATAAGTGATATACAATGGAATCTCACTTATACAAAGAATTTTCTGTTAACCCTCTTTTCAGAACAAGCGTATGTTTCATTTAAGTAACTAGAAATCGTTTTCATCTATGACAACTTGATATCAAAACTGTAATAGTTTTCGCTCGTTTTTTATAAATAAAGGTATATAAACCTTAAATTTATTTTAAATACCTGTAAATTGTCACAACAAAAACTATTTTTCTTTTCTTTATTAAACACATCATGTTTTTACATACAGTAGAAATTCACGTATATTGAGGCTAGAGCTTTAGTATATCTGAATAAACCGTACTTTACGGGATCAAAAATTTCTCTTAAAAAATTAATATGTCGTATAATTGCACATTTTTATTAGAGAATAAGTAGTAATTTATTATTCAAATGAACATGGACATAGATTTAATGAAAATTTCTACGGTCAACAAAAACCGTTATGCTTAACCGGATATTTCGTCTCAGTAACACATATATTTCCACTATATAATAATTTCTATGATTCTTTTTTATAGCCATATTGCTTTGATATTGCCGTTTTGCACCCAGACTTTGGTCATGGTAATTAAGTTTTGAATTAATTGTTGTATTTATGTCGAAATTAAAATTAGTTATTAAATTGTATTACACTAACAATACATTTAAACAATTCATTATCATAACCAAAATAATGGCAAAGTATTTCTTATTAATCTACAATTCTTATCGCATTATTAGGCTGTTAAAAAAACCGCTTTCAAAATCAATACAGTTTGGTATATTTTGTCTAATGTTGAAATGTTCGGTCCATTTCCACAAAGAACTTGTATATTTGAACTTGAATTATTGAGTGATGGTTTCATTAAAAACGTAGAATAAATGTTTGACTTATAATGAAAAAAAAAGGTTTTTTATGTAGAAATTTTATAAAAAACTCTATTGAATACATTGTGAATATTTAAAATTTATTTTTAGAAATTATGTAAATTGACCAGAATTTAAAATTTTCTTGTAAATTTATCTAGAATTTTAGACCAATAAAGTTAACGTTATCTTTTCTATTGGATTACTTTTAAATTTATACTTTACAAAATTAAATTTCAATGCAGTTTAAATAATTACTTTGACTAAGGGCGAAACGTTGGTTATGTAAAATATCAGTGTCATTTCTAAAATACATTGCATTTGAAATCTGTTTAAGTATTACTGCCTACATTAAGGTATAAAACACAGCAATAAAGAATTTTACATTTCTAAAGAAACAACTAATTTTCAAATAAATCTTAACAATTTTATCGAACATATTTTCAAATAACAAAAATAAAGAGTATAAACACTTTTCCATAATTGTTATTCACTATATTATTTTATTTATTATAATTTTGTAATCATATATTTTATTTTATTCTAAATATGGGAATGGTTTCATTTGACCACAGATATAAAGATTACAAACTACAAATAATAAATGGACACGTGTAAAAAAAGTAGGAAACATGTTATCTACATATCAATATTTCTTATCTAAAATTAATGATTTATTCTTTTAATGATTGAATACCAAGTGTGTTTATTTAATATTTGAAATGTGGTTTAGTAATAAATTATATATTTTGGTTTTGTATTAAGGACTACAAAAATGTAGCATCAAATTACTTATTTTTATATAATTTAAATGAATTGAAAATTTAAAAATGTTATTAGTATTTTAAAATTGTACATAATTTTTTTCTGTTTGAAAATATCAGTGAAACAAGCAGTCTCAATAAAATGCTGAAAACTAATACTTGGTTCAAAAGAATTGAAGTTATACTTAAGAAAATATCTATTACATACATTAAAGTTTGAAGCATTTTGTCTGTTTAAGGAGTCTGGTTTTGTACGTAAATATTTATTTGATATTTTACTAAATAATGCAACAGCAAATTATTTGCTTTTACATTATTTAATTATATTAAAAATTTAAAAACTTTATAAGTATTTTAAAATTTTACTTAAGATTTTTCGATTTGCTAATAGTGAAACAAGCATCTCAATAAAATAAAAACTACAACCAAATTATATTTTTGGTTGCAGTGAAATGAAGTAATACGTAAACAAATATCAATTGAAGAAACTGAATTTTAAAGTATTTTGTCTGTTTAGAGTCTGGTTTAGTACCGAAATATTTATTTGATATTTTGCTATCAAGGTCTACAAAAATACAACAGCTATTTGTTTTTAAATCATTTAAGCATAGTAAAAATTTAAAAACTTTATTAGTGTTTTAAACTTTTACTTAAATTTTTTCTATTTGAAAATGCTAGTGGAACAAGCATCTCAATAAAATACTAAATATTAATATTTGGTTGCAGTTAAATGGAGTAATACGTAAAAAAATATCGATTAAAGAAACTGAATTTTAAAGCATTTTGTCTGTTTAGAGTTTAGATATTTATCGCTGCATTCTTACAGAAGTTTTTCTATTGTTTTTCACTTATCTGAACGCTGGGAAGGTGCGGACGTGTTTATCTTAA
The DNA here is from genome assembly GCA_032207245.1 of Pardosa pseudoannulata. Classification (NCBI taxonomy): domain Eukaryota; kingdom Metazoa; phylum Arthropoda; class Arachnida; order Araneae; family Lycosidae; genus Pardosa; species Pardosa pseudoannulata. The sequence continues at coordinate 13,114,234 of CM063498.1, forward strand.
CAAGATAAATTTTATTTACATTTTGAGGGAAAGATAAAACTGATACGAAGTATTGCTTTACTTCAGTATCAAAATGAGAGTGGCTCCTCATAAACAATGCGCTTTTATCAGTCTAAAAACTTGTGGAAAAAACGCATTAGGTTTTTTTCCCTCTCTTTTTAAGTTGCATTCAACATAAATGAAAATGTTAAATAAAAATGCAAAATGTCAGGTATGCCACTATTTATGGTGGAAATTTCAAGGAGATGGGATATTTTGGCATTCAGAGATAATTCGGTTTGTTTTGCTCCCGGAATACGTAATTTTCTATAGAAATGAATGCCAGGAATGGTTTTGCCTCACTTCTTTCCTTTAAAGTTGAAATATTATGTTTCGCGATTGTTTACGGTATTTATTGAATAATAAAAAAATAATTTTTGTTTACACGCATTTAAAACTTAATCTTTTAAATGAGATTATAGCACGAAACTGAAGACAAAAAAATAATTAAACTTTGAAAATAGAATCGATTTTTAACTGTTAAAAATCATCTATTGATTTTTAAACGTATTAGGGTGAACAATACATAATTATGTGTGCTACTAAAATACAAAAAAATATACACTAATAGTTTTTGTTTGTCTTTTAAACTGTGATACTAACATCTTTACTTACAGTATTTATTGATTAAATTAAAAAATAAATTTTGTGTATACGCATTTAAAAATCAATCTTTTAAATGAGATTATAGCAAGAAACTGAAGGCAATAAAATATAATTAATCTTTGAACATAGAATCAATCTTTAACTGTGCAAAATCATCTATTGATTTTTTAAAATATTATGATGAAACAGTTTATAATGCATAATTATGTGCTATTAAATGTTACTAAAAATAGAAAAAAATATACAAAAATAATTTTTGTTTGTCTTATAATTTGCGATACAAATATTTTTAATTACATATTAGCAGTTTATATAAAACTTTACCTAAAAGGACAGTTAAACTATTATAGTTTCTAATATATATTAATTTTATATATACAAATGTACATACAAAATTAGGTTACAAATACAAAACGAGGATAAACTGCAAATATGTATGAACGTATAAAATCAAACATGTACATCTACATGACAAGTTTGTATAATTAATAAATATAAAGATATCAAAAAATTCAAAGATTGAACATGGCAAATTATTTAGTTTAAAAATGTATAGAGCCCAGCAATGGTCGATTGGTTAGGATGCTGGCCTTCGGTACCGAAGTTCGTGGGTTCGAATCCCACAGTGGCATGGATGTTCGTAGCCGTTCGGAATCAGCTTTAAGCTGTAGGTCCCGGTCTCATTAGCCCTCGTGTTGCAAAAAGTAGACCGTAGCACTCCAAACCAAACCAAACTAAAATGTATAGAAGTTTTTACAATAGTAATTTTTATTTTTCTTAAAAACTACGAGATGGTTGTTAAAAAAGATATGTATAGTTCATAAAAACTATTTTTAAACGTACAATAATAAATACTATTTTAGTTTCTATTATACATAATTTTATATTTGAAAGTATGAATAGATATGTATGAATATACACACAGTTATATACATAAATGTACATACATACGTACAAAAATAAACTGTCAAAAGAATCAAATGCTGAACATTATATGTACAACTGTACATACGAAATCATGTGTAACTTGTGCATACAGAATCTTGATACGATTTTCCCTCACAAAACGGTCAATTCATATATTTAAAATTTATCCTCATAAAATAAATGTTATATTTACCTCATTCATACTTTTCCCTAAATATAGTTAAAACAATTCGGATCCACCATCTTGTACGAAATATTTATTTGTAGAATTTAAGAGAATTGCAGATGATTCTTTTAGTGTTTGTTTACAACATTTCAAGTTTACAAAGGTCGGCAAATAGCTATGTGGTTCAACAAGAACTTTCTTAAGCCACATGATTGTTAGTAAACTCAGTGTGGGGTGGCAAAAATTGATGACCTATGCACCCACTAGGAGCAAGTTCAGGTGAAGGGGGAGGAGGATAAAGAATGTGAACCTGAACCCTCACCCAGTTATCCTGAAGGACACGAAACTTTGTCAAATTTTAAATGATTAATGCACGTGCAGGCTGACAGGGATAGTATATTTCAGAAATAGAAGCGATGGACCAATCAATCTTTGTAAGCAGGGTTTTAACCTGTGCAAAGCAGTTATGAATTGCAAATTGTTTTTAATCGTTAAGGTATGATTTTAACCATAAGTTATACTTTATAAAATGTTAAAAGCTTCAAGCAAAATTGTTAATTTCCATTTAAACTTAGATATGCATTTCGCCAGATTTATGCATCCATTTGCTACATTTATATTTTATACTCTTCCTTGATAAACAGAAAAACGAGGGTAAACAGCAAATATGTATGACCGTATAAAATGAAACATGTTTATCTTCATGACAAATTTGTATAATTAATATATATATATATATATATATATATATATATATATATATATATATATATATATATATATATATATATATATATATATATATATATATATATATCGAAAAATTTAAAGATTGAACATTACAAATTATTTAGTTTAAAATGTATAGAAGTTTTTAAAATAGTAATTTTTATTTTTTTTAAACTACCAGACGGTTGTTTAAAAAGATATGCGTAGTTCATAAAAAACTATTTCTAACCATACATTAATAAATACTATTTTAATTTCTGTTATAAATAATTTTATATTTGAAAGTATGTATGGATATGTATGAATATACACACAGTTATATAAATAAATGTTCATACATCCGTACAAAAATAAACTGTCAAAAGAATCAAATGTTGAACATTATATATACAACTGTACATACAAAATTATAATATATATATATATATATACATATATATATATATATATATATACATATATATATATATATATATATATATATATATATATATATATATATACATATATATATATATATATATATATATATATATATATATATATATATATATATAGTGTCAGGGTTTATATGTAAAAAACACCTCCATAATTAGAGTTTCTAACTACACAGAAATTAAATTGCATAGTTCATTGCAAACATCTGTAATATATTTCTATGTTAATAACTATTAAATATTACCAAAATGCCTTATTAATACCAATACTAACGAATTAAATTTATTATAACAATGTTCCTCATGCAGCGTAGAGTTAAACATACGGCGCATTACAGCATTAATCAGGTAGTGAATCACTTATTCGCATAATATATATATTCAATTCAAATCAACCTAAAAATGTAGTCTGTGACTTATTTGAAAAGCTTTGGCTTCCCCTCTACGTGAGTTTCTACTGAATTAGTGATGTCATTAGATAAGATAGATCTGTACAACTAATACTGAATCTTAATTCATCGAGTGTAATGGACCCACTGATGGAATTGCACTGCTTTCCCGGAAACCATATTCCGATTTAATGATCTTCGCGATCTTTATACAAATGTAGTCGTTTTACTCTCAATAGCTTGACATGTTTGATTACAGGAATGAAATTCAAAGCTCTTATCTTCCTTTGCCCAAGATAGGACATGACACAGAAGAAAAAAGTATCATTTTATAAACAATATCATATTTATCTATCTTCATGTGAAGAAAAAACGCTTGTAATGATAAAACTCGTTGCTTTTCACCTCCACGGAGGTAGTTTCACCTCAGTAAATTGGGAACACTTTCTAATTTCAAGTTTCATTTATATAGGAATAAACAATTCATAATTAATTTTTTTCTGTTTATTAAGAATTTTATTTAGTGTCCAGAAATAAAGCATATAAGTAAAAATTGTTATTCTGAAGTATCAAAATTTGTGAAATAATGTAGGCAATTTCAAAACAGAATTTTAATTAGAAAAAGTTAAAACTTTTATTTTTCTATTAATATCTATATATAATTGATTTGAACTCGATTTCTATCTCTTAACTTGATTAAGTTTGTTCATGAATATAGAAAACTAGCATCTAGCCCGTCGTAGCTAGTCATATGACAGGATTAGTAATTTGTAGTATTTTATTATCCAGAATTGGGAAATACCTTATGAGGCAGGTAAAAAATTGGTTTGTTTTTAGTCTGAAAATTATCTGGTATATAAAATAAGTATATAAAATAAGTATAAAATATGTGGTTATGTATAAAAAACAAACACACCAACGAACAAACTTCTTAATTTTCAAAGATATATAACTTAAACGCTAGATATTTATTAGTCCGTGAAATACACTATTAGACTTTGCCGGTGATAAAACTTGCATTGCAACCAAAAATAATCGACGATTAAATTTTCAATTATCACATATGTACCTAATCTACTATTTAAGCGAAATATAAAATAAAATTATTTACATAATATCTAAGTTCAGTGTTAAAATGTAGGAAAATAATTCAGACGATATTTAAATAATTTAAAATAAGAAATGCCGTCATAATGTTAGAAAAGAAAACGTTATTTTTACCTATTTATTATGTGATAAATTAATAAATTTAATCGCCTGATCTTAACCGTTGGAAATAGGGCTTGAAATAATGGCATTAAAAGCTCAAAGTGAAGAAGGGGTAGATTTAGAACGTGTAAAACATGACTTATAATTTTGCTAACCGTAACTCATCAAGAATCCAATATGGATGCTCTTACCCATTCCAGTTCCAACCGCTTCATAAATTCGAGGACTGACGAACAGATAACTTAGGCTATTATTATATAGGGGATTTCTTGTTTCGTAATATAAGTTGTATATTATACTCACCACTTAAACATATAAAGAAAGGAGAGTCAACTTCAGTAAAACATTTTCCCTAAGAAAATTTGATGATACAACCTAATTTTCAATTTTATAGTAATTATCCATTCACAGAAAAGGATTTATGTGGCTTACAAATTTTTACCCTACATGTGTAAAGGTAAAGTGCATTAAGGAAAATTTCATAAACAAGCATTCCTAATTTTTTGTAATAGTGAATATAAGTTTGAAAAAATTACAAAACTTTAATTGGTTAAAAAAATTAAAGTACAAAATTCCTTTTATTAGAGAGTATTTTAAATATTTACTCCGTTATAAACGTCTAACAATTTATACGTATGACCGAATCAAATAAGAGACATACGTATTACAGAATGGAATAAAAAAGGAAAAATCTAAGAGCATTAGCAATATATATTACATTCATATTTGCATAAGAGATAATTCTAAAAGTTTATACATTGTAGTTAAAATTAAAATCTTTTAAACTATTCATTGATTCATTTTAGGCAGATTGCGTATTTTGTTAATTAATACAACTATTTAAACACTTAATGTTAATAATAAAAATTGAACTCTTTCATTTATTTTTTGTAGGTATTATAACTATTATCATATAATAAACGGGATCCATTATAATAAGATAAAATCTTCAAATGTATACTCCTTTACAATATACGATTTCTTTGTTAAAAATTAAGTAATGCAGGGAAGATATGAAATTTCAATTACATGAATTCAATGAGTAATTATTGTATTATAAATGCATTATATTTTAAAACAAAATAGAAATAACTTTAATTTATCAATGTTATATGTCCACAATAGTGTCGAAATGCAAACTAGTACCAAAGAAATAAACTTGAGATGATTATTTCATAAATCGAAATGATTCCTGGTTTTATTAATCAAAAATTCATTATAATAAACTTTGAATTTAGAAAGATTATATTTGAAGAGAAAAGTAAAATCCTTAAAATAAGAGGTAAACTGAAATGCATATATTAAAATTATATGTATATAGTGAAATATTTGACAACTAAACTTATTACTAAAGAAAATCTGGATTCTGTTAGTTACTTAATACACATCTATAAAGTAAAAGATTTGGGAATCAACAAAATAAAGTTGGCATTACAAATGTCAATATGCACCCAAATGACAGTAAATTTGAATTAAAGACATTCTATGAATGAATTCATTTTCTTGTACAATATATGTGATTAGTTACGTAAAGTGAAAGCAGTCTTATTATAGTAGTCTACTTTAAAAAGATGCTTATGATTTCCTCAAGATAACAAGAATAATGATAGACAAAAATATAGTTCTACTTAGCATTATTTAATTTAAACTAGTTAAGGGCTCACAGGATATATTAAGGCAGGTAAAATATTAATAATCATTATCAGATTCTAATTACTATATTTATAACAAAATGAAGTTAAAATATATATATAAATATGAATATGTGTGTGTGTGTGTTTATTATACATTTTAACTTATAATATATAGAAATGTATACAAAATGTCATATATACATTTTAAAAAAATGAATAAAGATTTAAAAAATAATAAAAATATTAAAATTATGTTCACATTTTTTAGTTTTAAAGGATTTAAGCATAAAAATTTTATATTTTTTGTTGGGTTTTACCACGCATAGTAAAAAAAAAACAGGTATATGGTTAAAATTTAAAAAATGCAACATATGTAATTTTTAAGTCATAATTTGCAGAAATTCTAAAATTATGAAGTTGGGAAAATCCAATTTAAAGCAATCAGAAGGGTTTACAAACAATCATTATAACTTAGACAATAGTACAAATTTTTTAATAGGGTTACTTAATAAATATACAGGTGTACGTGTTAGAGAATGGTTAAGTTTAAATACTTCAAAATTTTGAAAATTAAAAGTCAAACAATTAAATGTTGAAAATTAAAAATAGAATCTTTGAAGATTAAAATGTCTTCTGCTCACTTAAGCCATCCAGATGTAAGTTGATTATTTTGCAAAAAAATATTTAAAGTAATAAAGTTCGGGAATCAAACTTATCTATAATCTGCATGACATGTTTTAGTTTAACTTACAACAACAAATCATATTTAAATTTTACTGTTGACTAGTTCCTTAAATTCAGTGTACATGCACTACATTCAGTGGAGATTCATCTTGAATTTCTTGAATTTCAGAACAGTCAAAAATAAAATGCGTCACATTAGAGTATGTGAATTATTCATGATTTATTTGACAATTCTAAATATAAGCTGATTTGCTTATATGGCTTACTCTATTTTCTTATTCTTAATTCTACTAATCATTTATATATTAAATTTGAAACAAAAATTACATAACACAATTTAAACCCATGAAGTGTAATACAATCCAAATGTACTATTTAATAAATACTTGAGAAGTCGTAGGAATACATCCTTCAGAAAAATAGAAAAAAATTGTTTTGAGTGAGAAATAATGCACTATACAGTCAACTAAATAAATATTTTAGCAATTGTTTCTAACAGAAAAAGCTCATTAATGCTTCCGAGTCTTTAAACAAAGTGAATGAGTAACGTGTATTTTCAGAAGTTGTCATTTATGTGATAATGAAAGATAAACAAATTTTACTCCTTCGGACTTTTATGGAAATTCCATAACTGCCAATTTTATATTGAGCAATAATTTACTCTTAGATAATGAAATAAACTTTTTTCAAGCTGGACAATTCTAACGAATTTCATTAGTATCTATAAGTACATTTTTTTTATTTAACTGATAACGGAGAAAGTAAACGAGTCTTCTTTGTTAAAATTCAGATATGAAGGCAACCGCAATCGTTGTTAGTGGTATGTGGCCCATAAGTACTTCGTTATATCCCCTACCATAAAGAGATAAAGCAATGTCTTTACAATAAATCCCATTCGCGAGGTGTATTGCAGACGGCACCATTAAGACATTAAATTGGCTGCGATGCTCAAGTAATTCCAAATGAGAATAAACTCAGCTGAGAAATGAATTGCCAGACCATTATTCCAAGAACTAATACACTGTGCTTAAAAGCAGTGTCTTACGCTTTATGCGAGCTTCCAACAATGGTCCAGAGCCGACAGGCAAATATTCAAACTTAAAATGGACCACATAAAGATGCTTTCACAAGGCTTTAAAATTAGAATAATTTCCATAGCAATTTTTTTTTTCTTTTGTAAGCTAAAAACTTATTAAGTAATGTTTAGATTTGTAATTTGCAAGTTTTTTAATAGCTACTCTGGTGAAAAAGGACATAAACCTTAGAAAAGATATAGAATAAATTATAAAAATATAGACTAAGAGATATAGTTAAGATTCATTTGACTGAAATAAGAATGCTAAAACTCAAATAATAATGTTCATGAATAAATAATGTTAAAACTGAAATAATAATGCCCATGAATAAATAATGTTAAACCTCAAGTAATAATGTTCATGAATAAATAATGTTAAAACTCAAGTAGTAATGTTCATGAATAAATAATCTTAGAACTCAAATAATAATGTTCATGAATAAATAATGTTAAAACTGAAATAATAATGTTTATGAATAAATAATACTAAAATTCAAATAATATTCACGAATAAATAATGTTAAAACTCAAATAATAATGTTCATGAATAAATAATGTTAAAACTCAAATAATAAATATAATAATGTTATATAATAAATATAATAATGTTAAAACTGAAATAATAATGTTCATAAATAAATAATGTTAAAACTCAAATAATAATGTTCATGAATAAATAATGCTAAAACTCAAATAATAATGTCCATGAATAAATAATGCTAAAACTCAAATAATAATGTTCATGAATAAATAATGTTAAAACTCAAGTAATAATATTCATGAATAAATAATGTTAAAATTCAAATAATAATATTCATGAATAGATAATGTTAAAATTCAAATAATAATATTCATGAATAAATAATGTTAAAACTCAAGTAATAATATTCATGAATAAATAATGTTAAAACCGAAATAATAATGTTCATGAATAAATAATGTTAGAACTCAAATAATAATGGTCATGAATATATAATGTTAAAACTCAAGTAATAATATTCATGAATAAATAATGTTAAAACTCAAATAATAACTTTCAAGAATAAATAATAATGTTATCTCATATCATATCAGCATGGTTTCAAAATCTGTCACCCTAATCTACAGTTTAAGATACTTTTAATATTCTGAAAGATAAACAATGCTTAATCTCACAAATCCATATAATATAATAAACTCTGAAAACAACAATTTAAAAAATAAGGGTACACTTAAATTTCCATCTCCAACAAATTCATTTATCAGGATAATTTGAATTTATAGATTATGTGAGTTTAATTTCAAGTTTCCATTCTATTTTTATTATATTTAAAAACAAATCTGATCTTATTTTCACTTTTTGGTCAGTAGTAGAAGGAATAATCGACAATGCTGTCGATATTTTAACTGCTTTATTGTCACAATCAAACGAAAAAATCTATTTCAATTTTAGTGGCAAACTTATTTCTGTAAATATGTTTCTTTTAAATATTAAATAAAGGTATAAAACAATCGTTCTACGTGAAAAGTTTATTACTCAGTCTGTAAATAAGAGGAATTCCAAATTTCATTTCCAATCAGTGATCTTTTAAACATTCAGCAAGGAACGTTAAGGAAACTACAGACATTGAATTGCTACTTCCGAAATAATTTAATCGAAACATGCAGCCTTAAGTCGTTTCCGATTAATTTTGAAAATCTGAGGAAACAACCAAATTCCACCTCTTGTTTCAAATTTCCAGAAGCTAGGTATGGAGAAGTTTTAAAAATAACCTCTACATTGCGCGATAAAAAAAAGTATAATTTGTTATTTACCCAAACTAGGGGATAAGTTAATAATTGCATTAGCTATAATAGTTATTTTTAATAATAAATTCAAATAGTATTGATAATTAATGTAATTATGTACTGATAATACACACTTTATAATTTTTCATGATATGGTTATCTTTTCTATGCATTTACTGTATATGTTGTCATTGCAAAACAAAGGTTCTTTCTGTTTCAATAAATTATTTATGACCAAAAAAAATTTATATATTGCGAAAGAAGCAGATGCTGTTTGCAAAAACGCATTTGGCCTAACGATGTCCGAATGGTTAGGATGCTTAAATTCGGTACCGGTGTTCGTGGGTTCGAATCCCATTGTGGCATAGATATTTGTAGCTATTCATAATATGCTTTATGTTGTAGGTTTCAGTCTCGTTAGCCTTCGTGTTTCAAAACGTAGATCGTAGTACTCCAAAACAAACGAAAACAAAAACACATTTACGCAAACTAGGAGATAAGTTAATAACTGTATTAGCTATAATAATATTGTTAATAATAAATTAAAATAATATTTATAATTAATGCAATTGCATACTGATAATACAACTATTATATTTTCCCAATGCTTTCTTTCCATGGTTAATGGAAATCAGTCATCTTTTCCATATATTTACAGCATATATTGTCATTGCAAAACAAAGGCTTTTTTCTGTTGGAATACGTTATTTATAACTAAGCAGAATTTTTATATATTGCGAAAGTACCACATGCTTTTTACAAAAACACATTTATGCAAACTACGAAATAATTAAATAACTGTATTAGCTATAATAATATTGTTAATAATAAATTCAAATATTATTTCTAACCAATGTAATTGCATACAGATAATACCCCTTTTATATTTTCCCAATGCTTTCTTTCCATGGTTAATGGAAATCAGTTATCTTTTCCAGACATTTACATCATATATATTGTCATTTCAAAAGAAAGGCTTCTTTCGGATTGAATACGTTATTTATAACCGAACAGAATTTTTATATATTGCGAAAGTAAATCATGCTTTTTACAAAAACACATCTATGCAAACTACGAGATAAGTTAATAACTGTATTAGCTATAATAATATTGTTAATAATAAATTAAAATAATATTTATAATTAATGTAATTGCATACTGATAATACCCCTTTTATATTTTCCCAATGATTTCTTTCCATGGTTAATGAAAATCAGTTATCCTTTCCATACATTTGCAGCATATTTTGTCATTGCAAAACAAAGGAAATTTTTCTGTTGAAATACGTTATTTAAAACTGAGCAGAATTTTTATATATTGCGAAAGTACCAAGTGCTTTTTACAAAAATACATTTATAATACATTTAAAAATAAATTCAAATAGTATTTCTAATCAATGTAATTGCATACAGATAATACCATTTTTATATGTTCCCAATGCTTTCTTTCCATGGTTAATGGAAATCAGTTATCCTTTCCATACATTTACAGCATATATATTGTCATTGCAAAACAAAGGCTTTTTTTCTGTTTGAATACATTATTTATAACTGTGCAGAATTTTTTATATTGCTAAAGTACCACATGTTTTTTTACAAAAACACAGTTATGCAAACTAGGAGATAAGTTAATAACTGTATTAGTTATAATAATATTGTTAATAATAAATTAAAATATTTATAATTAATGTAATTGCATGCTGATAATACAACTATTATATTTTCCCAATGCTTTTTTGTATGGTTAAATGGAAATCAGTTATCTTTTAAGTATATTAACAGCATATATTTTCATTACAAAACAAAGGCTTTTTTCTGTTGGAATACGTTATTTATAACTAAGCAGAATTTTTATATATTGCAAAAGTACCACATGCTTTTCACAAAAACACATTTATGCAAACTACGACATAAGTTAATAACTGTATTAGCTATAATAATATTTTTAATAATAAATTAAAATAGTATTTATAATTAATGTAATTGCATACAGATAATACCCCTTTTATATTTTCCCAATGTTTTTTTCCATGGTTAATGGAAATCAGTTATCTTTGCTATACATCTAGAGTATATATTGTCATTGCAAACAAAGGTTTCTTTCTTTTTGAATACGTTATTTATAACCGACCAGAATTTTTATATATTGCGAAGTGTTTTCTATAGATTTTAAATGCAGCACAATTTATGTTAACTGTTTTTTTCATGCCCTTCACGTCCATAAAATTTTATCGATGATATTATTGATTTCCAAGATACCCATAAAGACACCACGAAAGATCAAGATTAATATATTGCCCTCATTTATAACACTTAATGATGTTCATTTTCACCTTCAAATCGATCGTTCCTCTCTTCTTATTATTTAAGGTTTTGGAATGCGTAACGCTATCATTTCGTAAAAATTATTTTTATAAAATTTGAAGACTCTTTCTTGAATGAGATGTTTTTGTACCAAATTCTTTCATAGTCTAGTGCGCCAGCTTCATCCATTAAAGGGTGGCAGGCAGCAGGAAACCTTGAAATGTCTTCATTTGAGAGAAGAAATTCATCAAAGCGATTTCCTAGAATTTTCTTATTATTTAAACAGTTCAGCTTTGTTTTAAGTACGAAAGGCTGAAACTAATTTTAAATTTTTTTATGCTTTATTTTTACCATTACTTTTTATATAAATAAGTTATTTAAAATTAAAATAGGTTCTTTAAATCATATGAACTATCGTTAAGAAGTACATTTTATATCGCTTTAGACTTCTACTTGCTGAAGAGAAAATATTGTATTGTGATATGTTCTACTCCTTTTCCATTAAATGTACTTCTTTCACTGGTTACATAGAAATAAATTATTTCAAGTGGAAATAGGTCCAATTTCCTTCATTTAAAGAATGAGTAAGAAATACGTTTTTCATCACTTTAGACTTCTACTTATTGGGATGAAAATATCGTATTGTGAAATGTTCTACTGTTTTTACATTAATTATATTTACTTGATTGGTTACATAAAAATAAATTATTTAAAATTGAAATAGGTGTTTTTTATTCATATAAACAATGAGTAAAAAATATGTTTTTCATCGCTTTAGACTTGGGAGAGAAAATATTGTATTGTGAAATGGTCTACTCCCTTCACGCTAATTATATACGTCTTTGATTGGTTACATAAAAATAAATTATTTAAAACTGAAATAGGTGTTTTTTATTCATATAAACAATGAGTAAGAAATATGTTTTTTATCGCTTTAGACTTCTACTCATTGGGAAGAAAATATTGTATTGTGAAATGTTCTACTCCTTTTACATTAATTATATTTACTTGATTGGTTACAAAAAAATAAATTATTTAAAATTGAAATAGGTGTTTTTTATTCATATAAACAATGAGTAAAAAATATGTTTTTCATCGCTTTAGACTTTGGAGAGAAAATATTGTATTGTGAAATGGTCTACTCCCTTCACGCTAATTATATACGTCTTTGATTGGATATATAGAAATAAATTATTTAAAGTTAAAATAGGTGTTTTTTCATTCATATAAACAATGAGTAAGAAATACTTTTTTCATCGCTTAAAACATCCAGCTATTGGAAACACAACATTTTATTGTGAAATGTTCTACCCTTTTTACATCCATTATGCTTCTTTCTTTGGCTTCATAGAAACAAGTTATTTGAAACCGAAATAGATCATTTTTCCTTCATATAAACAAAGAGTAAGTCATAAGTTTTTCATCGCTTTAGACATCCACTTATTGGAAAGAAAATATTGTATTGTTAAATGTCCTACCACTTTTACATTAATTACACTTCTCTCATTGGCTACACGGAAAGATTAATTGTATTTGTCTCAATAGCTAGATAGGAAATTAATGGCCTTGGAAATGATAAATATGTTGGCTTGTTATCTGTAATTAAGTATTATTACAAAACTCATTGAATGATATTCATAACTGATAACATTATTTATAAAGTTACAAAATTAAAGAAGACAGGCAAACCTAGATTTTTCATTATGTTTTGCAATATTTGATACAACTCTGAAAGATGTAAAATAGTTAAAACATTTTGATAATTATTTTTACTGTGTTGAGAAATAGAAAAAATATAAAAATATAAAAGAAAGTTTAAAGTCAATACAATATACTTCATACCCGGCGTTGCTCGGAGTTTTAAATGGAGTATATCTAGCTTCACCTCAACTTATGCAGCGTACTGTTCTACTTCCGGATAATTTGCATTTAAAGGTTTCTCTAAACAGATTTTAATACGTGATGGAGGGGAAGTTCTCGAAGGTAATGCATGACTAAATTTTTAAGAAAAACGAAAGTATTTTAATTTTATTTCTTATTACTAAGATGTAGTCAGCTTTCATCACAAATGTTTTACAAAGATTTTTTTTTTTTTGAAGTTGCTATAACCATGAATAATTTTTTCTTTTTCAGAAGACAAAATTTGTCGTGAAATTTTTGTCACAGTAATTAAAATTCAAACCATCAGGACAATGATACTCCATGGATTAAAGGAGGTGCTGGTACCTAATGTAGGTTGTACCAACCATATTAATTGTTAAACCAATTGTGTAACTGTGTTAACGATGCAAGACGCCTACTTCCGTACCTGCTCGCTTACTTTTTCTCTAGCAGATACTGTCAATTCATTATAAGAAAACACCTACATCGACAAGAGATCTCACTACAGCGATTAACATTAAAAAATTATTTAGGAGAAATTACGAACATATAACTGATGAACTATAATAAAATAACATCAGTTCACAGCTGAACGATAAGGAACAATATTTTGTCTAGTGGTTCTATCAAATATGGTCAGCCAGCTTAAGTTAAAACAAACTATCCCCTCGGTGTGGGGCAGTCAGAATGCCTCTTCTTTCCCCTGCAGCTGTCGATGGCGGGGGTGGAATGTCCTTTTCCCTCCCGGTATAACGTTCGCTTCTCTTGGGTAGGTATTATTACTCTCTCTTCATGTATCTAATTTTCAACCCTACATTAGAGCTGTAACAAATCATTTCGAAATTGTTTATAGCGGCACTGGTCCAAAAATGGGCATCAGCAGTGCAGGTGTGTATATCCTGACGATAAGTCTCGACTCCAGTAACAAATTGGTTTTCTGGAGCGTTGCAGACACGAACATAGGCATCTCTTCATGAACCACAGCATATTAAAAATCTATCCAGTCACACCTTTATAGGGTCACAGGACACGATGGAACCCCCCAAAACGTCATATATCGCCATGACCTTGTCCTAGAACTTTCATAACTCCTTGACATACGGGTAAAACGGAATCAGATGTGTACGAAAAATGCTTTTCTAGTTCTGGTTTATCTGAACAATGTTGTGCAAATTGAGAAATAAAACGTTTTATTTTGAATTTTGCATTCCTATGTAATATTTTATGAGGTATATATATATATATATATATATATATATATATATATATATATATATATATATATATATATATATATATATATATATATATATATATATATATATATATATATATATATATATATATATATTATATATATATATATATAATATATATTATATATATATATATATATGTGCTATATGCTAATTATGTGTGTGTGCGTGTGTATATAATATATTGTGTGTGTGCGTGTGTAATATATATATATGTGTGGTGTGTGCGTGTGTGTATAAATGTATATATAGTGTGCTGTGTAGTGCGTGTATATATGTATATATGTGTGTGCGCGTGTGTATATATGTATATATATGTGTGTGCGCGTGTGTATATATGTATATATATGTGTGTGCGCGTGTGTATATATGTATATATATGTGTGTGCGCGTGTGTATATATGTATATGTGTGTGTGCGTGTGTATATATGTGTGTGTATATATGTATATATGTGTGTGTGTGTGTGTGTATATATATGTATATATGTGTGCGTGTGTAAAAATACATGTTTGCATAGGGGAGGCTATATATTTAAGTTTATTTTATTTAAAATGACATTATCGGTTAAAAAGTGCCTCTGCTGACGCATAGCATCCACTCTTTCTTTTTATGTATATAAAGCATCTGTAAATTTAATGTTTCACCAATATATTTTTAAATACATAAGTTATAGATGAAGAGGCAAAGATGAAAAACACAAAAATTTCAAAACGCTATTTCTATACTTGAAACTAGCCATATTCTTTCACTGGTTACATAGAAATAAATTATTTCAAGTGGAAATAGGTCCAATTTCCTTCATTTAAACAATGAGTAAGAAATACGTTTTTCTTCGCTTTAGACTTCTACTTATTGGGAAGAAAATATTGTATTGTGAAATGTTCTACTCCTTTTACATTAATTATATTTACTTGACTGGTTACGTAAAAATGAATTATTTAAAATTGAAATAGGTGTTATTTTATTCATATAAACAATGAGTAAAAAATATGTTCTTCATCGCTTTAGACTTCTACTCATTGGGATGGAAATATCGTATTGTGAAATGTTCTACTCCCTTCAAGCTAATTATATACGTCTTTGATTGGTTACATAGAAATAAATTATTTAAAGTTAAAATAGGTGTTTTTTCATTCATATAAACAATGAGTAAGAAATACTTTTTTCATCGCTTAAAACATCCAGCTATTGAAAACACAACATTTTATTGTGAAATGTTCTACCCTTTTTACACCCATTATGCTTCTTTCATTGGCTTCATAGAAACAAGTTATTTGAAACCGAAATAGATCATTTTTCCTTCATATAAACAAAGAGTAAGTCATAAGTTTTTCATCGCTTTAGACATCCACTTATTGGAAAGAAAATATTGTTAAATGTCCTACCACTTTTACATTAATTACACTTCTCTCATTGGCTACACAGAAAGATTAATTGTATTTGTCTCAATAGCTAGATAGGAAATTAATGGCCTTGGAAATGATAAATATGTTGGCTTGTTATCTGTAATTAAGTATTATTACAAAACTCATTGAATGATATTCATAACTGATAACATTATTTATAAAGTTACAAAATTAAAGAAGACAGGCAAACCTAGATTTTTCATTATATTTTGCAATATTTGATACAACTCTGAAAGATGTAAAATAGTTAAAACATTTTGATGATTATTTTTACTGTGTTGAGAAATAGAAAAAATATAAAAATATAAAAGAAAGTTTAAAGTCAATAAAATATACTTCATACCCGGCGTTGCTCGGAGTTTTAAATGGCGTATATCTAGCTTCACCTTAACTTATGCAGCGTACTGTTCTACTTCCGGATAATTTGCATTTAAAGGTTTCTCTAAACAGATTTTAATACGTGATGGAGGGAAAGTTCACGAAGGTAATGCATGACTAAATTTTTAAGAAAAACGAAAGTATTTTAATTTTATTTCTTATTACTGAGATGTAGTCAGCTTTCATCACAAATGTTTTACAAAGATTTTTTTTTTTTTGAAGTTGCTATAACCATGAATAATTTTTTCTTTTTCAGAAGACAAAATTTGTCGTGAAATTTTTGTCACAGTAATTAAAATTCAAACCATCAGGACAATGATACTCCATGGATTAAAGGAGGTGCTGGTACCTAATGTAGGTTGTACCAACCATATTAATTGTTAAACCAATTGTGTAACTGTGTTAACGATGCAAGACGCCTACTTCCGTACCTGCTCGCTTACTTTTTCTCTAGCAGATACTGTCAATTCATTATAAGAAAACACCTACATCGACAAGAGATCTCACTACAGCGATTAACATTAAAAAATTATTTAGGAGAAATTACGAACATATAACTGATGAACTATAATAAAATAACATCAGTTCACAGCTGAACGATAAGGAACAATATTTTGTCTAGTGGTTCTATCAAATATGGTCAGCCAGCTTAAGTTAAAACAAACTATCCCCTCGGTGTGGGGCAGTCAGAATGCTTCTTCTTTCCCCTGCCGCTGTCGATGGCGGGGGTGGAATGTCCTTTTCCCTCCCGTTATAACGTTCGCTTCTCTTGGGTAGGTATTATTACTCTCTCTCTCTTCATGTATCTAATTTTCAACCCTACATTAGAGCTGTAACAAATCATTTCGAAATTGTTTATAGTGGCACTGGTCCAAAAATGGGCATCAGCAGTGCAGGTGTGTATATCCTGACGATAAGTCTCGACTCCAGTAACAAATTGGTTTTCTGGAGCGTTGCAGACACGAACATAGGCATCTCTTCATGAACCACAGCATATTAAAAATCTATCCAGTCACACCTTGTTATAGGGTCACAGGACACGATGGAACCCCCCAAAACGTCATATATCGCCATGACCTTGTCCTAGAACTTTCATAACTCCTTGACATACGGGTAAAACGGAATCAGATGTGTACGAAAAATGCTTTCTAGTTCTGGTTTATCTGAACAATTTTGTGCAAATTGAGAAATAAAACGTTTTATTTTGAATTTTGCATTCCTATGTAATATTTTATGAGATATATATATATATATATATATATATATATATATATATATATTATATATTATATATATATATATATATACATATACATATACATATACATATATATGTGTGTGTGTATGTATACGTGTGTGTGTGTGTAAAAACACATGTTTGCATAGGGGAGGCTATATATTTAAGTTTTTTTTTTATTTAAAATGACATTATCGGTTAAAAAGTGTCTCTGCTGACGCATAGCATCCACTCTTTCTCTCTATGTATATAAAGCATCTGTAAATTTAATGTTTCACCAATATATATATTTAAATACATAAGTTATAGATGAAGAGGCAAAGGTGAAAAACACAAAATTTAAAAACGCTAATTATATACTTGAAACTAGCCATATTAAACATTTATAATATGTACAAAGTATTAAGAAGAAAAAGAAAATTTTTTAATATGGATTCTTCTATTGATTTCAGAAGTGATGATGCCATGTGTTCATCTCTCAGCACTTCAAGTATATTGAAAAGTCCATGGGTTCAATCTGTGACCCATGCAAATGCCAGCTTTCAATATTTAGAATATTAATACAGATTTTTGTATTTCAAAGAAAATGTTTCTGGCAAAGAAGGGCGCCGAACGATGGCCGATTGGTTAGGGTGCTGGCCTTCGGAACCGGAGTTCGTGGGTTCGAATCCCACTGAGGCATGGATGTTCGTAGCCGTTCGGAATCGGCTTTAAGCTGTAGGTCCCGGTCTCATTAGCCCTCGTGTTGCAAAAAGTAGACCGTAGCACTCCAAACCAAACCAAACCAAACTGGCAAAGAAGGTACTTTCTGACATTAATAGAGAGAGAATGAATGAGAATGAATGTGTGACAGAATGATTTATAATCAGTTTATCAGCTGATATTTGTGTGTTTTGTGTAAGTTGTCATTATCAATATAATTGCGGTACTTTCAGTATAACGGTTGAGGGGACATTTTGAAAACCATAGTATAACACAGTATATTTCATTATTTGGACAAAATGCATTACCACAATTTAAATGTAGATAATATAAAGATGTTTATTGTATAATATACCAATAACTGAATTATGAGGTATAATGCAAACCTATGCCGTGAAATGTTTACAATAGTATTACTCTAATTTAGACTAATAAACAACATTTACATAAAAAATTGCATATATTTTTAAATTTAGAGAAATGTTTGAAAAGTGAATAAATGTAAGTAAAATATTACAATAAGTAACAATAAATATGTCACTCTTTACCTCTGCAATAGTATTTTAAACCACATGTATTCCTAAACACGGGTTAGCACTTATTTTACGTTTAAAATTTCAGACAGAGCTTAAAATTTAGGCGAAAGTTTACTTATATTTTAATAAAATTTAATACAATTTAGCAATTTTCCATATTTTTTTATAAGTTTTAATGCAAGAAAATTGAAACTTAATGTTAATAGTTTTTAAACATGTCTAAAACTTTCAGAGGGAGTTTGCAGTGAAAGGAATTTTCTCAAAATTAACAAATCTGGAGTCTGTTTAAAAAAATTTAAAAAATTTTAAAATGAGAATTTCAAAATTAAATTTTTGAATATAAAATTTTTATGTATAAACATCTAATATGTTCAAATATTTTTATACATTTTATATGCATCCTTGAAATAGTTTAAACATCGTACAGCACTTGATTAAATCACGAAGAAACAAATAAAGCCTTTTCGTTTTTTGAGATGTTCTTCTACCCTTCCAAGTACATACATTTATTGCTCACCTTGCACTGATAAGGTATCCAAAAAAATTATTTTCCCAAATTGCAGTTTAAATGCGCAGCCGAACTGTCAAAGGAAAAACTTTTCAAAAACAAAAGGGGAAATACATAGACATTCTTCGCATTGCATCGTGTTCGTAGCGGACTTTTTTCTGTCCAAATTAACCGGTCTTCTTTCGCCTGATAAATAATAAAAGTATAAAAGCGAAGGAGATAAAATCTCCGCCCAGAATTTAAAGCATGAAAGAATTTAAAAGAAGCGGAATAACTTTTATCTTTATCTACTGGCATTGTTGTCAAAGGATCGAAACTGTATTTACCACAATGAACGCAGTAATGGGTCCTTTGTTGGTAGAGTAAACTTTTAATTTCATACGGTCGCACTCATTTTGTTTACTATTCCCGCGAGATTTTTTCAAGACCTTCGCTTGGTATTTAAAATTGTCAGGATAATAACTATCAGCTACCAACATGGCACGGACACCAATGATAAATATTAAAGTTATATTTTTTGCTTTCTTTGAAAATTGAATTCATTACAATTCTATTTTTTACTCTCAGTTGTGCTCTTATTAATTGATGAATTGGCTAAATGAATAAAGTTACAATGTGACAAGAAAACAACTTTTAAATTTTGTGTACATCTAGCTTCTGTTTTTTAAAGAATTAAATTATTTATTGACGGAATTCTATTGTTCTTGCACCAGAACAAAGCCTTTGTTACCTTGTGATTTTAAGTACAGACAGGCTATTAACTTATACTTTTATATCTTGATTATAATCTAATGATATATTTCTAGTAGCCTTAATATCTTGTAATCTTTCCCAATCTTGTAATCTTTAATATCTTCATTGAAACTCAATAAGTAATCAGTGATAAAACTTGTTGAGTCTCTATACATTTTAAAAGACATTTTGCTACCTTGTAGGAGAAATATTATGCTTGTAAAATTTTATGTATAGCAGATGTCAAGGGAGATATCCATTGTGACCATCCTCTAAACGATATTAACCAGTTTCCATATGATGCTTGTATGTACGTTTGTATTTATGTCACGCCAAAAGATATCATGCAATCTCCTAAAAATTATTTTTGAGTTAAAGTAATAATATAATATTATAATAAATAGTAAATATAGATTAACTCAATAATTAACCGTAGAATAAAATTTGACAATTAAGGCGACTGTAAGATTTAGTTGGGGACGTCCTTATTTGAATGTAATCTACACCTTACATAATGAAAAATCTCAATATAATAAATACTAATAACGGTATTCTACTCTAGACGGCAGTAATTCAGCTCTACTGGAAAAGCACCATTACCTCGAGAAAGAAAACTTTCCGAGAATCTTTAATATAATGGGAAAATAATAATTCTGATCCTGCAATGTACAACCTCAAGTTTAACCAAAATATCTATTTTTTCCATATCTGAATCCATTTAAGTTTTAATCTAATAGGCGTATAAGCAAGTCGTGGTTTCAATATGAGATATTATTTATCATAAATTTACCGACAATTCGCACATTTTAACAAACAGTTTAATGCTTAAATAGGTTATATACATTCAGAGTTAGAAGTAAAAAGTGTTAAAATTTTATTTACAGACTCCAAATGCAGTTTGTATGCAACCAAAAATAGCCCTTACGCACTCCAAACTCCGAACAAAGTCGCTGGAAGCTTTTGTGAGGAACAGAAGCCAATGTTTATTAAACAGTGAAGCCAGAGGTAATAAGATTTACCAATCATTTTTAACGTAGATTGCAGGCTGAATTGTTGATTGTACGAAGCCTATACGATGTGTTGTTCTATTTGCAACCTAAGCCATCTGAATAATGCCCTGAATACATACACTGGAAGTGTTAATACTTGTACAGCTTTGTTTTTAGTTACGTATATAATGTCTGAACTATATTAAAGTGTTATTGATAGTGTGGCGGGTTCTTCTGTAGTTAAATATTGTATCGAAGTGTTATACTGTATATGGGTAAAGAAGGAAAAAAAGATCATTTATTAAGTCACAACAGGGCGAAAGTCTGTGTCCAGTAATGCGCAATGTGAGAAATTAGAGAATCACAATGAAAAACAAATAGATGACAGCTGTAATATTCAATTCTAAATTAAATATCAGGACTCGCAAACCCTATGGACTATGAAACAGTAGTAGACATTTATTGAGTGAGTCCTGCTTCATATTGTTTACAAATTATGACGGAGTTTACGGCTGGCAAAGCCTACGATAAATATTTTTTCTGCCAACAATTGCACATGACAGTGCGTTGGACATTTATTGTACAGCCATATCTTCATATCTCACGGGCTCTATGATTACTCCTCAAGGTTGCATTGCTGGAAAGCCTAACGTGACCATTTTGTCCGATCATGTCCATACCATGATATAATTTTTTGTTGTAAAATAATAACGCTGTGTTCAGAAGGGACTAATCTAATTCACAGTTATTGCGTTCTATGGATTGGATTTCTAAGTATGTGAATGATCTTCCATCATCACTTCTCTGATCTTTCCCATTTCTCAATACTATTGAGCTTTTGAGGTCTACTTTAGAGAGAAATGTTCGTGATCACAATTGATCTCCATATTCATTTCCTGGACTTGCTTAAACTTTATATGAATAGCGGCATCAGATTAATAAAATTCTATTAAAAACCATATAAGACTTATCTATTTCGAGAAGCTAACAGTTCAATCCTAACGGTTTTCCTATACCGCACAAGGCATGGTAATTTTGTATCGGGGTAATAAATAAAGTGTAGATTATTAATACATCATTACACTTCTTTCTTCATTCTACACTTATTATAGTTGTATTTCAATATTTTTAACTATATTATTTTCAATTTAATATTTACAGTGTATCATTATTGTATTGGTTAGAGCAAAAGACTTCCTGATTAGATGACTTATGAAGTATATTTATTTTTTTAGCATTACACATTAAAACCACATAATACATGAAATTCTCATTAAAATTCCAATGGAGGGAGAAATCATAATAGAATTAATAGAATATTTTAAAGTTTGTGTATATTCCTCAGCAACTATTTAAAACAAAAATAGTATATAATAAATTACTTATTATCTACATATAGGATAACAAAGATATGTGTAAAGAAAACAAATAAAATCCATCACATAATTTACTAGCGTCATAGTAAATAAGCTATGAGATCAATTTGCAATAAATATTTAAAACTATTTGGCACAAACTTCTTTTGTATAAATTTTCAATAACCTCAGCTTCTCTTAACTAAAGTAAAAACTATCCTTTACCGTATTAATTAAAGAGAACACGATTTTATGCATGTATGTTATCAACTTTTATTTTCCTTACACCATTCCCGTTTGTTCCAAACTGCATATTTAAAGAACTCCTTCATCGCTCCTCCGAGTATCTTAGAATACGCGAAACAATAAGCCCATCTTTTTAAGCTAACTTATAATGGTAATGCCAACGTTTAAATTACTAATTGTTTAAAAAATTGCGTCTCTCTCAATAAACTCCCTCTTAACTGATTGCGAATTTTCTCTCGTCCTCTTTTTTTTCAGCACTTTCTTCCCTGAATTAACCGGTATTAATTCTGCTGATTAATTACAAAAGTATCTTCAGTGAAGAAGATAAAATCTGAGTTCAAAACTTTAACTTCGGGGGGAACTTGAAAGACTAAACACTTTTCTCTTTATCAACGCACATTGTTGTTAACGCTTAACGTCGATAGTTTTCACAGCAAAGAATTTGATGGGCTCTTTAGCGCCATTTTGAATCTTTTATTTGGCGCATTTTGCGTACGTTCTTTCCTTTCTTTTCAGCGTTATTTATAAAAGGGTGTAATGATAAAAATGCGAAATAGCTGCAAGTTTGAGTTCAATGCTACTAAATTGTCGTCGAAAAATACTTTATTCGGGGAGGAATTAAATAAATAAATATCGCTTCTTTTCTAAGATATTTAACTAAATGTACTCCTGTCTTGAAACATATTTTAGAATATGTTATAAATTGTTCGCGTAGCAGTAAATTCGTTTTACTCGATTCAGTACGTCCTTTTAGTTTTGAATTTATGTTCCGTAAAATCTAAGATGCATTATTAAATTTCTAAGAAAAATATTTCATCTTGAACTAAAGATGAGAAAAAGGACTCTATAGATGTACTTTCAAAATTTATATTCTGATATATGTATATACATTTAAACTACGCCATTTATAAGGTATTTTGACTTTAGTCAATGCAAAAGAAAAGCTAATAGACTTAGAATCTAGGAAGAAAACCTAATTTTGAAACACTCATAGAGGTTTCTGTTTTTAGGATTTCCCAAGTGCTGAAAGATTATTTTTTTCTAACGTAATATTTGTCAATATTTATACTTAAGTATATGGGGTTATGTTTTTCTTTGCTTTTTTAAAAAGAAATCAACCACAAACTAAAAGTTTTATAGTGCCAGATATATCAAAAATGTATTTTCGAAAATTTCCTACGTATTGTTAACGTTGACTAGCTGGATTATAGGGGGACAAAAATGCCTCAAACTCTTGATACTAGTGAAAATAAATAATGGTTCCTCTCTTCCTGTATTTCTATCCTCTATGTAATAATAGCCTAAGTTATTTGTCCATCTGTCTTCGAATTTATGAAGCGGTTGTACCTGGAATGAATAGAGACATCTATATTGGATTTTTGATAAGTTAAAGTTAGCAAAATTCAAAGCGAGTTCGAAAATGTATGAAATCCACCCCTTCCACACTTTGAGCTTTTAATGCCATTATTTCAAGCTCTATGTCCACAGTTAAGAGCATGAGACTCAATTTATCAATTTATAACATAATAAATAGGTAAAAATAAAATTTTTTAAGCATTATGACGTCAGTCAATTTACCATCTCATTTAATCTTTTCTTATTTTAAATGATTTACAGCTATTAACAACAAATTCTTTTCATAAAAGTTTAGGAGTCTATTTCACGGACTAATAAATATCTAGCGTTTAATTTATATATCTTTGAAAATTAAGAAGTTTGTTCGATTGTGTGTTTTTGTATACCTAACCACACGGTTTGCTCTAAATTTTGGACATCATTCATATATACCGCAAAATAATCACTGTCACTATTAAAACCTCTGCATTATATTCTATCGAATAATATGACAAGATAAATTAAAGTTAGCAACTAACATGCTGTCAGTAAATATAAACAAATTATTGAGCGTGTATCAGATAATTTTCAGCCAAAAGGTAAAAGATAAACCCTTTTTTTACCTGCCTTATAAGGTACTTTAGAATTCTAGAAAATTAAAAATTTTAATGATCCTTTCTCATGACGGGCTATATGCTAATAATCCTGCAGCAGTAGACAATGATTTACTCATCTTGTAGAGAAATAACTCTTTGAGAATGACATATTTTTTCAAATATCCTCAATGATATATAATACTATATCGAATGTTGAGAGTGTTCCTATTACAAATCTTTCCTCTTTTAGGGGATTTTGTATACTTAGCATGCTAATATATTCAACGCCTGCATTGCTTTTTGAGGACGGGTGATTGATATTTAGAGCAAGTAGAACAGGTTTACAAATAATGGCCTGAATGAAAAATTCACATTTCTTACCAATGTATCCTGTTTAATTGTAACACGAGGTGGGTAGGAAACATCTTTCTTAATCTCTTCTAATATTGATATCGTGTTCATTTATTTATCCCCACATTATTAAAATTCACTTTATCCCGTCTCTTCTGCTTGTTGTTGTACAAAGTAACAATGTCGAGCAAATTGCTCTGTAGAAAAAATTCTTATGTATTCCTTCTTAATCTACTTGGATGTAGTGAAACATCTCAGCGGGTAAAGATCAAATAATTTAATGCATTCAAAACACAATATAACCGTATACTTTGCAAATGTGTATCACATACAGTGATACTTATTTGCAATGTATATGATTCATTAAATGCTGTATGGAGAACTTTCACATATATCTCGGTTAGCATGTATTTTTTGGAATACTGATGTTTATTCTTCTTTAATCTACTTGAGTTAAAATGTAGATTTATGTAAAGTATCATTTATTTAAGAATTAATAACAGACTATAATATTGGTAAAATTGATGATTAGGGTAATAATCACGGTGAACAGTGATTTCCCTCTCCCTTATTAAAAATTCCCTTGATTTCTTCCGTTCTGTTTGTTGTTGCACAAAGTGACAATGTCGATCAAATCGCTCTATAGGGCATATACTTAACCAACGAAAATTCCATTTTTATTACACGAATTTGGAGGAAACATTGCAATGTTAAATAACTTGAACACATACAGACCCCAAATTATCACATACGTTGCAAATATACAGTAATAAGTATTTGAAACGTATATTATACATTGTGTACTATGTAGAAAGCTTCTAAATTACATGAGTTAACTTGTTTTTAATGTTTTTCTTTACTGATTCTTCTTCCATTTTCTGTAAAAATGTAGATTTTACATGGTTGCATTTATTTTAAACATGAATAACAACTTGATAATATTAAGTTTATTAGAATAATTATTAGTGAGCCATAAATTCCTTTTTTATTAAAATTTCCCTTCATTTTTAATTCTGTTTGTTGCAGAAAATCGACAATGCCTAGAAAATTGCTCTAAAGGTTAAAAATACTTAATTTATGAATTCCGTCTTTATATACAAAAAATTTATAAGAATGCAGAAAAAGTAAATAACTTTAACACCTACAGGATACAGAGTATCATATATTTTGCTAATACGCATCAAATGCAGTAATATGTATCGTCAACATATATAATGCATTGTGTGCAGTACGAGAATGTTTCATATTACCTCAGTTAGACTGTTTTTTTCCATACTGATTTTTATTACTCTTCCATTTACTATAGTAAAAATTTAATCTTCATATAAAGAAGCATTTATTTAACTACTAAAAGCAACATGATAGTATTGTAAGTTGATTAGGGAAATTGTCCCAATAATCCATAACCAGGAGAGTAAAAAGTACTACAAATATATATATATATATATATATATATATATATATTAATATAAAGAATAAGAAAAAGAATTTGAAGATTTAAAAGAGAAGTAGAATTTTTCAAAAGTGCCACGTGTCTTGATGGAAACAGTAAGGAAATATATCTTTTTCATCAAACCAAATATAGAAATTCCGAGAGAAAAAGCAGTTCGGAATTTTTTAACGATACTTCTCTCAGCATAGTATAAAAGGAACTTTACATGGAAAACCCCATAATATTTCTTTATACAATTTTCATAAAACTTTTAAGAAAAGTTTAATATTTCAATTTTGATATATCCTCAGTCATATCCTGTATAAGAAATAAAATTAGAAATTACTATTAAATATGTTAAAAAATTAAAATAATAATATAAAACAAATCTCACATACTTATATATTGATATACATATTACTTTCTATATTACTATCTCACTACCACTATTACTTACTATATTTCTATTTCTATATTACTTACTTTTATTGCATAATATTTTTCAATTTTAATCACATATTTACATATCCTGTATATATATATATATATATGAATGTATATGTATGTACATGTATATATCTGTATATGTATATATATATGTGTATATATATATCTATATCTATTATATACATATATATATATACATATATAAATGGTATATATGTAAGGAATTTATATAATATATATATAAAGCCTTCTTATTCAGGTATATAGAAGAGAAGTATCAATATGGGAAAAAATAAATAAAAGCTAAATGAAATAATTTGAAAGCTTCTTATACTGCACACAATGTATCATTATACGTTGCCGATACGTATCTATCTATCTATCTATCTATATATATATATATATATATATATATATATATATATATATATATATATATATATATATATATATATATATATAAAGCAAAAAAATGTATATGATATAAAGAAAGTAACGCATAAAAATATAATAGCTATATAATGACAAATTTCATGGATATTATATTAGAAAGTAAGGTTAATATTAATAAAATATTAAATTCTTCAAACTGCATGTACATTAATTTGCTATATTATGAATAACAATTTTTATCCATTAAAATTACAAATTAGCTTTAAAACAATGTAGATATAAGAAAATAGTTTAAAAAAAAACTTCTAATGATGAAAGGGAATGTTTTTATTCTTGGCACATAGCCCGTGTTTAAGGGGTTATTTTTTTGTGTGTAAAAGAACAGTATCTTTATTAGTTTCAAATATTTTTATGTAATCAAGAAATATCACATTTCATTAACAATTATGAACTCTCTATCACTTATTAAATTTCGTTTAAAATATTAGCATGCTTACACATAATTTATTATTGTACATTAACAACATCGTCAATTTCACTTAATTCATAAAATATTCTTGCTAGGTTTCAAAACTAATCTCCAATTACTAAATATATACAAACATCAGGCTCCCTCTGTTAACTTGTCTAAAAAAATTAGACCCGAAAATACTACTACTTATTTATTATTTTTTACTTCCTGGTCTGCCACGTTTCAATTTATTTGCATTTTTAATTCACTGGATGAGATAAAAAAAAGTAATTATAGTCGAGCAAATTGTCTAAGATTTTATAATTAAATGACAACTGGGGGTGTGTTATGCGACTTTTCACTTTTAATATTTGCACGCGTTTTGCGTCCCATCCCGTTAAATAAAACAGAGGGCTATTTTCGCATAAAATGGAAACTGTTGTCGACAGAGCAAAAGGATTTTGATATCTAATTAGCATGTGGGGCTATAACTCATCCATTTAAGGTGATATCAGCGATAAATCCAAAGATATATCTCATCGATAAATCCTAAAGATTTTTAATATTTTGAATTAAAAAGTGAGTATTTTGAAGTGCAAGAAAATATATGATTTAAATAAATATGAAAATATTAATGCCGCTTAGTTTAAAATTACTTTTATATAAACTCTGATAATATTTTTCTAATATTAACATATTTTAAAGAAATTGTTTTGAGAGTTAAAATATATAGGCGGAAGTGTTTTTATAAATATCTAAAAACTAATGAATCACTAAATTAAATATATTTAATATTACTGAAGAAAATTAAGAAATAACTAACACTTGAACTAACGGCGACGCGAAAGATTTCTGGTGTTTCATTCCCAGTACCTAACATATGGGCAACAGGGTTTTCTGTTTTTATCACTTTTCTCAGAAAATTATGCATTTTAGCCAGATGACCCGATAGATGTTGTCCTATTTTAACGCTGTAAATCCAAAAATTATAAAGCGTTTTTAAATAAATTATAAATTGGTCCGTTTTGATGTAAAAGTAAAGAAAAAAATTATTTTAAAAATATTTGACTTCACCACGCGTACAGTCATTACAAATATAATTAAAGTTCCTACGTCGTCTGTACGGGGATTCAATCCTGGGACTTCTCGTACTGAAGCCCATTGAGCTGACCACTGCGCCACAGATATGTTGTCACTGAAGGGCATTATAATAATCTCAATAAGCCCACAATTCTGGGTTTTTAGTAAAAAAAATCATTTTCTATCGGATCAAATTGTGAATCCAAACCATTCTCAAATCAACTGAATTACATACATAAAATTTCATTAAAATCAATCCAGCCGTTTAGGAGGAGTTCTGTAACAAACACACGGACAGAAAAATTTTACGTATAATGGTAGTAAGTTTTTAAGCTTTACAAAAGATTTGGATGGATTCCCGTAAAAACTTTATGTGATTTTCCAAAACAAATTTCATTGCATAATAAAACATTAACTATAGAACGCCAAAAATATATACTCTAGAGAAATTTTAAAAATATGTTTAAAATATTGTCTGATATAAACGCTAATATTGTTTTTCTAATACCAATATGTTTAAAAAATACTTTTTAGAATTAAAACATTTACGAATTTTGGAGAAGAGGTTTCATAAATATCTAAAACCTCTGAAAGATTTACTACAAGAAATATTTATATTTAATATTACTGACGAAAGTTTCAGAAAATAAGACGTAGCTAACACTTGAGCTGAATACTACTGGAGTTATTTATCATGTTTCACTGCTCAGACGCAAAAATTTCTCAACGAGATTTCTTGTTTTTGCCTCTTTTCTCTGAAAATTATCTATTCTAATAGCAGTTTTATTAGCAAGTACTAAGTAAAATTTAAATGAATTCACGTGAAAATATATATGATTTTTCGAAAACAAATCACCTTAAATAATAAAGAGATAGTGTATTGAACGCCAGGAAGATGTATAATCTAGATAGTTTGAAAAAATATAAGAAAAACTTAGTTTAAAATATAGCCATATATAAAAGAAGGTGTTAATATTTTTCTAATATTAACATATATTAAACAATACTTTTGAGAATTAAAACATGTTGGCATTTTTGCGGAAGTGTTTTTATAAATGTCTAAAACTAATGATTCGCCAAGTGATATATGTGTATTTAATATTGCCAAAGAAAATTTTATAAGAATGGAATAGTTAGTTTAATGAAAGATTTGTTACGTGAAATTTCTATAATTAATATTAGCAAAGAAAATTTCTGTAAATAAGAAACAGCCAGCACTTGAACTTACAGAGAGATTTCTAATGTTTCATTGCTGAACAGATTATCAATAAGATTTCTTCATTTTATCTCTTTTCTCTGAAAAATATGTATTTTAATAGTAATTTCTAAAAATTACAAGAGATTTGAAAGAATTCGAGAATATATGTTATGTGATTTTTCGAAACAATGATAATTTATTACCAGTATGGCTGAAAAAGTGAGATAGTAATATATCAGCTTTTTATTATGGAAAAAGTATTAATGCCAAAATGAAAAACTATACATGGTAATTTTTTTAATCTGAATGTATATTGAATACAATAAACATGACAACTTTTGACATAGTTCTGCAATGCTTAATTGTTTTTCGTATAGGTATTCAAGAAAAATAAGCATTAAAAAATACTTGTATAATAAATATTGCATATATATTTTTTCTGTGGAACAGGACTGGTATATAGAATGAATGCTATTATTTTCTATATTAAATAACATGCATTACTGGCTAGTATTTTACATCTTTTCCAGAAACAAATATTTTCATTACAAATTACTGAACCTCTAACCAATGTTTATTACATTTTGTTTAAATGTTACATTCTTACACATAATTTATTGCTATGCATTAACAACGTCGTTTCTTTCAGATAATTCATAAAATGTTCTATGAAAGTTTTGAGAGGTATGTCTACTTTTTTCTTATACCTATATATACGTCATTTATTAAATTTACTAAATCCTTTTAAAAACATACGAACATGCACTTTGTTTATTTATTTAACCCCAGGCTGCTATGATTAATTTTATTTGCGATTTTAATTCACTGTGTTAGATAAAAAAAAATGCAATTTTCGTCGAGCCAAGTGGCTTCCATTTTATAATTAAATGACAACTGAGGGTGACTTAGGCGACTTTTCGCTTTTAATATTTCTACGCTTCTTGCGTTCCCTCCCGGTGTAAATAAGGCAGCGAGGCATTTTCGTATAAAAGGGAAATTGTTGTCGACATCGCAAAAGGATTTTGATATCTAATTAGCGTGTGGGGCAATAACTCATCCATTAAGGTGATAAGAGATCGACGAGTGGAGTGGTCTGGATTTTGAACTTTCGAAAGAAAAAGGAAGTTTATTGAACTCCTCCGAAAATATGTCAAGTACTTAAATTTACAAAATGTCTTAGTTCTTACAAAACATCTACTACAGAAAAAATGCAGTATTCTTCCTGAACTACTAAATTATGTTTTTAAAGTTTGGTATGAAGATAAGAAAGGCAGGTAGTGTTCTCAGAGAAGTATTCTTATAACTATTTTAAAACTAACTTATATTTCTTTATTGATATTACATCATATTTTATTTAAATTATTTTACAAAATAATTTAAATATAGTAAGGTATATAAAATAGATAATATAATAAAATAGGTATGATATATATATATATATATATATATATATATATATATATATATATATATATATATATTAGTTTTATAACTGTACAATTATATTTTTTTTAACGTATGGTATCAGGGTGAAGAAATGGTGTTCTCAAAGAAGTGTTCTTATAATTATTTAAAAACAATGAACGATTCGATAATTGTATTATGTTTGTTACCAGAGTTTAGTTGTTATTTTTAAAACATTAATATAATTTATTATGTATAAAATATTCTAAAAAAATTTAAATACATTATTAGCATTCGGCCGAATAACATTGAAAAAAATGAAAAGTAATGTTCCAGATAAAACAAAGCAAGCAATGTTTTGATTTTCTTTTCTATTAATAAATAAAATCATATATGCTTTTGAACTGTATGTCATATAAAAAAATTTTAAATTATTTTTAAGCGAAAATTATTTTATCTTCTGAGAAATAAATTCTGTGGTTGTTCAATGTTTGCATATGATCCTTTTTAATAAACTTTTACTTCTTTAAAAATAGTAATATAATTTTAAGTCAGGACAATAAAAATAAAGAGAGCTTCTAATCACTTGGGGACACTTAGATAATCCTTGAAAAATACATCGGAAGATTTGCTAACCGACCCATATATCTGGAAATCTGTCAGTATATTGTGAATATAAAAGAAAATAAATTGTAACTATGAGCTACCATATTAATTTACCACATTTACTTTGTTATTAAAGTTACTTTGTTATTAAGGTTTGGGTTTAAATTTATTATTTTTTCTATTTGATATTAAAAAAGATAATAAATACTCAGTTTGTAATTTTATTCTGCTGATCTTGCCTTGTCCAAAGAATCCTGTCTATAGTTTGATTTATATTATATTGTTATCCGGCTCTTCACGTGAAACCGTTTTGTTACATTTTAAATGTGCCTAATTATTATTTGGTATTAATTTTGAGAAATGAAATTGATTAGCTTTGGAGGAAAATGTCCATTTCACCCAAAATCCAAACCATTAACAGTAGAACCGCGATTTACCTAAAACCTTGGACTAGGTCAAATTGGCCCCAAATAATATATATCTATCTTGTTGTATAAAAACTATTCTACATTTATACGGAAGTGATATTTATTCATTTTTAGATATTCAATTTATGTAATGCATGAAAAAATGTTACAATTTAAATAGTTAAAAAACTATATAAACAACGTTATAATTGAAATATTTAGTTTCTTACAAGTCAAAATTCGTTACGCATTTCATACACAGTTTGGGAAACTTCTTTTTATATATTTTGTATGCTTAGATCATATCGATATTTTACGGTCAGAACAAATATCAACAGCTTTGCTTCAACACTTAGAAGCTTTGCAACAGACATTTTTAGCATATGCACAGATTTTTCAGTAGTGTTATATTTTGTCTTCGTATGCGACTGGTATTTTTATTTACGAATATTATACGAAGTGCGCAACTCTTCGACGAGTTTTTGAAGATATTCTCATCTAAATTTTATTCCAGCATGAAAATCATAAATTAATCCCAGCTAGATCAGAAATATTGTGCAATACAAGAACTAGCCACCTCCTTAATTCTGCCTTCACAGATTATTTCTCAGCCATGTGTCTACAATGTTAACACCAAAATTTGTTGATTTATATAATATCGTTTCAGGTTTGTGTTGTTTTTTTTGGGGGGGGGAGGGAGAGATTATTCTTATAAATTTTGACTTGAAAGGAGCTCAATAAGTCCTTTTTACTGTTTATTCCTTGATAAACTGTTATACTATCATGCTTGCGTAACGATGCATTGCATAAAAGACATCTTTACTTTTCTTACAAAATACAGGCAATTGTTTCAGATTCCATTTCATTCCCTCCAGTTAAACCCGTGATCTTCGTTTTTAACGTTTGGAACAGATTCAGTTTTGAAAGAAAATTTTCTGTACAGATATTTCTCCTTTTATTTTCGAAAGGTTCTATCAAACGCAAAGCTACGTATTCGGACAATGTAAGGTTTTTATGGCATTTATTTTACCAAGGTATAAAAATATTTAATCAGGCATTTAAAAAAATAAAATCGTAGAAATTTAATGTAAACCCATTACCCTTCCAAATGGGCAATGATGGCCAATGCACATGTACAAGGTTATTTTAGATTCCATTCGATAGGTCAAAACCACAAGCAGCAGAGATTGCACTTTAAATACGGTAAGTGAAATATTTTCTTCCAGGCAAAGTCATAATCAGATGCCTCTGAGATGAAAAATAGTTATTTATCATTCAAAGTAACATATATTATCAAAATGTTGCATCTGCAGCACTTTCTACTGTCACTACAATAAAATTATCAGCTGTCCTTCTGTTATCAGTAACACCCTTCTGATCCCCCCCGGTCTTTGTAAGTTGACATCTGACCTTGAGTTATTACTTTGCTCACACATGGACAAAGAAAACTATAAAAGCATTTCCCATTCCAGGAAATGTTGGATAGCGAAATTCTTGCTTGCAGTAACAATGGGATCAGAGTAATCTATCCCGCAGTTTTAGGCATAAGTATTAGAAACAAAAAATAAAAGTTATTTAAAACATCCTATTTTCATAAAATGTTATTGACATAAAATTAGGAAAAAGTCAAGAAATTTGTTTTTTAATCCCAATAACCACTTTCGAGAAAATCGGAAACAATTGATTTCGGGTCAAAATGTCGCATTCACCTGTTCTACAGTTAAACTCGTATGGCATCATTCCCGTTTGGATTTCATTTCTTACAGATTTACGATCCCATTTTCAGACGGTTCACAATTATTATTTATTTAAAGAATTTAGAGCTATTAGTTTTGCAAGCTGTTGAGGGATTAATGGTTTTTTTCTGTTTCAGTACGTCGCTTGAGCGCCAAAATTAAAAATTAGACTAAGTATTTCATTTTGAAAACATCGCCAGCAATTTCTCCTAATAAGCCAATGAGTTACCGTATTCTGAATTAATACGAAATAATAACATAATGAAGTAATAATCCTATTCTATGTAAGAAAATGGATTTAGAGTCAAATTTTTCTTCATCATCCATCACCACAGATTTCGTAAAAAATTCTGGACTTCCTTACATTTACATACTATATTCACGTATTACATTCACTTCAAAATATCATCAATTTAAAGCTATTACTTTTGCAAGGTTTTGGGGGATTAATGGCGTCGCTGTTTCAGTACCTAGCTTGGGAGTGGAAATTAAAAATTGGACTAAGTATTTCTGTTTTGAAAACATCGTCAGTAATTTCTCCTAATAAGCCAATGAGGTACCTTATTCTTAAGTAATATGAAATGATAAAATAATGAAGTAATGTTCTGAAGTAATAATCTTATTTGATTTAAGGAAGTGGATTTAGGGAAAAATATATTTTTTCATCAACCATAAACATCAGATTTCGTTGAAAATTCTGGACTTCCTTACATTTACGTACTATATTGAAGTATAACATTCCCTTCAAAATGTCATCCTCCTCGCAAAAATTATTATACATAAACACAGTAGTCATATTCACTTAATACAAAAAATATTTAAACATATCTTAAAAATATCTTCAATTATTAAAATAAATATATCTTTATATACTTTGTATTCACTTTATATACTTATCTATTACTTTATCCTTTAAAAACTAAACCCGAACAGACTACTTTTTGTTTATATTTTTTTTCCTTCTGGATAGCCACGATTCCTTTTATTTGCGTTTTTAATTCCCTGGGTTTGATAAAAAATGTAATTATAGTCGAACAAAATGTCTCTCTTTTTATAATTAAAGGACAACTGGGGTTGGCTTATCCGACTTTTCACTTTTAATATTTCTACGCTTCTTGCGTCCCATCCCGGTGTAAATAAGGCAGAGAGGCATTTTCGTATAAAAGGAAAATTGTTGTCGACAGCGCAAAAGGATTTTGATATCTAATTAGCGTGTGGGGCAATAACTCATCCATTAAGGTGATAAGAGATCGACGATTGAAGTGATTCGCATTTTGAACTTTTGAAAGAAAAAGGAAGTTTATTGAACTCCTCGGAAAATATATCAAGTAGTTAAATTCACAAAATGCCTCTCTTAATTCATAACGGCTACTACAGAAAAAATCTTATGAAAATTTTAAAATAATAAATAATTTAATTCTTTTACTATTTTTGTTAGCAGAATTTCATTAGCATATTTCAAAAATATAAATATAATTTTTTAAGTATGAAGTATTCTAAATTTTAAATGCATTATTAAATTTGTGATTTTACATTGCAATGTTTAAAAATAGTGCCCCAGACAAAACAAAGGAAGGAATTTTAAAATCATTTTTTTATTATTAAATGGGATTGAATCTGATAGATGCTTCTGAACTGTATGTTATTAATTTATATATATTTTTAAATAATTAGTAAGGGAAATTTTTCTAATGAGTACTATTATTGTTTGATGCTTGCACTTTATCAAATTAATTAACATTTACTTCTTTAAAATAATATAATTTTAAGTCATTGTAACAAATAATAGAGAGTGCTGATTATCAGAACCTGATATATGCTTCTGAACTGTATGTTATGAATTTTTATATATTTTTAAAATTATTAGTAAGGTAAAATTTTCTAATTAGTACTATTAATGTGTGATGTTTGCATCTGATAATTTTAATTAACATTTACTTCCTTAAAATAATAGAATAATTTTAAGTCATTGTAAGAAATAATAAACAGTGCTGATTATCACTTTGGAATATTTAGGCAATTCTTGAAAAATACATCCAAAATATTGCTAACTTGTCCCAAACTGGGATTTTGCCTGTATAGTGTATATATTAAAAAAATGTGACGATCAGATACCATATATAAAAGTACGAGATTGTTTTTAGTTCATGGTATATTGTTAAGAAGGATTTTCTGTATGTAAGTGTAATCGGTAACAAATATATATATATATTTATATTTTACATTTACCAGAAACAACAGCTTTTATTTAAAATTCTGGACTTGCTTTCCATTTCGTATTACATTCTCTTCAACATATTATAATCCTCACAAACATAACTCATAAGTATACATAAAAACATTGTCCCATTCACTTAATTCACGAAATATCTAAACAGATTTCAAAAATGAGCTTCAATTACTAAAATGAGTATGTATATGTACTTACTATTAACTTCTTTAAAAATTAACTTCTTTTCTTTTGTTTATAATTTTTTTCCTCCAAGACTTCCTTGATGTATTTTATTTGCATTTGAATTTTCTGAGTAAGATAAAATATGTAATTATAGTAAACAAATTGTCAACCGTTTTATAATTAAATGACAACTGGTGTTGGCTTATTTGACTTTTCACTTTTAATATTTCTACTCTTCTTGTTTCCCATCCCGGTATAAATAAGGCAGAGACGCATTTTCGTATAAAAGTGAAATTGTTGTCGACAGCACAAAAGGATTTTGATATATAATTAGAGATTGGGGCAATAACTCATCCATTAAGGGGATAAGAGATC
>CM063498.1:13154132-13166632 GCA_032207245.1 Pardosa pseudoannulata
AATATATATATATATATAATATATATATATATATATATATATATATATATATATATATATATATATATATATATATATATATATATATATATATATATATATATATATATATATATAAAATTCTAGTCGAGGCTGGTGTTTCACGTTTTACAATTAAATTGTAACTGGGGGTTGGCTTATTTGACTTTTCACTTTTAATATTTCTACGCATCTTGTGCCTTATCCCGGTGTAAATAAGGCAGCAGGACATTTTTCGTACAAAAGAGAAATTGTTGTCGACAGCGGAAAAGAATTTTGATATCTAATTAGCGTGTGAGGTAATAACTCGTCCATTAAGGTGATAAGAAATCGACGACTAGAGTGGATTTTGAGCTTTTGAAAGAAAACGAAAGTTTACCGAACTACAAGAAAATATATCGACTAGTTCAATTTTTAAAATATGTTATTCGAGGAATTATAAGTAACTACTACTGAAAAATGGTAATATATATCATTCTAAGTGAATTATTCTCTCAAGTTATAATTCATGATGTAAAGTGTCCGAATCCAAAGAGTGAAATTATTTTCTTTTTTCCAGGAGTAAAATCTTTATTTTTTCCTTATTTTAGGGCTCCTTTCATTAAATCTTATTAGCTTATTGTGACTTTAAACCCTGCCAGATAAGTTGTTTTGTTGCCCATCTGGCATTATTAGAACCACAAAATGCTTAAATACAACAATTCTTATGAGAATTTTGTGATTTTTTAGTATAAGAATTGACAATTCTATCTTAATCCAGTGATAGATTTGGGGGTGTAAATACATACGAAGTGAGCAGTTCGGTGTTCGAATATACGGAATAAATTCTGGTTTCTATACTGTTCTAGCCACTAATGATTTAAGGATTGGTGTGAAATAATGGTGGACTAAGGTCCGGTCGCATCAAAGTCGTTTAACGGCTAACTGTGATTAACCATGGCGCTAACCAGTGGTTGGGAGCAATTCTCTGTTTAAACAGAGATTAATAGCTGTTAACCGTCATAGACTTTGGTGAAAGTGGCCTTAAAACAGCAAATTACATTGCCCAATTTAGCAAAATATTCCGGCAAAATAAAAAGGACTAGTTTTTCTGGGAATTACATGTCTGAAATATAGATATTTTATGTATATATTTGTAATTACAAAGGAATGCAAGAGTTTCCCTCTCTTAAAGGAATTCGGAACTCAAATAATAGTAAAAAAATATCGTTTTTTTAGTTCCTAACTGTTGATCTAACATATATCAACATGCATGTATCTTTATTATTACAAGACTTATTTACATTTATTACAATAAATTTAGAAATTTACACATTCATTTTAAATTTGGACTATTCGTCAGATTTTAAGATTGTTGTGGAGTAGTACATTGCTGTTGTTATTTCAAAGCCCTTAATAACCCAAATTTGATTTATATCGTCTTTAATTATAGTAAAATGCCACTGAACTATATTACAATATTCAAATATAGAACAAAAGACAATTAAATATGCTAAAAAATATATAAAAAATTAAAAAGTAAAAGAAGCACTCCACGTGCTACACCTGAAAGAAAAAATTGTCAAAGTCCACTCTTTTCCTTCCTTCTGAACTACTCCAGCAAACCTAGACTTTTTAAATTATCATGTGCTGATGCATTCGTTGTTTCATTGTCCTGTGGACAATGCGTCCTTTCCAGCCTCTGTCCAGAAGAACCGGGACTCTAAGGATAGTCCTGAATCGCCTCCTTGAGACCAATCACAACTCTCCTAAACTTTGTGAAATTTAAGTGCAATCGTTTTCACACTACACGCTTCCTGGAGTCGCGAAAAAATACTTGCGCATGCAACCCACAATGTGCTAGTGCGGAGAGAAAATCAGTTTCGCAAACCTTGTGTAAAACACAGCTGCACTCTCACAAAGATGCTGTTAAAAATTTAAATTTATATGCTCAATCAAGCTGAGTGAAGTAACTTGATAGTTATAATCAATTGTCTTCTATTGTTTATATATCGAATAGGAATTTCTGTATATGCTACAATTATTCTTGAATCGCATTTTTTCCATGTTTTTCCGACTTTCATGCAATTAAAATGCTTTTTTGTATATTAAATACAAGTGTTTAAATTTTTATGCAAGTTTTTTACATTTAAAGTTGCGTATGGAATTAACAATAAGTTGCTTATTTTTTATACCTTAAAAAATTGATTGTTTTCCAAAGTACGTTTAAGTAAAATATATATTATTAAATATAATTTTAGATATAACTCATAATCGGTACACAGATTTATGTAAAAACTTTAAAAAATCTGATAAAATTGTAGCAAAAAATAATTTTTAAAAGAGTTATACGGATTTTAAAGACTTTGATTAAATTAAATGTTCAAACTGACATTACTTTCCAAAATATGCTTTAAATTCGTTTCTAAATTATAAAACAATTCATATGTGCAATGTAATAATTAAAATAACGTTTTTGAAAAGTTAATTTGACCTAATAAATATTTTCTCTTCTGTATTATTTCGTAATTGAAGAACATACTTCAACATTATTTTATTTAAATACTCTATAATTTAATACATTTTTTGTGAAAGATAAAAATGAAAATATAAACAAACGAAATTAAGGTAAAACATGTGTTCAAAAACTTTTCTTTTGCTTTCATCGACTCAACGCAAGCTGAACGCAAGATGGCTTCAATTTTGTTTCCGTTTGACTTTTTGCACCTCAAGTGGAAAAGCGATTTGGTAGTTTTAAAATAATCTGATGTGTTAACTGACAGTTAACAGACGTAAAAATTGTGCGTGAAACAATCTAATCAGTCATTGTGACAAGAATCATTATTTAACTAAATGAGGTATTTCACGGTCGATTAATAACGCATATTTTAAAGGCATACAAATATAGAAATGTCTTAATAATTGTAGAGTTTGAGATTTTATATGGAGGATTTTCTTTATTTTAAATGCATGTAATTTATTTCAAAAATAAGCCTTGTAAAATTATATATGTTTAAATTGTTGGATAATAAAGTTGAGTGAAATAAATGGTTAAAATTCGTGTTATTTAATCTCACAATTTTTATTTTTTATCTTCCATATATTGACTAAAATTTTAACTTTATATCCTTATATCTAAAGCATATAAGTATACGTATTACATCATTAACATAGCATACGACTGCAGAAGGACCAACAGTTTTAAAGGGTTTCTTTTAGGAACCGAAATGGTGTATCCGTGAGTATGGTGGCACGAATTTGATGATTTTGTGATCTGGAATATTCATACTAACAGTTTTATTAGTAAAAGGTGCAGCCTTCAATACTTCTCGATTAATAATTTGTGAACCCCATTCTTTTAAACTGAACCAAATCCACTATTTTTGTAGAAAATACGGTTTCATGTAGAAAATTGACAGTATATCTTACAAATTATGCCACATATCTAAATCTATCCTAATTCGAGAATATTTAATCTTATCTATTCGGAAAAAAAGTCATATGTGAAATAGAAGCTGGAGAGCTTTGTGTGCTGGAGATGGAGTTTTGTTGGCAGGAGGTTTCACCTTCCTTACCACTCTTATAGCAAAATGTGGACCATATTGTTTTAAACTGAGCCAAATCCTTTACTTTTACTTTTGTAACAATTCCGGTTTTTATGTAGAAAATTGACAGTATATGAAGAAACTTATGTCTATATATAAAACCTATCTTAGTAAACAATCAAAAGGATTAAATCTAATCTATCAGGAAATGCAGCCAGGTGTGCAACTGAAGAAGGAAAAACATTTATATACAGTAGTCTGTACAGGTTTAAAAGTACGTCGTTCTGCACGGTAATCAATCTATATATGGTGGCAAACAGTACAAACCCTCTTTTTACAACTCAAACAATGTTTTTAAAGTTCCCTTATTTTAATTTTTCTAAATATATTTATTTATAAAAACTAATTCATGTTCTGCATTAAAATGTTTGTTATTTTTGGTACTGCTATAGCAGTCGACCGTTGTGAAAACCATTGCCGTTTAACGCCATCTAGTAATTAAATCTAGCATTTAAAAATTAAAATAAAACTTTCAGATCTCCTATTACGCATATGCGACTCTGGTCTCTCAATATCAACCGGAGATCATCGCGTGAAGTCAAAGCTAGACTGATAAGAGTGAAATTGCTGCTTCACGTATACGATACGTTGGTCGTGAAAGGGTTAAGGCGAAAGATTGCGTCTTTCGTTTCTAAATAGCACCGAAAAAACGTATTTGTTTTTCTCATAGTGGATGCTCGTGACTTTGAATGAGGAACAATGTATAAGGGCCCTACGCTTAGCCTGCTTCCTGCAGAGATATTGCTTAAACTTGGAAGCCATTATGACCACGTACCTATTTTATGTGTCGCAGCCGTCATTAATGAACTCATTGATTGTGGTTCAGCTCGAGACTTAAAATCCACAACTTTTCAGCTTTGCGTTCAAAGCCTTTGCCGACTGAGCTACAGTGTGTCAATAAAAACAGTTTTTTAACTTAATTATTGATTCTACAACTACGGTACTTCAACTGCAATAAAAATACTATTCAATTACTGCCAGAAAGTTGGTGTCTTTTTCTCTAAAACGTAATGCTAGAATATTATATTTGAAGAAAAATATTTCAGCGATAAATAGAAACTTTTATACATTTACCCCTGATGTAAGTTAATACTATGTGTTTTCTACAAAATTTATCGAATATATTGAATCATTTATAAAGTACAATAAACACTTAAATGCCAAAAATTAGGCTAGATATATAAACTTGTTCACATGACATACAATTTTTTTTTTAAATAATAAGTTTCAGTACATAACTTATAGGTTTATAGCTTGTCGTATGTAATACACAAATTATATAGCATTTTTAAGTCTTAAGCTACTATTTCATTCGAGTAGCCTGTATAATAAATATTTCGAGAGAAATGTTATAACAAATTAAATAAAAAAGTTAAAATCTCTAGAGATGCTTATTTTGACATCTTAAAGTAAATTGTAGTAATATTTATCCAACTAAAACATGAATAAATTAGGTTTATTTTATGAGCTAAATTAGCTATGAATCTTTAATTTTTATAGGAAAATTTATTTTTATAATAGCACAAGAAACCTTATTTAGGAATTAATAGCGTTATATAAAATACTTACTTAGTATTAAATCATTTAACGCCGTTCGAAGTGTATAGACTTTAGAAAGAATTTTGTTGCTGTCGACATTTATACACATTATGTAGGATAAAAATTTACAGTATAAAAACTTTAAATTTCAGTAAGGCTTAATACAAATCTTATATATTGCATATAACACCCGAGAACCTGCTATAAATTCTTTAAAAAATGGTTAATTCTTCCGTATATAAGTTTTTTATCTTGAAACGTGTTGTTTGAAATCATTGTCTTAGTGTGTATGAGATATTTCCGTACTTTACTGGTGCTCGAACTGCGATGTGCAATTTTA
Source organism: Pardosa pseudoannulata (assembly GCA_032207245.1). NCBI lineage: Eukaryota > Metazoa > Arthropoda > Arachnida > Araneae > Lycosidae > Pardosa > Pardosa pseudoannulata. Next base: position 13,159,614 of record CM063498.1, read on the forward strand.
TGTATTAATTTTTTTTTAAATGTAATATATTTATATTAGCATAGTTTCTTAAACTTTATTACTCAATTTTTCCTTTTATTAATTTTGTTATATCTTGTAGATTTTAAATTTTTAATAACCATTGATTGTTGTAAAATATGTTAATTTTTGTATCTAGTAAAATGGAAATATTTGTCTCTTTATTTCGAATTTCCGAAAAATGGGTATTTGTGACTATTTGTATTGCATTCGACTTATTAACATGTAGTCGCCTTACTTTGAGTAAGCAATGCATAGAGACACTTTTAAAACAAATTATGCAGTTAAATGGTATACTTTTTTTAAAAATATAATTTCTGCTTTGTAGTGCATAAGTTTCACACTAAAACTTAATGAGATCAATACTTTGTGATATTTAATAGCAGGCCAAAATGAACAGTACTTTTCTGACGATTTAAACATTTGATTAATATCAGCCTTTTGAGTTAAAATTATCTTCCACTTAATAAATTATATAGCACAATAGCGATTTATTCTTAAAATTTTTTAAGATTGATTTATGTGTACATATAGGGCATTTATAATATATCATCTAATATCATAAATTTTAAGAGACAGTTTTTAAATCTCATTTCATTTGTTTTTTTTATAAATTAAAGTGAAATATAATCAGTTTTACGAATCTCTTAAATTTTAAATTTTTATAATATATAATCATATCTAAAACCTAAAGTATACTTTCTGATGAAAAATGAAAAAAAAATGAATATTTTAATTTTCATTTCGGGAAACATCTAGATAACATCTAAAAACTAATAAAATTATACTATGACATTTTACTAGAATTTTACGTTGAGACATTTTTATTTTATTAATTATTTGTTAAAGCAATAAGATTTCTTTATGCTTTTCTAAACACACTACATAAGAATATAATTCGAAATATTTTTACTTAACTTATTCAGAAGTTTAAGTTCCTTCTTGTTGCATATCCCTATATATTCTTAATTTTATTTTCAGAAACTGTCACCTCTACCTCACTAGTTTAATATAAAGACTATTTTAAGCAGATTTTTTTTAAATTAAGAAATTTCTTATTTATTCTTTTTGTTTATATTTCAAACATGCCATTATTTATTTTTCCTTAAGCCACCGCATTTTATTCTATTCGTATTTTTAATTCATGAGAAAAAAATCTAATTATATTAGCTAAGTGTCGACGCACGTCTTTGTAACTGAAAGCCACCCAGAAAACTTGTGTATGCATAGGTTTTTTTTTTAGATTTTATTAATTCCATGCCTTTTGACCCATCCCGGTAAATAAGGCATCGGAGCATTTTCAAATAAAAGGAAATTGTTGTCGACAACCAAAAAGGGTATGCGAGGTGTAATTAAAGCACAGCAGTGTGTCAGGTCCTAAGTTGATAATATACAGTCGCGAGAGATCTGGATTTAAAATTAAGCTAAAGATAAATTTGGATGTCAAGGTTTCAGCCCTAAATGAATTATTTTTTAAGTAAATGTACTTTTTAAATGTTTGCATATTTCTCAAAAGTATTTCAACATTTACAATAAATATTATTGTTATTTAATTCTGCGTGGGGAAAATATCAAACTAAAAGGAACAATTTATTACTACGTGGCAAGAAATGTAAAAAAAAAGATGTTAGACTATTTTATAAAACTGTGTTTAGGAACGATTAGCACATTGTATGCGGGACACGTACCAGTAAGTTTTCTGACGATTGATACTTGAGCGCGGGTCACCTACAAGTACATGTTAGTGTAACAACATGGTTTGTTTGTGGGTACAAAAATAACGGTATATACAGGAAAACGAAGTAGAATGTCTACTACATAGATTCTGGAAAAAATTAGACAAATAAACACTAGTTTTTTCATCAATCGATGCGGAACCATAGAACAAGAAGGTTGATTTAAAAAAATCAATTTAGATTTAAAATTAACTTTTTATTTATCCTTGCAAAAATGATATTATATATGTATATTTATATGTTTTATATATATATATATATATATATATATATATATATATATATATATATATATATATATATATATATCAAAATTATTTAACTTTAATATTTCTTCAAAAGCCTCCTCTCTCCAATTTTAATTCATTTAAATATCTTTACCAGCCTCTAAATGGTTTAATCAACGGAGTATTTTCCACTTAACATTCTTTTCTGTCATAAAACTGTAAAACTTTGAGCAGTTTTCAAGGTGGTGGCAAAACATGATTTCACGTTTTGCTGATATTGCATTTAATTCGCTTATTAAACTGTTTTTGTTGTGGGAAAATTCTTGTTGTCAGCACTCTTGGGTGTACTTGTGTTAGAGCAGAGTGAACTCTGTGGCTTTTGATTGTATATTGTCCAGAAGGATAGATGTGCGGTGTTGCCGCTCTGAAATAAAGTTTTAAAATTAGATTTCTGAGTTCTCTTAAATATGAAGCCCGACTGCATTCCCATTACTTATGGCTGTTGAGCTTTCTCCTTGTGAAGGAGTGATATAAAAAAGGGATTACATATATATATATATATATATATATATATATATATATATATATATATATATATATATATATATATATATATATATATATATATATATATATATATATATATATATATATATATATATATATATATATATATATATATATATATATATATATATATATATATATATATATATATATATATATATATATATTTGTATATATATATATATATATTTGTTTATATAGTTCAATATAAAATGCGAAGGGTGGGTTAAAAAGTTAAATAATGTTTCGATCTATTGAGATTTAACTCAATAACTAAATTTAAGCGCAAAACTCACGCTCCCGGTACATTTCAGCTACGAAATGTACCCGCACGCAATGTGTTAAATTTTTAAAAATGTTTTAATCTTTGAGGGGTTTTTAAGGGAAAGATTTGTGATATTATTCCATATAGAGCAAATTCAGAAAGAACTCTTTAAGTCGCCTAAATTGTAAGAAGAAATTATTTTTTTAATTAAATTTTTTAATGTATTTTTTTTTGAAATCATATAAGAATTAAGTGATATATTAATCCAGGTATTCAAGCTATCTGAAATTTTTATTCCCACAAGCAAAAACTGAAAATATCTAAATGCATATTCAGACAGCAAAAGCTTATAAAAGTTTGGATGAATACCAAACTCTGAATAATTTTAAAATTTTCACTTTTTAGGTTAAAGTGCTCGAATGACATTCTGGAAACTTAAAACTACTATAGAGGACATGTTATTTCGTCTATTCTTCAAATGTAATTTTTTTAATGCTTCAGACATAAAACAATAACAATATATAAGAATAGCAATTCACTTATTTATGTCAATAGACATATATGTATTTTAAACTAAGAAAATGTTTCCCTAAGTATAATTATTTAGTAGCCCATAAAATGAGCCTGCTGAAGAATACAAAAATTATAGTTATGAAGACATTTCCCATCTCTAAAATTCTATTTTTTAAAGAAAATTCATTCAAACAAAATGTTCAGTAAATGTTTAATTTTACAACGAGATAATAGAATCCGCCTTTCAATTTTTTCTTTATTGTTATTTACAATAAAGGAAATGAGAAGAGCAAGTAGTTTGATGAATTACCATTTTAATTTATAGATGTGATATCAAGAAAGTATATGATTTAGTTTCATTAATAAGATATGATCAGAAGAATACACATATAGATGTCATTTGCTTAGGTAAATTAATAGTGAAGTATTCTCCCATTATTAATAAATTCATTCTTATATACCTTTCTTAATACGTGTGGAATAATTCATGCATTTTTCTTTCCTTGTCTAATTGAAAAGGAATACTTAATTCTCACTTTCGTAAAGTATCTTTTCTATATAACAAGCAAAGAAACATGCTTAAATTTGCATATATCCAATTATTTTGAACTTATTCACTGTTAAAGGCTTTGTAATTCAACAAATACTTTTTTCTAAAAATGACGTGATGACATCTTCATGCATTAAGAATTTTAAGCCTCGAGCACTTTATAATTGTTACTTTAAAACCGCTGAAACCTGTTAAATATCCTAACAAAACTACGTAAATAGACACTTAAGTGTTTAAAAAGTAACAGAAAATGTTATTTCTAAACTAAAAGTAAATAATCAAAGAAACAAAAATTACTTTAGATGCATTTCTAGGAGATTTACTTTCTCATTTAATTTATTGAGTTCATTTTTGGAAAGTAAAATGAAAGGTTAGTGTCTTCGTAGATTGTAGACAAATATTCAACTTACGTTAATATGTAGATCATTATTCAAACGTTTGAAATGTTGTATTCCTACAGTGAATAGTACTTTCTTTATCAGATATACAAACAATTACAGTGATATTGGTAAAAAAATCTTTTCATATTTTTTAATTAAAAAGGGACTTTATAACTTTTAAATGCTGTAAAAGATGATCTCAGTTTCAATTTTATGTAACTTAAATATTTTATAATTACAACAATATCTTCAAATACAACTATATTACTTAAAACAAATAATTTTTTACTTAATGTGGAGATATCTTCTTTTAAGTAAAATTAGCTTTACGATTGGAATAACGGGAAAATTAATAATTGTATATATTCAATACATCGGTTTAATTTTAAATAATAAATTGTGTATAACTCTGAAAACATATCTGCAAAGTTGTGTTTAATTTGATAATTCTCAAAAATATCAATCATTGAAAACATGTTCTGCTAAATATAGGAATTTATTTACCTCATATTATCCAAGAAGAAGGTTATCTAAACAATCAATAAAACTATAACTTATGTAAATGTGTAATTTCTAAGTTATAGAAAGTTAAATAAAATGGTCTCAAAAAATTTTCAGCAGTTAAAATCTATCAGTCTGTTTGATTCACTGATGGGGTAAAATAAATTATTTAGAGGTTATACATTCACACACATACGTTTAAATTGCACACATATATATACAATATTCATATTTATTACAAAACTTCTCACTATTTTACAGTATTAAAAGAATATATAAAATATTTGTATGTTCTACTTAGGAATTTCAAAAAAATAAAAAATAATAAACTAAAATAATACCGGCTTTGATATCAGTATTAAGTGTTTTTTGAAAAAGGTACAAAAACAAAATTATTTCAGTTCTCTATTTAAAAAATATACTCTCTCTCTCTCTCTCTCTCTCTCTCTATATATATATATATATATATATATATATATATATATATATATATATATATATATATATATATATATATATATTGTGTGTGTAATATATCAAAATTATTTCACTTTAATATTTCCTTAAAAACATCCTCTCTCCTATTTTAATTCCTTAAAATCTATTTTCTCAGCCTCAAAATCTCTTAAAAATGTATTCTCCACTTAAAATTCTTTCGATACATTTCCCAAAGCTTTCTGTCCAATGGATGTAAATTTCCTGTCTATTCAACACCTTTTCCGGTTGTCGCAGGCAAATGGTTCAGCTTTTCTCCTAACCTAAAAATTAAATTCGCTGACTAAGTTTCTTGTTCCTTGGGGGAATTATATTTGTCTTCGCTCTTGGGTACATCTCTGTTCGAGAAAAGCGTTTTTCGAGTCATTTTCTTGTCTGTCGTTGACTGGTAAAGATCATATTTTTAGCATTTAATGAATAAAGTTTAAGTTTCGCTACGAATTGGGCCTGTTCTATATACTAAAAAAGCCCGACTGCAATTTACTTATATAGTCTAGCAGCTTAGGCTTCTCCTTGACAGTAGCCCGGGCAAGTAAAATAATAGGGGCAATAAGTTCAAGTGTGTCCAGCAGTTGTATAATTCCTGGATTACATATATATAAGCTAAAATACGTTTCATAAATTGATCGTAAAAATAATCCACTTATTAAATTCCCGTTAAGCCTGTATTATAGTTTTGGGCACAAATTATCTGTAGTCAAACATACGGGGTTTCTGCTGACAAGTTTTTTAGTGGTACATTTAATGATGAACAACATACATTCTCGAAATATGCGTCTCGAGAACCTTCATTTTCCAAGAATAGGTTTTTTCGTCTTTAAAATAATCTTTTTGTATTACTTTAGTACTGTTATTTGTGGATATTTTTATTCATAGGTAATACTACAAATTTCCGCACTTTATCGGTATTTTGAAATCTTAGAATGGCACGAAATACCAGTATACGATATGCTGGTACTTAGTCACTAGTTATATTTTATGATCTACATTCCACTGTATTTGATTTCACATGAAACTCAAATCCACTATGGAAAAAAAATTAATAGTTGAACGTTGTCGATCTTTTCTCACTAATTAAACGCCAACTCGATAGCTTAAGAGTGCTTATGATATTTTCTCCTTTAATAATTTTCACGCCTATCGCTTCGCAAGTAAGAAGGCGAGTATTTTCAAATAAAAGGAAATTGTTGTCGACAGCGCCAAAAGGGGGACTGAGGACGTAATTAGCGTGAGGGACACTAACTCATCCATTAAGGGCGATAAGAAATCGTCGCCTATGAGGGGGCTGAGATTGAACCTTTTCAACAAAAGACCTTCCTTCAGTTTTCTTAGGGCAAAATAATTTAAAAGGGTTAAATTGGAAGGATTTCGGGAATATCTTCCCGAAGAGAGTGAAAAAATAAATTACGAAGTGTTGGTAAATTTATCAAGTTTGGGGTAAAGCTTGAAAGAGAATGTTAATGTCTTAGTAAAAATAACTGCATAGATAAATAGAAGATATGTTTTTAAAGAAAACTGTACTAATATTCATTAATTATCCCTATCATTTTATATTAAATTAAATAATTTACAAAATTATGCTATAAAAATGAAAATGTAAGAAAAAGAATCGTACACAGATATGTGTAAACAGGTATACCTATGAAGTACAAATTTACACACACACACACACACACACACACACACACACATATATATATATATATATATATATATATATATATATATATATATATATATATATATATATATATATATATATATATA
>CM063498.1:13171632-13181632 GCA_032207245.1 Pardosa pseudoannulata
AATGAGCTAGCTAAAGTATATTTTTTAAGGCTTATAGGTTTATTTTTATTTAATAACATATTATTTGTGGTTATACAGTGTTTAGTGTTCGATGTTCATATATATATATATATATATATATATATATGTGTCATGGAAGAGTGGTTAAGGCATGGAAGACACATTTGATTTCATATATAAAAACTTTTTTATTGTAATCCTTCTGTCCATGGCTATGCCATTTAGATATCATTTGTTCTCATCATTGGCAACAACAAGCGTGGAGAATATTATCAGCCCGAATTCCCCCTCAGAACTGACATTTATGGGATTGTTACCTAAGCACAATTCCTCTGTCCAATCTCGCGTCAGCTCTTTCTACTCTGTATAATTCCGCTTGAGGGTGTGTTTTTCTCCTATTACGTTGTCGTTTATGAGTTCTAACTATTTTTAAGTATAAATCTCTTAATTCTTAAACCCCATTTTTGTATATCCATATGTTTGTGTGTGTTTGTGTTTGTGTATGTGTGTATATATATATCAAATTACTTAAAATATTTACACGTTCTAAGTCTGTGAAACAACAATTTAATTACAATAAATATTAGCTCAAAGATATCTCAATAATAACTGAAAATTTATAAAAAATTATCACGACGAGACGACTTTGCAAATAGTTAAAGATATTTAAGAAATAAGCAATCTTAGAAGGTTTTACACGGTATTAAAAATTTAAACTATTATAGAATTAGTTGGAAACTATTTCACATGTTTTCCTTGTATAAAGTTATGATGTTGTTAAGAATTAGTTAGGAAACCGTACACATTTCCCCAAGTTTCAAAGTTCATCAAACACTTTAATTTCAGGTTATTCAGTATTTACTTTACACAAATATTTTAAAATCTAACATTTTCTGTAAAGCTTTATTTAAGTTTTACCTATGTCCTTTTATTCAGCAATAAGTGTGCGTCGTAGACTTTTACAGATACAAGACATGATGACTACCTTTATCATAACCTTACAAATTGGGACTGTTAAATAGTTTACTCTTAGTCTCCCATTTTTAAAACAGTAAAATTTTTTTGTAAAATTTCTTGTATTTGTTATTTTCGAACAATTTTGCCCTTCTTGTGAAAATAATGTCCATTTTATGAAAAAATGCCTAAAAATTTCAGCATATTAATTATAAATTTTGGACATTAACTATAAGCTTTTGTCCCACAACAATAAGGCAGGGCTACAATTTCATGAAACCAGCAGAATTAATTTGCCCATACATATATTGCATTTACACACACATACACAGACATATATATATATATATATATATATATATATATATATATATATATATATATATATATATATATATATATATATATATATATATATATATATATATATATATATATAACCCAGGTTATATTTGCATGTAATAGTGTTCTTTTTCTTTGAATAAATCATTCCAGGAAAATCATTTTAACATTTGAGGTAGAACCAATTTTGAAATTCTTAAAGCACGTTTGCACTTCATTACGGACCACGCATTATTTGATGAATATTGTTGTAGTTGTAAACTATCACCTAGTAAAGTATTTATCACATTTTTAATCACTTTGTACATCGAAAAATATTACTGAATCCAATTTGAAAATTTGGAATTATAGTTAGATTATCGATACTTAATCTTTTTGAGATAGCTTAAAAATAATAATTAATATTAGTATAACCATTGAAAAGTTTTTTGATTAGTTAAACAAGCTGTTTTATATGCACTCTTTTACTTTCCCACCTGACTGAGATCGTGTGAAACATGATTGTGTTATAACCTTGAATAACTCAAATAATTATATGAAATATTATCTAGAATTACTTAATATTAAAAGAAATATTTTAAAAGTTTAAATGTGTATATGAAATTGAGAATTGGAGCATACCAAATTGTAATAGACTGCATTTTGATGCCGTTTATTACAATTAGATTAAATTGAGGTTTAAGTTAATTAAGACAGCAAAAATAATAATATACTATTAGTATAACCAATAAAATTTTTATTAGTTAAACAAGTTTTTTTTATATGCACTCTTTTACTTTCCCAGTTCACGGAGATCATATTAAACATGAGTGTATTATATCCTTCAATAATTCTAATAATTATATGAAAAATGATCCAGAATTATTTAACCTTTCTACAAATATTTAAAAAACATAGTTTTATATTTTTAAATGCGTATATAAAATCGAGAATCTGAGCATACCAATTAGTAATAGACTGCATTTGGATGCGTTGAAAATTAAGCATTATTTAACCCTCTATTCTCAGCAGAAAAAATTCGAAAGCTCGTCATTTCCGAGCCGTCATTATCCGATTGCAATTTTTGAGTGGTTGCTACGACGTTGATTTATTTAAGAGCAGAGTCGCTCACGATAGAAATCTGGAACATTGCAAGTGACCTATTGCCGTTAGCATCTCTATCTGTTGAATTGCACGAAACTGTCAAAGACTCGAGCATATCAGGCTAATAACATTCCACGCCCTCCATTCTGACGTTTGTCATGCCCACAAAATGGTAAATGTTATTGTTACGGAGATAAAATTGTACGCTCTTTCACGAAAAGTAATAAAAAGTTTCCAAGAAAGGCAGAAGTAAAAAAGATCGTGCTTCTTTGGCAGCAAGTTTATTTTAAGAAATGGTATGGGGACATACCTCTACTACCATAACGTTTATGAATATTATTTGTTTTTCAGTTGAGGATTATTATTATGGCGTTATATTAACTGCTATAAAAAGATAAAAAAATCTATATAAATCTTTTTAAAATATAATGTACAGTATTTTAAGTATAGTTATTGCTAGTAAAATTAGTTATTGTTAAGTTATTTATAGTATAAAGCCATTTCACAAAAACGGGTGTGGCATGTTGAATTACTTTTTATCACTTTTTCTATAAAAAATATAATATTTCAAATACATATTTTTGTGAAGCAGTTATAACACCTAAGGAAGGCTTTTTCAACAAATAAAGAATTTCCATTTCTTCTGTACGTGTTTAAAAAATTATAAATATGCTGTTACGGGTCTGACAGTTATAGCTGTCACACCCGTATCGGCATATTAATAATTTTTAAAACATCTAAAGAAACGAAAATTCTTTTTTTAATTCCTTCCTTAGGTGTTATAATTGCTTCACAAAAAATATATATTTGAAATATTATATTCTTTATAGGAAATGTGATAAAAAGTAGTTCAACGTGTCACACTCGTTTCTATGGAATGGCCGTATAGTTATTTTTAATAAAATATATAATTATTTATATTATAGTAAACTATTTATTATTTATAGTAAAATTATTTCGACAGCGAATTGTGTCTATTTTTACAATTCACTGGTACAAAGCGATAAAAAGTTTATAAAATTTTTTATCGTTTTATAGCGATGTAAAAAGGATTATTATTACGCCATAGTAATAATCCTATTTTTAAAAAAACTAATAATTTTACTATAAATAACTGTAGTATAAATAACTATGCTATAAATAACTTAATGAAAAAAATTTCATAAACTTATTCATCTTTTTTGTAGCTTTGAATGTTACGCTATATTAATAATCCTTTTCAAAAAAGTAATTTTACTTTAAAGAACTATACTATAAATAATATTATACATACTCGATACTATAACTACAATTAATTAAAAAAATTATATAATCTTTTTTTATTAAGTTGTTTAAAATATATAATTATTTATAGTAAAATTATTAATTTTCTAAAAATGTGTTATTATTATGACGTAATATCCACTTCTACAAAACGATAAATATGTGTATGAATTTCTTTTTTTTCCTTAAGTTATATAATTATTTACATTAAATTATTTGGCTTCTCTTAAAAATTAATGTGGAGTTACATTTACCATTACACAATGATAAAAAGTTTATATAATTTTTTTTATTATTGAGGTAATAATGAATTGTTATAATCCAATCAAACTAAATATTTGAACTTACATCTAGATACAAGATTCAGTTTTCAAAAAAATTAATTTCTGCAACTTTGAATGCTACATATACAATTGCAAGAGGTGTGTGAGAGTTTCCTAAAACAGAAAAATTTAGCTAGTGACAAATAGTTAGACGTTCCCTTTACCGGTATCAGAATCCGCTGGTTTGATTCCTGACACTTGCATGGGTGTCTAATTAGTCATCGTGTAACAAAAATATAGACTGTAGCGGTCCTAACAAATTCAATTTTATGATATAACACAAATATGTAGTTAAGAGACTGAATAAATCTTCAGTTGTTTCCGTACTTCTAATTTTTTCGGTTTGCATCCCCTGTCTGCAAGGACAGCGTGTAGTGCTATAGAATAGATAATTTTGGGAAAAGTGGATTGGAAAATTTAACCGAGATCTCCAATTCGTTGATCATGAACTAGTACTAGATCGTACATTCACTCTTATGTTGGCTAACATGGAATTGAGCCAAAGCCCAAGCATTCGACAAAAATCACTTTAAAAAAAATTAGATTTCTTCAAGCTCTGAAGATATCTGGACTTTTGTTCCTACAGAGAAATACCCAATGGTTCAGAAATTCTAAAAGTAATGTTCAGCTCTATATATTTATTTGGTTAATTTTTCAAATATGAAATCGGTAAAACCCTAATAAAGAAACATATTCATTTAAGCACATATAACAATTGAATTTGATTGAAATTTCCTCCCTACTCTTCCAATATGAAGAAACTTATTGATAACCAAAATTAGTGACGTCTATCTCATAGAGTTAATAAGTGTATAAATAACCTATTTTTCATTTCTAATCTTTTATCAACCACATTTCTGTAGTTTTATGTACAATTTAGTTTTAATTTCTTAAAACCTGTTTCATTAAAATAAGTTCATACTTACTGGAATGGCGTGAATATATGTAATACACAAATATTAAATTTGAAAAATTCTTATTTCTGTCTTTTTAGTTATAATGGTTTACAGTACAACTTAAAAGTTTAGTTGAGTAGAAACTTCATGTTTTGTGACTATTATTGTAACCCATTTCTTCTTAGGGCATTAGCCATACAGAATAAAACAATAAAAAAAATAAATTTGTAAATACAAAGTGGGATATATTAAAACTTAAACTATTATACTGTATACTTTTCTTGTAAATTGGGTGAATATATGCAATAAATAAATATATGATTAAAAATATATATTATTTCGGTTCTTTGGTTATGGCTGATGAGTCAACGTAAAATTAAAAAAAGTTCAGTTGATTCATACTTTGTCCATCATTGGTACTTGCGGTATTAGTCAAATAGAATTGAACAATAATAAAATAAATAAAACATGAAATAATAAGTAGCCTATATTAAAAGATTAAGCAATATATTTTTTATTGTTTTTTAAACGTTTGAATATATGTCATAAACAAATTTAAGAATTTTTATGTCTCTCTTTTAGTTTTTGATTATGCTTGGTTTGGAGAACTACGGCATACTATTTTGCATTTATAATTAATGGCTCACAGTATAACTTAAAAACAGTTAAGTTTCTTAGAAGTTTCATAAGTTTAGCTACTATTATTCTAATCCCATGATACTTAGGTTATAAGCGGTACTGAATATAAAAAAAATAAATACAGCGTGAAATATTAAGTATAATATATTAAAACGTTGAGTAATATGTTTTAAATTGTCCTTTTAAATCTGATTTCAGCATGGTTGTGTAGTATTCCAGATTTCTCTTTTATAGAACTTAGCTATTAATTTAAAAAGCAATTTGAGTTATCATAAATCCCTCCTTTTGCACTGGATAGAAGCAGAAAGCTTTTGATATTAGGCATTAAAATATATTCGCTTGGAGTACTTACTATTATTAAATATAACTCCGTTTTTAATACCATTATAATATTGATTGTGTAATTGGAAGTCTTTATAGAATTTGAAGTATTGAATTTATCTCTCTAAAAGCCTGATAATGCAGTTAAAAAATTGGATGAACGTTCCATTCTCATCTCTTTTAAGTTGAAGAGTCAATATTGATTTTCCAGTTATTTCTAACACAGCCGATATTTTCTAAAGAAGGCGTTTTGGGGGAAACTTTTCGAACATTCTTTAATTAATCGCCAAATATCGAAAGATATTAAAGTACGAATCGGGTGAATATTATCTTGCTTTCAAAAACTTATACGCTCTCGTCCACATTGCGAAGAATCTCGTCTGGTAGATCTGTATTAAGCATCTATAAATCTCTCAATGTTTAGCAATTGGTGAATCGGGTTAAACTGAAAAATGAAGTTTATGTGACATATACTAGTATTTGAATGAAATATTTGCAAAGAGAGCATACTTAACTACAAATCTTCGAAGGTTTATTACATCTTTAGTTAAGAATATTGGGCAGGAATGGTATTAGAAATATGACTACAAATGATTTTTTCATATCTATATATATATATCGCTGCATATATATTGAGAAATTATATTAAAGTAATAAAAGTTAAAGTTCTGCTTGCAGCATTTAAAAACACTATAAAAGTTGAGAATATTATTTCAGATGAAATAATGCACTTTTCTCCAAGCTTGCATTTAAATCTGAAATGGCATTGTGTTTTGAGGGCTATCAACATTTAATTTGCTATAGTTCATTATTGAAAATTGACTGAATAGCAGACCTAATAAATAGCATTTATAATTGTAAATGGAATTACTTAATTTGGTTTTAAAATTATCCATGAGACATCTATATTATATACCTGTATAATTATGGTATATATATATGTAATACATCAAAATTATTTAACTATAACCCCTTCCCTGTTTTGGCCTTTACTGACTTACAGCTTTCGGGCCTTTACTGATTTGCCCGTACGGCGTACGGGTAATCTGATTTCTATTTCACTAGCACTATTTCGGCATTATTTTTTCTAATTTTAGTAACAAATTATTCGTATAGATCCAGTAAATGATAGTTTGCAGTTTATTGTATTTTCTACTCTGATTGGTTCAAAAGCGAGGGTTTTTTCGCATGTTTTGTATCAGAAGAAGAATTTTTATCTTTCCGTGTATAGCTTTCTGGTTATATGTTTCTAACCGCCTGATAATTTTATTGATGTAAGAGTTGAATAATATATTTTTACTTTTAAATAATGGATAATTCAGAGCGTATGGAACTAATTTCTTGTGATTCGAACTGTGACTCGGAATCAGAAACTGAATTATCTGTAAATGATAGTAGCGAAAGTTTACTAGATGACCTGGATAGTATTGACTCTGATAGTAGTACAGATGGAATCAGTCAAACAAGACAATTTTTTAAAATTAATTGTGATAATCCTTCGGATCCGCCTCCTAGATTTGCTTTCACTGGAATTCCAAAAATTAACTTGGATATCGATGAGACTAAAGGTAAACTTCAGTTCTATGATGCTTTCATAGAAAGAAAAAAAAGTTGTAATAAATGCTTAAAAATATTAGAAATGTTAATTTTAATAACATATCTTTACTTAAAAATGTAAAATGAACAAAAAAATGCAATAAAAAAATGTGGCATTTTTTTGACCGAATTCTGGAAAAGAATGAAACTGTCAAAGGGTTAACATTCCCTTAAAAACCTCCTCTCTCCCATTCTAATTCCATTAAATCTTTTTCCCAGCCTCTAAATAGGTTAATCAACGGAGTATTTTTCAATTAACATTCTTCATAAAGCTGTCTATTCTAAAAATGTAAACTCAGTACGTTTCCCAGCTGTTTGGTTTTTCGCTTTTCTGATATTGCATTTAATTCGCTTATTAAGGATTTTTTACCGTGGGAAACTTGTTTCTGTCTTCGCTCTTGGGTGCACCTCTGTTCGATCAGAGTGAGCTCTGTGACTTTTCTTTGTCTATTGTCCAGTAGAATAGATGTGTATTGTAGCTGCTCTGGAATAAAGTTTCAATTAGACCAGTGCAGTTCTCTTCAATGTCTGTCCGACTGCATTTTTATTACTGCTAGCTATTGCGTTTTCTCCTTGTCAAGGAGTGTTATAAAAATGGATTACATATGTATGTATATATATATATATATATATATATATATATATATATATATATATATGTATATGTATATATATATATATACGCAAGAATACCTATATAGTTTTACAAAAAATAAAATATCCCATTTTCTATGTTATTCTAAAGATAAATTTCCTTTCTATTAATTTTATTTGATCATTGTTTTATTTCTCATTTTAGTTTCTAAATATTTTGTTTTAGAAAAAGCATCCGCCTTAGATTATCCCATCTTGTTTCAAAATAATTTAAGCAGTGTAATGCATCTACCTCTTTAATCTCTAAACATTTCGTTTTAGAAAGAAACATCAGCCTTACATTATTTCATTAGCGGTCTTCTTTCAATATAATGTAAGATATATCATGCATCTCTAAACTCTAATCTCTCTTTAATCTCTAATTATTTTGTTTTAGAAGAAACACTAGCGTTACATTATTGCATTAGTCTTCATTTCAAAATAAAATCTTCTCAAAATTAACACAGCATTTGAATTTGCCATCGTGAAATAAAGTGTTGGTAATCCAATTGAAAACTATTTGACAGCTGACTAGTAGATCTAATAAATAGCATTTATAATTGTAAATGAAATTACTTAATTTGTTTTTTAATACATTTCATGAGACATTTATAATATATATCTGTATAATTATGGTATATATATATATATATATATATATATAATCTGCAAAAATACCTATTTAGTTTTACAAAAAATAAAATATCCCATTGTATATGTTATTCTAGTGATACATTTTCTTTCTATTTATTTTATTTCATCATTGTTTTATTTCACATTTCAGTTTCTAAATATTTTGTTTTAGAAAAAGCATCAGCCTTAGATTATTTCATCTTCTTGCAAAATAATGTAAGCAATGTAATGCATCTCTAAATTCTCTTTAATCTCTAAACATTTCGTTTTAGAAAGGAACATCAGCCTTACAGTATTTCATTAGCTGTCTTCTTTCAATATAATGTAAGCTAGGTCATGCACCTCTAAATTCTAATCTCTCTTTCATCTCTAAATATTTTGTTTTAGAAAAAACATCAGCCTTACATTATTGCATTAGTTTTCTTTTCAAAATAAAAAATATTCTCAAAATTAACACAGCATTTGAATTTGACATCGTAAAATAAAGTGGTGGTAATCCAATTGAAAACAATTTGACAGCTGACAGTTTAGAATTAGTAAGAAGGAAGCGTTAGACGACAAAACAACAGCCATATAACCAGTGAAACAATTCAATTACTCCATGAGACATTTCCTAGCCTTATACTCTCTCGTTTTGATGATATTATTAGGTCCCATAAATCGTGTGATTTAACACCATTTGATTTTTTTTATGGGGTTATTAGAAGTTAAAAGTTTATGCCAACAAGTTCTATGTGTTAGTCCACTTTAACCCTATCCTGTTAACTTTGCGATTAAAAAATAAGAATTCAAAGAAATACTGTGTTTTTTATTTAAGCCGACAGTGGACCTTTAGAGCAAACTTTTTTTCTTTTAAATGAATTTCCTTGAAGATTGACTATGTAATTAGATTTGGAGTTATTAATTATTAATTGTTTCATAATTACCTTGATTGAAAATGCTCCAGGCGCATCAATTCTGCATAAAATATTATAAAATAAAATTTAAGTATATCTTATAGACTTTACAAAAAAATGTAGTTGTTTCCATAAACAATCATAGAAAATATAAAAAGAAAAAAATAATTATGATGATATTTTGCAGAATAAACAGCTATAGCGGTTAATTGAAATGCATAACTAACATATTACATGCTTCAAAACATACCCGTTTCAACTAGACTTTAATTTATAAACTCTACCTTAAATAATACTGGAATTTCAGAGACAATGATCTATTTTCAATGCGCGTGGTGTACTTTAAACATTTGTAATACATGAAAATTATACTTCAGTGTAAACAGCATTTGAAGTTATTATTGCTATACCCATAAGTAAT
>CM063498.1:13186632-13214132 GCA_032207245.1 Pardosa pseudoannulata
ACTGGTATCTCTATCTTAGTATGCCTATGGAACATATAATACTATATTAACTATGATTACGCGTAGTAATAAATAACATTGTTTATTACAGATGCTTTTGTCTCTTCGAATTCGTCAATTTTTTCTCCTGACTTGTTACCTTACTTTTTAACTGACATTGCATAATGGCACAGATCTATCGGTAATATCTACTAATTTGATACAAAGGTGAATTGCAGATTTTTAACGAAACAATTGCAGTCATTCACTAAAAGATATTCCGAAAAAAAAGAGTATTGTACAAAGTTTAACTCAAGCAGAATAAAAGAAGGCTTTTACAAACCATAGTCTTTATAGAGTTAATATAAAAATGCACATTTTTAATAAAGTATTTTAGAGGAATTACCAGATAATATAGTTTGTATAAAAATAACAATTCTACCAAAAAATATGATTCAAGATTAAACTGAAAATGTTTAAACAATTGCATTCATTCCTGTAAAAGAGAAACAATAGATATTTGGAATATAATATATTTTAGAAAATTATTGTAACAGCGATTGAAAAATAGCTTTTTGACTCTATCAAAAATTGACATGAAGTTAATGTAAAAGACAGAATATGGAAAACTCATATTTATTTGAGAATTATTATTCATGCATTTGATTCATTTCATTGCACTCTCTTTCTTAAACATCTGCATATAAAACTGCAAATTTTTCTAGACGCTACACTTATTTAAAAGGGGAATATTTCCTGGTGAAAGTGGCAGAATGCGTAATAGTTTACCACATACATTACCAAGCTGTACGTTCTTAGTAATTTATCATATAAGTAATCCATATTTCAATGCATCTTTAGTTGGTCTATCTCATTGTTGGTTTCTAGCATTGAAGTTTTTTCTAAAAGTTACTATTCAGTAGTACAATAAATTTTCAACTTAACACCCAAGTTTATAAAACTATACGCTTAACATTTATTGGATAATTTTTCTTGAAAATTATAAAATTCATGTTTATTAAATCTAACAGCGGTTGAAAAGCAGATTTTCGACTTTATCAAAAATTGACATGAAGTTAATGTAAAACACAGAATATTGAAGACTCTCATATTTATTTGAGAATTATTATTCATACATTTGATTCATTCCATTGCACTCTCTTTCTTATACATCTGCATATAAAACTGCAAATGTTTCTAGAAGATACACTTATTTAAAAGGGGGAGATTTCCTGGTGAAAGTGGCAGAATGGGTAATAGGTTACTTCATACATTACCAAACTGTACGTTCTTAGAAATTTATCATATAAGTAATTCATATTTCAATGAATCTTTAGTTGGTCTATCTCATTGATGTTTTCTGGCATTCGAGGTTTTTCTAAAAGTTACTATTCAGTAATACAATGAATTTTCAGCTTATCACACAAGCTTATAAAACTATACGTTTAACATTTATTGGACTTTTTTTTTGAGAATTTTACAATTCATATTTATTAAATCTCTGTTTCATTAACAGTGATTGAAAAACAACTTTTTGACTTTATCAAAAATTAACATGAAGTTAATGTAAAAGACAGAATATTGAAAACTCTCATATTTATTTGAGAATTATTATTCATGCATTTGATTCATTTCATTGCACTCTATTTCTTAACCCTTTAAAGAACAATGGTTTCGTAGTGAAACCACCTGTTAAAATATTTTTTAGAGGTATAATAATGATTTTTTCGGATGTTTTTGACACTTCAAACTATTAATAAATGGTAGCACAACACACAAGTTATTTTTCTCATTAAAATATACTTGTTTAAACTGAATAAAAAATAGGTGCTTGATTTTTCTCTGTCATGATCTCAGATAAATATACCTACCCAAAACATAAATAGTTTAACCTATAAATAGCAATATCTATAAATATAAATCTATAATAGTCTAATATATAAATAGTTTAGCTATTTATCTGTTACATAATTTTCATGGTAATTATGCTGCGTTCTTTAAATATTATTTAAATTTTAAGAATGTATTATTTTCGAGCCGTACAAGGGGGTAGATAGTTTCACAGTTAAAACCCACCACCTTACCGAAATCGTTTTAATATTTTTCACATATTTCACACATATATATATATATATATATATATATATATATATATATATATATATATATATATATATATATATATATATAAGGTTCATAGATATCAATTATAACCTAATTCCATTAAATCCCAAAGAATTTTCAATAGTGAACTTCAAAGGGTTAAACATCTGCGTAAAAAACTGCAATTTTTTCTAGACTCTACACTTTTTGAAGAGGGGAATATTTCTTGGTGAAAGTGGCAGAATGCGAAATAGGTTACTTCAGACATTACCAAGCTGTACGTTTTCAGTAATTTATCATATAAGTTATTCATATTTCAATGAATCTTTAGTTGGTCTATTTCATTGATGGTTTCTAGCATTGAAAGTTTTTCTAAAGATACTATTCAGTAATACAATGAATTTTCAGCCTATCACCCAAGTTTATGAAACTATATGTTTAACATTTATTGGATACTTTTTTGAAAATTTTAATATTCATGTTCATTAAATCTCTTTTTCATTTAAATTGGTATGGTGCATATAATATTTATGTAAAGTATCAAAAACATCACTTAGAATTTTTTTATGGAATTTTGCTTAAATTACTTATTTTGTATTGCACATTTATTTATAGTTGTATATAGGGCAAAAACCAATGATAAATGATAAAGTTATCATGTATAAAGTTATCAATCACTTTGTACTTGGTTTCTGAAAGAATTTAAAAATTTCATTTCACACATTTGTCACACACAGGACTGTTGTGAAATGCAGGTATCTCAAAAGACTTTATTTTCATGTTAATTAAAGAGCATGACGTAAGTAGAAGCTAATGCATTTATGGAACAGAATATGTGAAAGAGATTTTGTCCCCATAATGAAGATGTTTCGACTTGTAGGCGTCATTCAGTGTTCCACATTAAAAATAATCTTTCATAGAAGAGATTTTAATATTCATTTTATGAAGCATTGTCTTAGTTAATACAATAAAATCATAGTAATCATGTCATCAGAAATTATTCATAATTGTTATAAACTTCATCTTAAGATCAACTCTTTTCATCCTTTTGAGAATGATGTTAACCAATTTTATAATAATTTATCACCAATTTAGACTTTCAAATATTCTATTTTTTTATTTTGATCATTACGTTAATTAAATCATCATATTTCAACCAGGCTGAGTGATTATAGTTCCACTATTTATAGAAAACATCTTCACAATACTTACCGTAAACAAAATATTCCCCATACATCACACGCTACCTTAATATGCATGAACCACTGAATAAACCGCTGCGAAATTTGGATTACTTACTTACACATACATATGTACACATAAATATGTATTAACAGAGTTCGGGTCAAATTCTCCATGTACGATGATCAATCTCATTCTCGATGCCAGTAAATTAAATCCTCTCGCAACCTCAGGTGTATTAAATCATTATAGATTTAACCATAACCTGTGCCTGCGAGTGTGAGTTTAACTAGGATGGTAATAATGTATAACCTTTTGCGATCAGCAAGTAGGCAACGATCTTATTGGCTTCCAATAAAACCCTCATAATTCACAGAGTGTTCAAAGAGAGGTATATTCAAATATTTCGCGAAACGCATAGCTTACAGTTTTCGAAATTAATATAAAATTACTGCATAGAAACATATAATGGCTTCATTTCCCATAAAACCGTAATGAATAATGCATTTTATGGGGTGGTTGTGGGAACGATTCAAAGTGATACCAACCTCTGAGCATTTAGCCTGTGTTACTTCTCATATTTTTATTTAATGAAATATGTAGATCATAACGTTACATAAAACTGCTTTTATAATTTTTGAAAAGCTTGTTATGCAAACTATTTGATTATTTATATAAATAACTACTTGACATTTCCACATAATCATTATTATCGATTTTCTATCTAGAATATAAAATATATGTAGAACATCTTGAATATTTAAAATTATTAGCTGTAGTATATTGTTTATAAGATTTGCATCTATAATGCATTTCATGTTTCCGTTTTAACTGACTGAGTCTAAAATATTGTTCGAAGACAAGTTTATGATTTCATATGATTCTATACACAGAATAAATAAATATTAAGATTGTGTATGTCTTTTATCGCTTTTAAATACATTTCTTGGCGGTTTCTTTTTTAAAACTATTTTCTATTAAATGGAATTGGTACTTTCAAACATCGGTATAAATACCTTGGATGTTACAAACTAAGGGTTTTAAACAGTTGTTTTAGAGCTAATATGCCTTCTTAATTTGTCATATATGAGATATATTATATTCACAAACCAAAAACAAGCATATGCAAAGCAAAACAATACACAACATACACAAAATACAAGGGTTTTTATAGAAGCAAAAGATCAATCTGTTGACATAATTTGAAAATATAACCCCCGCCAGCTTGTATTTAAAATATTATATCTTCAGCCTTTAAATGTTTGTGACAAGATGGTTTTAAATAATGACAAATATCGGATAGGCAAAAAAGTAATATAGTTAAAATCTACTGAGTCACAGAACAGTACAAAATAATCTAAACATTAAACAGTTAACAATCCAGAATAATTATGCTACTTTCTGAGAGCTGGAGAATACTTTTGTTATTAACCACTAGAGGGCTATCCTTCTGTTTGGAACACTCCCCCTCTGGTTCCTGGAAATTATCCTTGATAAGGAACCAGCATTTTGGGGAATACCATTATTACTAAGAGGTATCATTGGTCTAGCGTCATTTTCTTTGCAAAGCCAGAGGGCTGAAGTATGATACTGTCCAAGTCAGGATAACCAGTATTATACGGTTGAGCTACTTTGTTCGTTGTTCCCGACCGTCTTGTAACAATAAATGGAAGTGCCAATCTCTCTTCGGAATGAATTTTGCTGTCTTTATTTGGGTAACACTACTGATTGGGTGAAGATGTACTCAGATTTCATCTCCTGGTTGATACTGTAGAATTTTACGTTAGTGATTGTTACCATAAAATATTTCTGGTCTTATTTTGTTTCAATTTTGCCTTGAATTTCTGCAGAGATGTTAGCCTGTCGTTTCAAACATGGTGTAATCTCTAACCCAAAATTTTTAATAGCTCGAAATCATTGGTCACATTGTCCATAGTTCTCATTTCTCTTCCAAATTGCAAATGAACAGCAGATTTCATTGTAGAGTTGCACTTAGCACAGCTGGAGACTTAAAGAATATTTTTGTTTTTAGCCACTAGAGGACTATCAATACGTTATAGGTTTAAAGGATTGAATATCAAATAACAGATAGTTATTCTAACTGTATTCTCCGATGATTGTAAAATATTTTATAATATTCCAATTTGCATGAAATTTTAATGCAATCGTTCTCAAACATTACACTATTTTCTAACAGTAAAATGATATAAATATTATTCAAAAATTATTTATTACAATATTCCTGAATTTAAAAAAGTATAAAGGTGTATAAAATTGTCTTATGTAAAATCATAAGGCAGAGTTTCACTTCCTGAATTTATATTCCATTTGAAAATTATTGCTACTAACTACAAAGATCGTATTTAATAATATAATAAATCAAATTGAGTTAAGATGTTTCTATTTAAACGTTACAAATAGACATTTGTTTAATGTTTTATATGTGTAATAAGATCTTTAAATTTTTAATTTATATCATTAATTTTAAGAAGACGTATGAAAAACATAAACAATGTAGGAGTACAAATATCAGTAATTTTTTATATAAAGGATATTTAGTATCAACTTTTATCTGTATAAAGTTTAAATTTTATTAATAAATATAAAAATTGTCTATAAAGTCTATGTAAAAAAAAAAAGATTTTACAATGTCGATATGCAGTTAGAAAAATATAGCCTTTTTAAACAATTAGTTTTTGGGTAAAAATAAAACATTCCGGGGTTGTTGAGTAGAAATTGTAACTAATAGATTTAACACATTACACGCAATAAGCGTATTTTACGTTTTTAGTAGATTGTCACTGAAGCACAGATCACGTAAAATTACGTATTTAATAATTTGCTAGAGATAATGTATAAATATGATGTATGATTGTATGGTATTTGTATCTCTAGGTAAGGATTTCCATTGTTTCTTACCAGAAATTTAAGCATATAAACTTTTATAAGTTTAAAGTCTAAATCTTATTAATGCACATAAAAGTGGTAAAAGTTGTTAATTATATCTTACATTTTATGCTAAAAAATTACTTTGTTTGGTAACAATTCATTCCTCTGTCATTTTATATTCATGTAACATCAGTGCTTGAGAATCTCATAAAATTCCATTACATTAACATCTAGATACACTGGATAATGATATTTAGGTTAGAAATCTGAATTGTTCAGGAAAAATTTGTTTATAAAATTTTATTTTATTATGTATAACAAAAACATTTCTTCATTGTGCAAGCCATCGAAAAGGCATTTATATTAGTGTGATGAGGCGATTTAGATCAGTTATATAATTGATTCATTCATACACAAAGTAAAATGCTCGGGATCAAAATCTGACCTCATCACATCTTTGTAAAAAGACAGAAAACCGTAAAATTATATTCTACGGATATTGTTGTCTTGTACGGTGGTCTCGGCCGGGGTTCTGATCCCATCCCAGATTAGAGTCCCGTTTCCGTACTTGACATTAAATAAGAATGTACCTTTGTGGCGTTATTTATGAGTCCCTAAGGGACAGTGCCCAATTAGAAGGGGTAAGGTGTTCCACGTTGGCGGTCTCAAGGCAGGGTTTAAGCAGACCAATTAGATTTTTACAACTATACCGATTGGACGATAAGAAGGAAGAGGGGAAAAGGATGAAATTAATAAAATAAGAAAAATCTAAAAGTTAGAGTGTGTTCGATAATTGAGACGAAGAAAAAGTCCGACGGAAGAGGTTCGGGAGTCGAGTCGAGTAGACAAGTCCGACGGAACGAGTTCGAGAGTCCAGACAAGTCCGACGATAAGTGTTCCTGCATCAAATAGCACGGCCGCACCCCAAACACCCAGGAGGAAGCCCCTGACCAAACCGACGAAAGATCCATAGATACCCAAACCTGATCAGCCATAGATACCCATCAACCAGCAGTGTTCCGGGCACACCATTTTAACTACCCAAAGGTACCCCCTTTACTTAAGCATTGAAAAATTGTCAGAACTAATTTAGAAGGTGTTGATAAAGCATATTTTAGGAAAATTAGAATCATTTTGGGTGTACATAGATCTGTATATATTATAATAAATTTACTTTTTTATATTAAGCTAGTTTCGGATACTGTTAATTTAGCTTTCAGTTTATTTTCATATCTTATGTCTGTAGTTACTCAGAACCTGTGGTTAAATTTAGAACTAAAATACTTTTACACAACGCAATCAAAATAAAATCCCACTATACATTTGATCACAGGTTAATACTCAAATAAAAACGAGGACTACATGACAATTAGCAGTATTTTAGTGTTGTATTCGCAAACCTAACCAGACTAAGATGAATTAAAGCGTATCTTAAAACTATTATAAGCGTAATTTTTAATTCATGATTAGTTTGTCAATTTACTCGATCTTCTGTCTAGTTACAAGACTCGAGAATATACGAGTAGAGTTTTCTACATTTGAAGTGTCTTTTTTATTTAAAACAAAGTAGTAATAGATTTATTTCCATTTTACAGAATGACAACTGGCGTGAGACACGATTCAAAAATCGCCTGCTGCAGGCGTAACTCCGCGACTAAATAGATTAGAATGAAATGTGTTAATACAATTGATTAGTACACCTTTCAGTTTTGAAGCAATATAATTCAAGCATACATATCTATAATAATATTCTTTCCGTAAATCCTTTGATAGAAATCAAGTTAATCAAGTATTCTCACATATTTCTTGTGTTCCTCTGTCATAAAGTAATGAATACTCTTAAGCAGGAAGATACTAATTCATAGTTCAGTCCGATCGCATATAATTAAATTTGGATTAAATTGAAATTCCAGTTAATATATATGGACTTCTGTAACCGTGACGAGTAATATCTCTCAGATGGAACAATATATTATAACCCAGACGTCTTAGTCAATGTTGTTCCTTTTCATTAACAAGTCGAGTAGCAACGGGAAAGAAAATTAGTACACCACCATAATATATCATCATATTCTTTCCAATAAAATTCTAAAGCAAATAAAATGTCTCTAAAAACAAATAATCTACATTATAAATTAAATAAAATCCAATGTAATTTTTGTTGTAAGTCGATATATTAATATTAAGTTAATGTATTTTTACAGCAATAATAATCTAATAGTAATATTGAATATTAAGGTTTTCATTCAGTTGTATAATCACTGGGGAAAAATTTATAAACAATCTTAAAACTGCAATTATTGGAGTTTCATTCCTAAAACTTCGGGGTAATTTAATCATACTCCGATTAATATGAATTCGTGTTGTTTTTAAAAAAGTATACTGTATTTATATGAAATGGCATTTATTCATTTTTAGACATTACATTATTCTAGTAATTGATAAAAAATAAGGTATTTTAATATCAATATGTATATATAGTTTCAAAAATATATAGACAACTTTAATGGAATTATGTAGTTTCTACCTGTAGAGGTTTCTTAATTAGGCTGCTCTAATTAGCAATTAGGGAAGCTTTTTGTATACATATTTTGAACATATCTCTATTTTAAAGTTAGAATAATTATCTACAGTTTTGGTTTCACACTTACAACCTTAGCAATGAAGCATTTATTGCATACACATGGATTCTTCAATGTTTTTATTTTCATATATTTTAATGGGTATAAATTTATGTAAAGTCAAATTTATTTCAATTTCGCTGGTAACTTTTTCAGAAAATTGGACAAAAAATAGGTTTAGAGTCAAATTGACACATTTTTTTTATTCCAGCGTTAAATTTTGGTTTCATGAAAAAAAAGTTGAAAAAAACATGAATTGTGTTTTTATTATGTTGATGCTCTATGCTATAATAAGAGTAAAATAAAGGATCCGTCTTTAATGAGTCAGTTTATAACTTAATTACATTCTAATAATTTTCTCCCGGAACAGTAAAGACCACGCAGAAAAATATTTTTTATAATCTTCGAAACTGGTAATTATAATTTATGTATCCGCTGCACGTAGAAAAAAAAATTACAATTTAAACAATAAACACGTTAGTTAATAATTAAATCCACTGTAAAACTTAAATTATCTATACCTAATAGTCTTTAAAATTTTAAATAAATCTGCCAGAGTTTTATACTGGCATGTTGAATTTCAAGGTAAAGGGAATTTAAATTATCGTGGAGTGAAAAGAATTGTTACATGCTTTCCTAATTAAACCTTATTTATTGTGTACAAAATAATAACTATAACACTGATTTATAGAACTTAAATATATGTTTTAGTATACATTTTTAGCCCCTATAAATTGCCTTTTAGGAGTATGGCTGCCAATGAATCTTCTAGAAAAATGTCTGTAGCACTTTTATGCAGACACAGCAAAGGGGATATTAAACATTAATAAATTTAATAACGATGTTTAAAAGGATTTAATTGCTTTAATTTCAAATTTAATATAATTTAGATAAAGTTAGAAATTTTTGTTATTTCCTTAACTTTTTAACAGAGAAAACGCTTGTGTTACAGTTATAAATTTCTAAGCAATACCCTATGTCAATCTAAAAATTTTCTTCTGTCTTTTCAATAGAAGAAAACTAGTATTAAAATGTTATTATTATCTAATAGTGACTATTTTCTTAGTATTAATCTTCAAACCAATATAAAATTAAATTCCCATACCTTAGATTGTATTAAGACCCGGAAATTTTTACTTTTTGCATATCACTATGAGTTTAAAGTCTGAAAAGAGTATGTGGTAATAAACAGATGATTTTAATCTATTAAATTTAGGCAATATATTTTCCCATACGATTTAGAAACATGTTTATAATCAGTGATATCGAAATATTTAAGAACATATTTTTATCTCTGAAATACAGACTGAATTCCCTTAAATGACTTTTTATTTCTCAAATATAGTAAATATCACTAAAATAAATTACATATTCTTCACTCGTAATAATAAACAAATTCCCATTAATTAAAATTGTCATATTTCAATATAATTTAAGATGTATAAAAGAATATTATGAGTTTTCAGCTTAATTATCAAATTTTAAAAGTATCTATGTGTATAAAAAAAGGTTAATCTTTCATAGCATGTTTAATAGTTCTAATTAACAAATTGATTTTAATTCTGAAAGAAATTGTAAAACGATACATAAATGATATAAAATATTTTTTTATATAATGTGCTAAATTCCATAGTTTTATAACAAATCCATTAAATAGTATAAGTTTGTTTTATACAAAAATACTATTTTAAAATTTTATTTACCATTATTTGAGTATTTTAAAGTATTAAAAACATTTATAATTTTACAAGTATTGAAAAACTTCGATTTTTATTGTCACATCATATTTTTAAAACTTAAGTGCTTATGTTTAACTTTTTTTTTACTGAATTCGATATGTGATGATTAAGAAGACATTCATTTTACATTGTTTGTAGAGCAATTTTACGTACATCAATTTCAATCAAAAATTCGCTTTTGGCTCCTCTTCAACAAGCAATTGGTTAATATGTCACGATTTCAAATTGTTATTTAAATAAAATAAATTTGTAATGTATTTATTCATACATTGATACATTACTTTGAAGACCAAAAAGCGTTAATAAAATAGTTTTAGAACCAATCATTGCGGTGATGCATTAACCTTCAATAGTGTAAAACCAGCGAAAAACAGAGTTATGAAGCATCGTAAAACTGAAGTCGGGAATCTCTAATGTAATTTATTCAATATTGTGCCGCAAAATAGTACTGATAATTATATGTAAAATCATTTAAATTAGACAATGTTAAATTTTATTAAGACACTTGTTGATAGATATAGGTAGACTGTATCTAAGTTTTTAGAACCCTGATAAGCTGAAGGAAAATGGTATCACTGAATTAATTCAATAATAATCGAACGGCAAGTCGAAAAATTAATTACTGATAAATATCTAAATTATCTCGAAATTTAAATTTAAATACCGTCTTTGGACAAAGCTTGTTATACAAATATTGTTAAATAATGTATATTGGATAAAACTCATTTTTATTTTCAAAGAGTATTTCTTTATGTTCTGTATGCAGTATCTTAGAAATCATATTACACCACACAGATTTCTCACCTGTATTTAACGTATTTTAATCAGAGCATGGACCCTCTTGTTGTCTAATAACATATATGAATTGTATAGAGCACATTAAAGGGATAACACAATGCAAGGAAGGGGGTTTATGGCCATAAACTCCCCTACTAATGCAAAACAAAGAGGCATTCCATTGAACTCTAATGATACATTGAAAGGGGATGGCCTCTTTAAAAGCGCGTTATCCAATACCCCAGTGGATTCCGACGGGCTGTGTTTGGGCGGTGAAGGGAAATGATTTGTTGTAGAAAACGAAAGGTCCCTTATACACTTTACTTCAATCCCGCCCTGTTGTTGAAATTCCGGACACGCCTAAAGGAGTATGTCTTAAAGACTGTCTTGCAAAAAGTGGGAGGTATGCATTAAACGTGGAAATGATTGTCTATATACCGTATTTACTCCTGTATAATGAAGATATTTTTAATCCAAAAGTCTTGCATGTATACATGAAATATTCCTTTAAGTAATATAACTGTATACATCTGAACCAACACTCCTACTTCTCTCTATCTTAATTTCTTCAAGCCGAACGATGTCCGAATGGTAGAGCGCTGCCCTTCGGAACCGGAGTTCGCGAGTTCGAATCCCGCTGCTGGCATGGATGTTTGTAGCCGTTCGGAATCGGCTTTAAACTGTAGGTCCCGGTCTCATTAGCCCTCGTGTGCAAAACAGTAGACCGTAGAGCTCCAAACCAAACCTTAATTTCTTCAATACAAGAACTAGTAGATCTATGAACACATAATTGTAAGTAAGGCTGCAGTGCAACTAAATCCCTGTCGGAGCTACCTCATGCTTCTAATTAAAAATGCAATAACTCATCCTTTATAGGGGTGGTGTCGGAAGAGCGGGAAAATTATAAATTCTACCATATGGTTATCTCAAAATAGCTGCAACATACCCATGTTGTTCTCGGATTACCTATAATACAGTTTTAAAATGTCAAACATAAGGAAGTCAAATTTAAAGACCAAATAATGACTGAGTGGTTAGAGTGAACGGTGAACAGTACGGGAGGTTTTGAACGCCTACGAAACGGGCTTTAAGCAATATGTCCCGGTCTTATTAATACTCATGTAGCACAACAGTACACTGTGCTGTAGACAAAACATTAGACCAAATTATAGGTGATCTTAATGTACGATATAAATTTTGTTGCCAATTTTTCCTGAAAAGAGGGAAATGTGCATTATACAAGTACTGAAGTGAATAAATACACATAAAGAAGTGATAACTTCGTTAGTGTCTCTCTGTAATCTTCTAAACGTGTTTAGACGTGAAGTTTTTTAAATTTTTCCTACTACTTCTTTAATCAATTAAGTTATTACTTTTGTCTCGGTATTGGTATTAGTTTTCTTTATATATTTATTCTTAAGCAATTGCTCATGTGTTTTACCTGTAATATATAAAGATAGATTATACGATAACGATCTAAGTGTTAATATTTTGAAAATTTCTAAGTAGTAAGTCAGTTTTTAATCTATAAACATTCATATATATAATATCATATAGCGTAAAATTAATAATCTAGGAGTTTGAGTGCAGAAAATGCAGTTCTTTCTTTTAATTCAGGTGCGGGAATCTTTAATAATTCATTATAAAAGCACTTGACGCGTAAGGATTGAGATAGTGCGTCTTGAGAAAGGGTTGCTGTATGAAATCTGGCTGGGTGCTGTTCCTTTGTTAGAGTGTGGAAACTAGCAGTGCAGCGCTATGTTTGAAGGTTGATTAATAAACTGTGCAATGTACTTAAATATACACATTATCAAGAAATCATTGGATATCTGATATTTCATATGGCTGCAAAGCCTGTCATAAATATATATTAAACATAACTCTCCGAAGGCTCTAAGTGAAGTGGCAAACAAGATAATTCTGAACCGTATTTGTTTTATATATATATATATATATATAATATATATATATATATATATATATATATATATATATATATATATATATATATATATATATATATATATATATATATAATATATATATATATATATATATATATATATATATATCGGTTCAGCTCAAATTTTCATTCCGACAAAAAATTACGGATCTCTATTTTCGGTCAGTCACGAATGAACAATTTTATTTTATGTATATTCTCATTTGTACTAAAATTATAATGCTATCATAAACAATAAATAGAATTCTACCAAAATTTTAAAGATTTTATTTTTTTTTAAATTGGTACACTACTTGAATTCATACAATTAACCAGCATGTACTATACAATCAGTCATCAGAGAACGGCAATTACTGTCTTTGTTATCCATTATCATAATCGCAGTTAACAACTGAACGTTAAACTGAATTAAATATATATTTCACAAGTAGTTTCATTCAAAACTGAAACAAAAAATTACTAATGAACATTAAAACCGGAAATCGAAAAGCAATGTACCTGTAATGACAATAATTATATAGTTGATGTTAAATTAGAAAATATTGATAAGTTGGTTACAGTAACAAAATAATTAAACCTATATCGAAATGAAATAAAAAGATAATTTTTCGGTCCAATTCAGGTTGTCGTTCCGATAAAAAAATAACAATTTTTTTTCTATTTTCGGTTCAGTTCCGGTTCGAAATTCTGACTCTAAAAAATGTACACATTTGAAAGCAATGTAATTTCAACTCTAATTTGAAAAATAAAACAATCCCGTATATAATAATAGCCTAAGTTATTTCTCCGTCTGTCCTCGAATTTATGAAGCGGTTGGACCTCGAATAGATAGAGGCATTCATATTGGATTCTTGATGAGTTAGGGTTAGCAAAATTCAACCAAATCTTTATAATGTTTGAAATCCACCCCTTCCTCCCTTTTCTAGCATTTAATGCTATTATTTCAAGCCCTTTTTCCTCGTTTAAGATCAGGTGATTAAATTTATCAATTTATCACATAATAAAAAGGTAAAAATAACATATTTTCTTGCATTGTGACGTCATTCCTTTAACCATCTCATTTAATCATTTCTTATTGTAAATTATTTAAATATCGTCTGCATTATTTTCATACGTTTTATCATTTATGTATAAGGTAAATAATTTTCTTTTATATTTGGCATAAATAATAGATTAGGTATATATGCGATAATTTTAAATTTAATCATCGATTAGGTTTTGTTGCAATGAAACTTTTATCACCGGTTTTAACAACAAATTTTTTTCATGAAAGTCTAGGAATCTATTTGAAGGACTAACAAATATCAAGCGTTTTAGTTATATATCATTGAAAATTAAGAAGTTTATTCTTTTGTGTGTTTGAATTTTACACATAACCACACGGTTTGCTATACATTCGCTAAATTTTGGACATCATTCATATATACCGCCAAATAATCACTGTCAATATTAAAACGTCTACTATCCATCCTATCATGTAATATGGTTGAAATTAAGGTTGGCAAGCAACATGCGGTCAGTAAAGAGAAACAAATTATTGAGAGTGTACCAGATAATTCTCAGCCAAATAACAACTATTTATTTACCTTCCTCATAGAGTACTGTACATTTTTAAAAAATTAAAAAAATTTACTGATCGCGTCATGTGACGGGCTATATGCTAATGTCAACATATATTTTACTTTCATTATACAGAAAAAATTACTGACTAGAAAAATTCTTAAGCATATGATATTAAAATGTAATATGGTATTGAAATGCTATAACTAAATTTATAAGTTGAATAAAAATATCCAGCGTTTTGAGAAAAATAAAATTATAATCATTTATACTATATTAAATTTAAGACTTCAATATTTTAATTGTACATGCTCTTTTAAAGTTACAAGATATCTTATTAACTAAGCATTACAACAATCCAGTTATGTGGTTATAAAAGGTGATTGACAGCTGTGCTCTGACATTATCTGTCCTTTTTGAATGTATTTCATATAAAAGCACGCGAATTTTTATTTCACCAAAATAATTAAGAGCTGGAAATTCCTAGAAAGCATAAACTTCAGGATTGACTAATTGAGAAACTATGCTATTATTTTAAAAAAGGTAGTGAAAGGTGCAACGTGTGTAAGGTGAGTAAAAAATATATTTCCTGAAAATTTTCTCATTAAAATAGGCTTTACGGACTCAATATATAGAAAATAAACTTATAGCAGAATATTTTACATGTAAAAATCATCGCTAAAATTTTTACTTTAAAAGGCACATTGCAGATACTACGTATGACACTATTGTCATCTCTAAAATAAATTAAGGCAACATTTTATCGCAGTTTATTAGGTACACTTTACTGATTAATATTTTGTTACAAAAGTCAAAATAAGAGTTTCCTTTTTTAGTTAAAGGCATCAATAATAAATCAAATGTTATGATAATACTATAAATTTTTTTTCATAATCACAATATTAGTTCTAACATTTTATAATTCTTAATTTATTTAAGATTAATTTTAACACGTTAATAACAGTTCTAATAAAAACCTTTAATTTAAAAAAACTAATAATTTATGTTAAGATCATCAAAAATAACTAAATAAATTTTATTTAAAACAAACATATTTGATTTGTGTCAATTTATTAATTTAAATATATCAATAATGAACAATTTTTTCTTTATTTGGTTCATCATCAAAAATCTCTCTAAATAATTTTACTTATTAATCTTTTCCTAAAATTCTTAATAATGGCAGTTATTTTAAGTAAATACTTTACTCGAGAATATCTGATATTTAAACATGTAACATTTATCCTACATTTTCTGTAGATTTATTTAAAGTCATGTGCGCCATTAAACTGAAAGCAAACGTAATTGTGTTAAGTAGACAATGCTTTTAAAGGCTAAATAACTTAAAAACTTTGCTATGATTGCATTTATTGTACAGCGAGAACTTTACAATTGAAATTAGCATGTCATAAAAAATATGATGTTATAAGTTTTTATACGGTCCCTAATTTCATCGATCCTTGTGTTTCTAATTTATTAATTGGCTTATTAATTTAATGAAATGGGGGAAAATTGCTTTTAGAAAAATAAACAAAATTTACTTAATGGGAAGTAACAAAGCTTACAAGAAAATTTTACTGTCACTCCTTTTCCAGCTGTGTTGTAAAGTAATGTCGGATTAAAATCGAAGCAAAGTGAATTAATAAAAATATGCCTTTTAGTTATATTTGAACTGCTTTCTCATTTTTACTCCTGTTAATGTAGATTATCATATTGTTTTGTGCTAAACGAAGTCTTTAGAGAAAATAATGAAGTGCAATGCATTATCATAGTAATTAACTATACCACTTTATCAATAACAGTAGTTAATGACTTTCAAAAGAAGTATTTTTTATCTCCACTTTCTAAAATGATCTGAAAATGACACTTCGCCAATAGTTCTTCACAATCCAAGTCCTATTGAAAATCGTGGAATAGCAGGAGAAAATTCTTAAACAATGCGAAAAATATCTCTTATATTGTCTTGCTTTTATGAGTGATTAATTATTTGCAGGTTTAAAAAAATCCCATTTTAATCCTAAAGATTTAAACATAAATTAATATATGTTGGAATTTAATTTAATGGAAGTTTTATAAAGATTTTAGAAAAGCATATTTTTAATACAAAATTGGCAACAGACTATGAAAAGTCAATGATTTCCATGCTCTTGTTAAGTAATATAAAAAGTATAATTGAGTAATAAATCACTGAATTACATTAAGATAACATAACCTATTTAGGTATAAAGCTAAGAATAATTGTGTAAAAGTAATAAGATTTCAAATTGATGAGAAATTATTTTACTAATAATTATTTTTATGGAACAAATAGTGTAATATTTTCTTCCAGTGATTGGATATACAGACATTATTTCCTTATCTTCGATTGAGTCAAAGCTGTCTATTTCTTTGTTGAATTTGGCATCATCTCAAACATATCACTGGAGATGAATGTACATTAATTAGTTTTGGGTTAATGAGTAGTCATGAGTTTAGAAAAGCACATTTTTAATACGAAGTTGGCAACAGACTATGACCATTCAATGATTCTCATGTGCTTGTTAAGTAATATCAATAGTATAATTGAGTAATAAATCACTGAATTACATTAAGATAACATAACCTATTTAGGTGTAAAGCTAAGAATAATTGTGTAAAAGTAATAAGATTTCAAATTGATAAGAAATTATTCTATTAATAATTATTTTTATGGAAAATTAATGTAATATTTTCTTCTAGTGATTGGATATAGAGACATTATTTCCTTATCTCCGATTGAGTCAATGGTGTCGATTTCTTTGTTGAATTTGGCATCATCTCAAACATATCACTGGAGATGAATGTACATTAATTAGTTTTGGGTTAATGAGTAGTCATTCTGGATGTTTGAAATAGATAGCAAGTTCACACTGGAGTTACATTTAAGAAAATCCAAGAAATTTGTTTATTTTTACCCATTATTGTATATTAATGTATAATATTACACACATTCCTTTGAGAAAAATAGTCATTTCAATCAATATCATTCTAATTATTTATACTACTTATTTATACTACTTTATTAATAACAGTAGTTAATGACTTAGAAAAGGAGTATGTTTCATTTTCACTTTCTAAACTAATTCGAAACGAAATTGGGAAATAACAATAGAAAATTCTGGACAATTCGAAGAACATCTCTTATATTGTCCTGCTTTTACGAGTGATTAATTATTTGCAGGTTCAAAAAAATCCCATTTTAATCCTAAAGATTTAAAGATAAACCAATATATGTTGGAATTTAATTCAATAAAAGTTTTATAAAGATTTTAGAAAAGCATATTTGTAATACAAAGTTGGCAACAAACTATGAAAATTCAACGATTTCCATGTGCTTGTTAAGTAATATCAATAGTATAATTGAGTAATAAATCACTGAAATGCATTAAGATAACTTAACCTATTTAGATGTAAAGCTAAGAATAACTGTGTAAAAGCATCAAGATTTCAAATTGCTAAGAAATTATTCAATTAATAATTATTTTTACGGAAAAAGTAGTGTAATATTTTGTTCCAGTGATTGAATATAGATACTTTATTTCCTTATTTCCGATTGAGTCAATACTGTAGATTTCTTTTTTGATTTTGGCATCATCTCAAATATATCACTGGAGATGAATGTATAGTGATTAGTTTTGGATTCATGAGTAGTCATGTTGGATGTTTTAAATTAATAGCAAAGTTCACACTGGAGTTACACTTGAGAGAATCCAAGAAATTCGTCCTTAATTTATTTGTACCAATTAATGTATATTAATACATTGTATAGTATTACACGAAGTCCTTTGAGAAAAATAGTCATTTCAATCAATATTATACTAATTATTTATTCCACTTTAGTAATAACAGTATTTAATGACTTGGAAAAATAGTAGGTTTCATCTTCAGTTTCTAAACTAATTTTAAACGAAATCTTGGAATAGCAATTGAAGATTCTTAACAATTCGGGTAACATTTCTTATATTGTCCTGCTTTTCAGAGTGAGTAATTATTTGTAGATTTAAAAAATATTTTTAATCCCAAAAAATTAAACATAAATTAAAAGAAGTCGAATAGCAGTAGAAAATTCTTAAATAATGCAGAAAATATCTCTTATATATCCCTACTTTTCCGAGTGATTAATTATTGGTAGATTAATTAAATTCTGTTTTAATCTTAAAAAATTAAACCTAAATTAATATAAGTTGGAATTTAATTCAACGAAATTTTTATAAAGATTTTAGAAAAGCATATTTACCATAAGGATATATAAATGTTGAATGACAGCAGCAGAAGAAAATTGAATAGTTACATGGCCGAACGATGACCGCATGTTTAAGACACTTATCATCGGTGCCTGATTTCGTGAGTTCGAGTGACACTGTGGCATGGGTATGTGTAGCCATTAAAATTTCGCTTTAAGCAATAGGTCCCTCATTATCCCCCCTGTTGTAAAAAAACGCGACCGTAGTTGACCAAAGCAAACCAATTACTAATTACTCTCATGTTCCTGTTTAATAATATCTATAGTATGATTGATAAATAAATCACTGAAATATATTAAGATAACATAAGCTATTTAGCGTCGAGCTAAGGAAAAATGTTTAAAAGATAATGAGATTTAAAATTAGTAAGTTATTCCATTAATAATTATTTTTACACCTGTTAACACAATATAGTTTTTCCTTCCAATAATTGGTTACAGGGATATTATTTTCTTATCGAGATTGAGTGATCTGTTGACTTCTTTGTTGAATTTGGCATTATGTCACGTGTATCATTGTAGATAAATGTACACTGTCAGTATACATTCATCTCCAGTGATACATGTAACAGGTTAAGGTAAATGGATTGTCATGCTGAGAGTTTTATGTGGATAGTAAGTTCACATTGGAGTTACACTTGAGAAAAATAAATAAATTTGTCCTTTAGTTATATTGTAAAAAAAATTAAGTTTAAAATTAGTAATAATTTGTTCGTTTGTCAGTACTTTTATTACTTTTTAAAGTTAAGTAAATTTTCATTCCACTAGGTGGAGTTTGGAACATTATTGCTTTATACTGAGAAAATTCAGATTTCTTCGTTAAATTTGGTAATATCCAGGAGACATCACTCTCAATAGTTTTAGGAATACTTGTTATTTTATATGTCTTATATGGATAGTAGATTGACGTTGGTATAATAATTAACAAACCAAAAAAATTACCTGTAAATGGAGAATATTGTAATGAATTGTACAAAGCGCACATTTACTGAAATTATGAAGCTCAATACATTATCATAACAATTAACTCTACAAGTTTATCAATAGTTGTATTTCATTGTTTTAAAAAAGCTTTTTTATCTGCTTTTTTTTTAAAAAAAAGGATCTGATATTTATACTTCGTCAATAGTGCTCTACATTCGAATTTTATTCAACACTCTCGAACAACTATAGAAATTTCTTGATTAATGCGTGACTAACTTGAACTAATTATTAATAATATTCATATATGGATATTTTAATATATTTCGAACTATTAATTATTATATATATATATATATATATATATGTAGTATGGGTGAGACTCATTCAAAATCACAACACAGTTTATTTTTGGCAAGAAACATGAAATCCATACAACATTCAAACACTTTTATAACCACGTGCACCCAGACAAAGTGATCCAGCATATACACTTTTCAAGTAGGGATTCCTCAGGTAAAAATACTACGAAAAATCCCTAAGCACAATTGATCACGTGATAAAAAATACCCCTGTTTAAAGAGAACGGACTAACTATTAGGGCTAACTATTGTCTAAAGTAGTACAGACAGAGGCTGAATTAAGTCTATAGCTTGTGTGGAGGGAAAAATCAGAATTACCGAGTAAAACCCCGAGCGTATTTTATGAACGAAAGTTAAATTAATATTAAATTAATATTAAAATACGTAAATAAGGGATTTTAATATTACATATATATGTTTATCCGTGTGTGTTTAAATGAAATTTATAATTGTATAAAGATTTTTTCTAGTGTTTTTGGTATAATATTTACTGGTAGATTATTTTAAATAGTAAATTATAATAAACAAACAAAATCTAATTAGATACAGCAAACTACTTGTAAGAAAAACTGAAAGTATATTCCTTCAATAAGTTCAAGTTTATTAAGACATTTCAGCTAAATACGTTTAAAAATAACGTTTAACATTATTAAGCATTTATTAACTTTATCGTTTTTTAATTGTCTTAAGAGAAAAATACAAATATTTATTTTATTTTTTACCTTACCTCTGAGTAAGACAAAATTACGAATCTTTTCGTTGCATTTGGCATTATCTTGAACACAACACTTAGTGTAGACTCTCTGTATATTTATAATGGGTAGTCATGCTGGAGGTCTAAATGTAAACTCACATTTGCGTTACACGTGAGAAATTTTTACTAATTATAGTAGATTATCTATTGTTACGTACTAAACTGAGTTAGGGAAAATTATTAATATTAATGAATTATCATATTTAACTACCCCATTTATCAATAACTCTATTTAATGGCACTATTTCATTTATATCGTATCTAAAAAGTTCTATTTATAACTTAAATATTGAAACATGGATTAATTTATGTTTAAATATGTTTTACCATTGTAAGAATATTTAGTATTAGACATTTTTTGCTTAAAATGTTTGATAAAGT
Source organism: Pardosa pseudoannulata (assembly GCA_032207245.1). Lineage (NCBI taxonomy): Eukaryota > Metazoa > Arthropoda > Arachnida > Araneae > Lycosidae > Pardosa > Pardosa pseudoannulata. Next base: position 13,208,125 of record CM063498.1, read on the forward strand.
ATTTTCTAAATATTAAATAACTATGGTAAGATTTGGAAAAGCTACGGCATATAATTTTGAGTTACGAGGTATAATGATAGTGGGTTCTACTGTTTAAAGCCGATCCCAAACGGCTACCAACATCAATGCAAGAGATGTGATATGAACACACGTGCTCCTGTACAGAAAAATTGTGCCCTACCCATTCGGCGATCGTTCGGCATTAAAAGAGATTGAGTCAGAAATTGAAATAAATCCTTACATCTCAAAAGCAAAATTAATTGTAACAAAAAGAAATAATTCATAAAAGTTCTTTAAGCTAATTTAAGCTACTTCTTGAGAGGTAATTTATCCCTATTTTTAAAGAAGTATAGCTTAAAAATAGAATAAAACTGCTCCACTTTTCTTCGTATTTATTCATGTAAAAGATAAGAATATTTTTTTGTTTGAACAATTAGAGGTTGAGAAATTATTTTTTCTGCATACAAAAATATATAAAAAGTGCTAAATACCAAATAACAATAGACAAATAAACGTAAATTAGGTTCCCGTTCTTTTTCTGCAAAAAATTACAATAATAATTAATAGTAAAATCTATTACTATACTATTAGTTACTTAGTGCCAAATTAGGTATAAATACTATAAATGGATTGAAAGTTCAAATTAGTATTCTTTTTTATATATTTGAGATGAATATCAACAAAATCTTTTGGTTTGTAAGTCTGCTTCATTAACAAAGTAAAAACTGAAATTTTGAATGAAGTTATAAAGTTTTTAATAATATCCGTACTTTTACCTTATTCTTTTACAGGGTTAGCAAAACATAAGTTTCCCACTTCGGAGGACTCTAAAATACGTTCTATTGGTCCAAATGAAATATGGTTGCAACAATAGATAATTCAAATGATGCGCTTGATATTTATTACATAACAAGTTTAGTACAAAAATCCGACTGTAGTTGGCGCTATAACACATATGGTATTAATTTAATTTAATTTAATTAAGTCAGGAATTAGTTCTTTGTCTGCCCACCATGCCTCCGTTGCAAGAAAAAAACGATATCGGTAAAACTGGTTTAAAAGAACCAGAAGAACTTCGCTGCAGTTCTGAAAGAATTCCTTCGGTTGAATCGGGTAAGATGAGACCTAACGCCTGCATGTGCCTTGCGCAAGACGATCGTCTGCCAGATATCATCTCCTGTGACTTTTGCTTCTAAGGTTCCCTAAAGGGCAAGATCTACTGTCAAATGCTAGCATCTGTATTAGATCTGCAGCACAGCATTCGACGCTATAGTCCACCAAACACATTCCGGTCAGCTGGGGAAAATATAGTTCTACGATTACAGCCTATTGTTGAACGTTATGAGGGACTTATTGAGCACTTTTAATGCAACTTTTTGATAAATTTCTGCTTTTATAAAGCATATTAAATGACATATATATATCACAATGTCATCTATATTCTGTTTTTGTACTATTTTTTTAATGTAATAAATGTTTACAGCATCAATTCATTTATCTGTAGTTCCAAATATATCGCTTTTGGACTAATAGAACTTAGAGTACTATGATGGGGGGAACTGATTTCTTGCTAGCCATGTACATTGTAACCAAAAAGCTTAAATCATGCTGACGTAGAAATATGTTGAAAGGTTAAAGAAAATATATAACAATAAGGGATAAATCTAAATATCTGCTAAAAAAAATACAGTATGGCAACATTCATGTAGCATTACTTATTGGTCACAAATAAGGTTCATCGAAAACATCCACGGAATTTATTTATAGAGAGAAAATATTTAAAGGTTTTCCAGGAAGGACTTTTACAACATGACCCAAAAAAGACTTTAAAAAAATTCAATAAAAAAAATTACGATTGACTAAATTTTCATTACACCAATGACTTTCACGGCTTAATAGTTTTTTCTTAATGGTATTTGTAAACAATTCATTTTGTCTAGTTTTAAGAAAAATCTAGCTTAACTGAAGCTAGAGTTGAAATATTTTTTGCGACTAAAAGATTTTGGGAAGTTACTTGGGAGTTCATTTATTTTCTCATTTTTTTTTCTTATTCAAAGCAGTTTAGAATTTTTTAATACAAATTTGTCTCATTTCTCTTTTGAAAAAAATATTACTTCAAAATATACGTTTTATTAAAAATTCGGTGAACCATTACAGTCATCTGATAAAGATCAGCACACGAGAGAAGTTTAAGGAAGATTTTATCACTTAAAAACTCAACTGCAAATGACATTTAACCGATAGTTTTTCACGCCCATGATTTTTATTGATATTTTTTATTATAGCTTGGCCAAAGTACCTTTTGCTCTTAAGAAGTTTTTGTTCAGCAACTCTTTACGAAGGCTTTTGATTACGGTTGGCTTTTCACTAATTTTTGTATAGGGAGTTAGGAATAAAACTTTTTCTTGGCTTTCATATTGAGAGACATCAGTGTTTTTAAAAATAGTTAAATAACACAAAAAAGGTCTGTCTTTTATTTAAAAAATTAATAGATGGCTTACTTAAAGTGTTATTAAATTAAAGTGAAATTGAGTGTTTGTATTAAATGATTTAATATCACACATTTTATTATTGTTTACAGTTAACTTCATAAAGTATACAATGAATAGCAGCTTAATTTCATTAGTTTATATTCTAATAACTCATTGTATTTCTTTTCTTAAATACAGAACATTCATTATAACACACTAGATCAGCTGTCAACATAAGTAAAAGCAAATTTTATTCCAAAAATTCAACTACAAAAAACATATAACCCATAGGTTTTCACACCTATTATCTTTATTCATATTTTATTATAGCTAGAGCATTTAAACTTTGGAACTTAAGTGAAAAAACACTTTCTTTAGCAACTCTTTACGAAAGCTGTCTTTTCTCTGATTTTTGTATAGGAAATTATGAAGAAAACTTTTCTTGACTTTCATATTAAGAGACATCAGGGTTTTTAAAAATAGTTAAATAACACAAAAAAGGTTTGTCTGTTATTTCAAATATCAATAGATTGTTTACGTAAAGACATTAAAGTGTTATTAAATTAAAGTGGAGTGGAGTTTCTGTACTATACGATTTAGTAGCACACATTTTATTATTGTTTACAGTTAACTTCATAAAACATACAATGATTAGAAGCTTAACGTCTTTACGTTATATTCTAATAACTCATTGTATTTTATTTCTTAAGTATAGAACATTCATTCTAATACAGCAGATAAGCTAGTAACATAAGTAAACACAGATTTTAATTTTAAAAAATTCAACTACAAAGGTCATATAACACATAGATTTTCATATTCATGATTTTTATTCATATTTTAATATAGCTAGAGTATTTAAAACTTTGGATGTTAAGTGAAAAATCTCTTTGCCAGCAACTCTTTTCGAAAGCTTTTGATAATTGTTGTCTTTTCTCTGATTTTTGTATATGGAGCTATGAGTAAAACTCTTTCTTGGCTTTCATATTAAAAGATATCAGTGTTTGTAAAAATAGTTAAATAACACAAAAAAAGGTTTTCCTGTTGTTTCAAAAATCAATAGATTGTTTACTTAAAGACATTAAAGTGTTATTAAATTAAAGTGTAGTTGAGTGGTTGTATTATACGATTTAGTAGCACACTTTTTATTATTGTTTACAATTAACTTCATAAAATATACAATGTATAGAAGCTTAATGTCTATAGTTTATATTCTAATAACTCATTGTATTTCAGTTCTTCAGGATAGAAAATTCATTATAATACAATAGATCAGCTGTCAATCTAAGTAAAAGCAAATTTTATTGCAAAAAGTTCAACTACAGAGGTCATATAACCCATAGGTTTTCACACCCATGATTTTTATTCATATTTTATAATTGGTAGAGCATTTAAAACTTTGGATCTTAAGTGAAAAACCTCTTTGTTTAGCAACTCTTTACGAAAACTATCTTTTCACTAATTTTTGATAGGGAGTTATGAATAAAACTTTTCTTGACTTTCATATTAAGAGACATCAGTGTTTTTAAAAATAGATAAATAACACAAAAAAGGTTTTATGTTGTTTCAAAAATCTATAGATTGTTTACTTTAAGACATTAAAGTGTTATTAAATTAAAGTGTAGTTGAGTGTTTGTATTATACGATATAGTAGCACACATTTTATTATTGTTAACAGTTGAATTCATAAAATATACAATGAATAGAAGCTTAAAGTCATTACGTTATATTCTAATAACTCATTGTATTTCATTTCTTAAGTATAGAACATTCATTATAGTACAGTAGATCAGCTGTCAACATAAGTAAAAGCAAATTTTATTGCAAAAATTCAACTACAAAGGACATATAATTCATATGTTTTCCCACCCATGATTTTTATTCATATTTTATTATTGCTAGAGCATTTAAAACTTTAGATCTTAAGTGAAAAAACTCTTTGTTTAGCAACTCTTGACGAAAGCTGTCTTTTCTCTGATTTTTGTATAGGGAGTAATGAATAAAACTTTTTCTTGGCTTTCATATTAAGAGACATCAGTATATTTAAAAATAGTTAAATAACACAAAAAAGGTTTGTCTGTTATTTCAAAAATCAATAGGTTGTTTACGTAAAGACATTAAAGTATTATTAAATTAAAATGTAATTGAGTGTTTGTATTATACGATTTAGTAGAATACATTTTATTATAGTTCACAGTTAACTTCATAAAATATAAAATTAATAGAAGTTTAACCTCATTACGTTATATTTTAAATCGTTGTATTTCATTTCTTAAGTATAAACCATTCATTATAATATAGTAGAACAGCTGTCAACATAAGTAAAATCACATTTTATTCCAAAAAATTCAACTACAAAGGACATATAATCCATTGGTTTTCACATTCATTTTTATTCATATTTTATTATAGCTAGAGCATTTGAAACTTTGTATCTTAATTGAAAAAACTCGTTGTTTAACAACTCTTTACGAAAGCTTTTGATCATTATTGGCTTTTCTCTGATTTTTGTATAGAGAATTTGTATAAAACTTTCCTTGACTTTCATATTAAGAGACATCAGTGTTTTTAAAAATAGTTAAATAACACAAAACATGTTTTTCTGTCCTTTCAAAAATCTATAGATTTTTACTTAGTCATTAAAGTGTTATTAAATTAAAATGTTATATGAGTTAGCAGCACCCATTTTATTGTTTAGGTTTAACTTAGGTTAACATAAAATAAGTTAGGTTAACATAAAATAGGCAATGAATAGAAGCTTAATGACGTTATATTCTAATAACTCATATTGTATTTCATTTTTACGTGTAAGGCATTCATTATAACACAGTACATCAGCTGTTTACATAAGTAAAAGTAGATTTTATTCCTAAAACCTCGACTGCAAATGACATATTACCCATATATTTTCTCTCCCATGGCTTTTAATAATATGTTAATATAGCTGGAGCATATAAAACTTTGGATCTTAAATGAAAAATATCTTTGTTCAGCAACGCTTTACGAAAACTTTTGATTATTGTTGTCTTTTCTCTGATTTTTGAATAGGAAATTATGAATAAAACTTTTGCATGGCTAAGGGATATCAATATTTTAAAAATTGTTAACACAAAAAAGTTTGTTATACAAAATTTAGTAGACTATTTAGATATTATAGTATCTATCACCATATAGTATTCAGATAAGATTTATTCATTTATTTGCATTGCTTTTTATATTCAACTTCATAACAAATACATTGAATAGGAGCTCAGAGTCACTGCATTATGTTTTAATAGTCCATATTGTATATCATTTCTGAACTTTAAGACTTTAATTATAATGTAATAAGCATAACATTTATTTAATCTCATTTTGACAATCGTTGCAAATTGGTTTTTTTAATAAACAAATCAAAATTAATAACAATTATTTTGCCCTCAAAAGTGTATACCATATTTAATTGTGCTTTAATAAATATTTAGAAAAAAATATTCATTATTAGGAGTTAAGTGAAAATATTATTTTCTAAATGCTGATAGTATGAATCAAGATATA
>CM063498.1:13221632-13231632 GCA_032207245.1 Pardosa pseudoannulata
TATACTTTGAAATGGAATAAAATTTCACCAATCCTGCAATCAAAATAATACCAAGTTGTTACCTTTTAAAGCGCACCGAACTTAAACCTAGGTGCATCTTTTAATGCGAATAAAAAATAAAGCCAAACAAGGTTGTTCTGCATAGAAATAACCGCCTGAAGAACACCAGTGTCCATGAGTTTTCTGCGGATAATAACCATTGCTCGTTCTCGAATTGATAATGAAACTATCTGATAGATTCAAAACAAGTGACTGTGTTATTTATTTACCATGCCTCATGTAACTGTCCTTTGTATTTCCTGTTCTTTTCGGACTCAAATGATTTTTCTTTCCTTATATACCTGTAATTTGGATGATATAACAGTAAGATTTCATATTTTATCTAGGCACTTAATCATCTATGTCTTAACTCTGATACTTTACTGGAAAAGAAAGATAATTGTAAATTAACCCTTTCCTAATTTTGTCTACGAGCACTGTGTGCAAGCCACTACTGCTGATTGATTATTCGTTTTGCATTATGTATTGGCGAACTTTTTTGGCATGTTTTTATCATCAGTAGACAATTTTTTTACATTTTAGTGCTTAGCGTTTGGATTTTTACTAATCGCTTAATGAACATACTGGTGCATTCTATTTTTACTTTAAAATAATGATTGATTTAGAGTGTATGGAGGTAATTTCTTATGGTTCCAACTATGATTCTGGGTCAGAATCTAAATCAACATCAGTAGCTGAGTCTGATAGTATTGAGAGTTTATTACATGACTTCCGATATGATGATTATGACAATAGTGCAGATGGGTTTATTCAATTGAGGCTTTTTAAAAGAAATTAATTGTAGTAATTCTCCAATCTAAAAGACAGGAGTAACTAACTGTAATTGTAATTAAAAAGCTGAAAAGTAATCATACATTTTTATAATTAAAACTGTAACTATAACTTTCCTATTAGGCAGTCATGTAGGTAAACCTAAATCTCTTTACAGAGAAAAGAGTATTTCATTAAAGTTGGAACGTTATCCTAAATACTTAAAGTATTCGAAATGTGATTTTAATCACATTTTCCTTTAAAAACAAATCTCTATATAAAATTTTCATAGAAATGTAATAAAAAGAGTGACTTTTCTTATTGAATTCTGGAAAAATAATGAAACTATGAAAGGATTAAGTCTAATTATTTAATGCATACACGAAGAAATGGTTATTAAAAATGTTTAACAAGGTACACAATGAAATAAATCTTTGGAAAAACATTAGCTTTCTGTTTCTAATTAATTTATTAATAAATCAAATTAAATGCATTTAAAGTTGGTTAATAATACGAAAGTAAATGTTAACGTAACGTATTTTTATAAATAAACATACATGTGTTACAGACAATATCGTACTGCACTACTAAGTGCATATTTTATTTCTCATTATATATTTAACACTTTATCCTTGGTAGATACTTAAGTATAGAATATTTGAAACTATGTAAATAAATATTTATAACAAATGTTTATTACGAAACTTAGTTCTAAATTATCATACTTTATTCTTGAAACTAAAAAAACAGAAAGAAAATTTGTCTGTAACGAGAATTAGAGTGGCTATGAAACATTATTTGAAGAAAGCACGATAAATTTCCTCTTAATGGGAGTATATAATAAAAATATTCCGTGATATATAATTTGCAAATACTTGCAGCTACATGTTTAACTATGTTTATGATTTTCGTCTGCTATCATACATTTTATTACATTTATGTTTGTGTTATTAGGAACAAACAGTTGAATATGTATTTGTATATCAAGGATAGAATACAATTTGAAAATTGTTCGTTTTAAATTTGAAAGGAAATATTTATAACTTGGATGTGTTTAGGATTTGCAATTCATTGGTTTAAATTCTTTAAATTTAAGCAGCTTTATATGATAAATCTTTTAAATATGTCGAAATAATTTAATTTTTCCCTCATGAATTTGTAAAGTGTATTATTTCAAACCAATTTCCTTATATTAGAATCCCACAATAAATGTCGAATGGATTTTGTATCCATAGCAAATAAAAGTTATTTTAGCTATAATACTTAATGTAACGAAAATATTTGAATAACTTTATTTTAAATACTTTCCTCTCATTAGTTATGAAACTTCAATTTATGGTACAGAAGTTATCAATATTTTTGATAAAATGCATATCACGTAAAAAGTAACATTTGGAAGTTTATCTGAAATACTCTAAATTTTCTTCATTTGGTATGAAGATTTAGCAATATTCTAAATTTAGTATGGAGAATAATGGAATTCGAAACGCAATCGTATATACATAGTGTTCACACAATTTTGATTTTGAATTTAAAAATTTAGACATTTTTCTATGAATTTGACGTTTTTTATAACTCTTAAAATATAATCGTGTCTAGTGTCAAATTGAAGTAGAGTTCAAATATCATCTTTAGTATTATAAAATATTCTTTGCTTTAAAATGTCACTGGAAAAGAAACAATGTATAGTGGGTTATATTTTGCACTTTTCAAAGAAAAACACTTTCATTCGGTTACTGAATAAAGTTGCGGAAAGCACGGGTTTAATATTTGTACACGTAAAATTAGTGACACAAATAATGAAAAAGGAAAGAAACTGGTAATTTTGTCTACAGGAATGCTGACGGTTAATAGTTTTCCTAGATTTTTTTTTAAATATAGCGTTTATATTGGAATTCGGTTTTTATAGTGTAACAGTTAATTCTGTCAAAATAAGTCCATCATATAATGAACTTCCGGATTTCACGAAAAAAATTTTGACGTCGTTAAGTATGCTATTTCATTCCAGATTACCCTTTTCTAGCACAATTTTGAAATCTTAGAAACCAGATATAATGAACTTTTTAATTTCATACACTGAATATTTCATGAATTGTTTGTCTTGATACTCTGTCACAGTCTGAAAACTGTTTGTCTCTGATTGCATAATCAAACTCCTGAATGTAATAATTTTATGACGCAAACAGTAGAAGAAAAGTATTGGATTATAATATTTTGTTGTTAAAGAAAATGCTCTTGAAATAACATAATGGTTACAATTATTTCTATATCAGGAATTAATTCAATTAATTCATGATATAGAAATTATTGTAAATCTATATCATGAATTAGTGCAATTAATTACTTTTTGCTCTGCATTCATTTTCACTCAATGTAATCGTGCCAGTTTAATTGGTAATTAATGAAAATCCCGTATTAAAATTTTGATAATTATAATTAAAATTGAAATTAACATTTAACCAGTTTTAGTCAATGTAATTTATTTAAGATTTTTAATACATTTGTATCAATTTTTCAATTATATCACAATTAAATTCGATTAGAAATTCATGAGTTATACATTTTGTTCGATAAAACATATTCCTCAATAGTTTAGATATAGGTCATAGAATCTTTGGTCTATTTAAATACGTTATAATAATTTACCACTGTATTAAGTTTCTTGTATTAACAAATATATTTATTCTTATATTTCTTTTGAATTCTTCAGAAAACGTTACAGTTGAATCAATACTAACTAAATACTGCTAGTTAGCCTTTGTTAATAATTATATTTTGAGGAATCTATATTTAATGTATTATAAATGGGGACAAAGATGAATATCTTTAGATATTAAATTCCTACAAGAGCCTAAAGGGTTAATATTCATTGCAACTTATCATCAAAGATTGAACTCTTGAAGCTTAAAATACGGATATGCATCGCAAACGTAGATCGAATATAAACGTTTCGTGAGCACTTTGCTTGAGTACAATCAACAAGTTATTTCAAATTATTAGCATGTATAAGTACGGGTTTTAATAAATATATCATAGCAAATGCAGTAACTTAAAAGCGACACAGTTAAAATATTTAAATAATTTTAATGAACTGTATTAAATAAAGTTTTTCTTTTATTAGATATGATTCACTTTTTCATAAGTTTAATACCATATCACACTCCTAGAGAAGAATATTTCAATAAAAAAAAGTTGTTATGCTTTCACATTTCAGACTAGCTTTCATATATTTCTGGTAATAGAACCTTTTTATACTAAAATCATTGTTCTATTTAGCATTATCCACTAAATTTTAAACAGCTGTTAAAGTCAAAATGATTCATCTGATATATTAAACCAGTAACATTTATTATAGTGTTATGTTAAGATATCATTGCAGCAGATTAAAAAGGAAAATTTTATACAATAGATTATATTTTTAACTGAATAAAAAAGGTATGAACTTTAATAGGCTATTTCTTATGTAAGTAAAAATAAAAAAAAGTTTCTAAGAAACAAAATCTTTTTTAAATTGTTTAGGTTTTGCTACAAAGGATTAAAATATACAGCATCCTAATAAATTGGCACTATAAGAAAAGTAAAATTTTATACAAAACATCTATTCTAAAAAGCAGCGAGATAGTTCAAAAGGGTAAATTTCTTTAAAAGTAATCATAAATGTTTATAATCAAACATGCAAAATACTTTTTATATACATGTAAATATATGCTTAACTTGATGTTAATTTAAAAGCTAAAACTATTCAAATTTAAGCCAGAATAATTTCAGTATAAGTCTAAATTATTAAAACTATAAATACTTGAGATACAAGTATTTAAATATTTTAACTTAATTTAGGTTAGTTAACCTTAAAGAAAATATTTTATTTCATAAAACTATCTATTACTAAAGTTTAAGAGGGGATTTACATTAAGAAAAAAATGTTTTCCTTCTAAAATAGCTTTGGTTTTTTAAAATTTCTTTATAAGATGAGACCTATTTTTAGGCAAGGTTCATCGTTCGTATTTAACCACAGTTTAATGGGGACATATTAATCTGACAGAAGTATGTCAGTACAACATACATTTAAAACGGGAAGTTTTTCTAGTATACAGACTAAACTCAATGAACTAGCATAATCTCATAAACTTATTCAGTAATTACCTTCCTATTACAAGAAACTACGTTTTTTCCTTTTAAATATTAAGTGTTTAGTATATTAAAATTGTTCATCTGCATCCATCTTTTTAAGTCAACATTGTTAGGTTTGTGAATGAAATGTTTACAGTATTTAGGATTTTCTTTTAAATATCATTCTAGATTATTGTACAAAGATTATATTAATGAGGAACGCATTTACGTTACAATCTAATAAGCATTACAATATTGACGTTTACGGTACTTTAATTAAAAACATATTAAACATTAAGTGTTTAGTACATTAAAATTGTTCATCTGCATCCATCTTTTTAAGTCAACATTGTTAGGTTTGTGAATGAAATGTTTGCAGCAATTAGGATTTTCTTTTAAATATTATTCGAGATTATAGTACAAAGATTATATTACTGAGGGATACATTTACGTAGGAATATAATAAGCATTTAAATGTTGACGTTTACGGTACTTTAATTAAAAGCATATCGACAGAATCGATTAATACTTTACTGTGGTTCTGTATTCCTTTCATAACTTGAACTCGTATAACTCTCTACAAAGACTACATTTTCTTATTCGATTTGATTCTCTGATAAAGATACTTTTAGAATTTATTAGCTTTAACCCCCTTCATCATATTATTCATCCTTGTTTTATATACTTTCTGAAAATTAAAGATCATTGGCAATTGACAAATGTTAGATTCCCATATACATAATAATACATGTCGTAACATGGCTCCCCTTTATATAGCGAACAATGCATGCGGAACGCATAAAAGGTATGATATTGTATCAGATATAATGTTGTAGAAAGGAAAAGGTTACGAATCCGCTCGAAATAATGTACCATACTCTATATAGAAATGTCAGTACCCTAGATACGCATACAAATATTTTAAATGTCACGTTTATATTTAATTTTCTTTAACGTTTATCTCCCATCATATCATAATCAAAACAAAATATTTAAGATGAAAGGTATTTCGCTTCCAATCGACTAAGAATATACCAGGATACATATAGTAAGTACCATTAAAACTTTTTTCCCTTTTTTCTAGCGTACCATTTAATTTGAACACAAAAAAGTATGATAGCATATTAGATGTGATATTCTACAAATGTTTAGAGGTTATGCAATTCATCTGCAGTATTAAGAATTGCTTTATGTATGCAGATTTTTACATACATAAAATTACAGTTTTCAAGTTCTTGTTTGAAATATTATACTTATATTTAAAAGACTAATTCAAGTTTTATATGAATAGAAATGTAATTAATCATTGATTTTAAATTACCACTTAAAGTGAAATATCAGAAGTCAATAGCTCAGGATTAATTTCTAGACAAATGTCATTTTAATGATATAAAATCTGTGTAATGCAAATAAGCATTAAAACTGTAAACTTATATTTAAATTCATAGAGTGCAACATAGTTTGGAAATGATTCATCCAATCTAGACTATCACTACAATAAATTAAATTTTTCCGTAAAATACAGATTTGGATATTCTTAAAGTATTCTCTTTCAACTTTTAAAAAATTCTTTATTATGTTTTGGTTGCTTATCAGAATACGATATTCTACTTGAATAATAAAGATTACCATTTAGGAAATAGCTAAAAAGTGTGATAAAAAACTGTTTAAAAGTTGTTATATGTTAAAATTAAAAATTTATCTAATATTAGAAAAGAGACATTTCAGTGAACACTGTTTAGGAATTATTAATCTGCTTATGATAGTGGTTGAAATTCGTGAATTAATTCAAAAAATTTATATTTACTAAGTAGAAAAAGGTTTAAAATTTTAATTAAAATTATCTTAATTTAATTAAAAAAATTTTAATTGAAAGTTTTTCGTTCACTTTATTGAAGTTTTCTTTATTAACTGTAGTAAATGGAAAGCAAACAAATCCACGGCTCTATTGTATATAATTTATAAATTTCAGTCGTTTAAGTCAGAATGTTATTAAAAAAAGTATCGAATATAATAGGCCCATGAAAATTTAATCGTAAGGTAACAAAGTTTTAATAATAATGAAAAATTTTATTATTTTATTAAACTCCAGGTTATAAATACCTCCCATAGTAGTATTGTTCTAATAATGGTATTTTAACCGTGAAATGGTAAATAAGTTATATTGAATTTCATATAAATACTTTCTTACAATATCTCAAGGAGTATCAAAACATTCAAAACTTTTAAAAACATTTATCACTTGTTTCAAGAATAAAATTGAAAATGTTTAAAATATTCTGATCCAATAAATCTTCAAAAACTTTTTCCTTATTAAATGAGCCTAATGAACAAATTGAAATGAAAAATTCTAATTTTTGTCACACACCGTCGTAATATAGGTCTAATTTAAAAACATCCTTTTGCTTATTTATTGCAAAATACTATTTTCTTTTAAATCTGAAATGTTCACGTACCAGTATTTAAGAAAACGGCTTACACTACTTTAAATAGAATAAATAAAGATTAAAAACTAACAATATATTAAATAAAAAAATAAATACATTTTATTTAACAAATTCTTCCCCACATAACCTATGCACCAAATATTGAATTCCAAATCCTAATTTCACAGCTTCAAAAGTAATAATGCTTTACTTTTCACATTATCATTTCGTTATTTGACAATAGACTATGATACTTTTTGTAAATTAGTAAAGATTTATTTAACAAATGTATTTATTTCCTTTTATATTTCAATTGTCTATGTGCATTCATACATAAAAGAAACGAAGTCACTGTTAATTTTGAGAAATCTTTTTGATATTTATTAAACAGGTATAATCAGGTGAAATATATAACTAAAATATTTTAACAAGAGATAAATATTTAAATATCTCATCAAAATGAAATTTCTTGCATGTAAAAATATTAACAAACGATTTTAAGATGAAAAATCTCGTGTTTTTTTTAATTAGAAACAAAAGAGCACATATCAAAAAAATGTCTTTTATTTACTTTTGCATCACATGAAAGGAATATTTTAGTTCATTTTTTACTGCTTTTGCGGTTTGCAGTGTCTTTCCGACAAAACATAAATATGTATGACGCAATTCTACAACGATGAGTAGAATGAAATAAGCTGGGATAAATTATGTTTTCTAAATGAAACACGGCTAAAAATAAAGATAGGAAAAATGCAAAATACTTGAAACAACAAAATATCTTCATTATACCGAATCTCATTATTGATTCAAGGAAAGCCATTCAGTAATATTTGGAAAAAAAGTTCTCAATCTTTTATCATCCGAGTAATTTTTATTTTAAGGGAGAGATTTGACTGAGGAAATTAATCATTGCTTCAATTTATTTAAAATTTTAACTTATTGTTTTGAAATCAGCAATTTAATTGCATAATAAAGTGCATTATTACAGTCCAATTATGAGGTTGGGTGTGTAAAAAGTGCATTATGAAAATGTCGAAGATGAAACTTAAATCTAACTTTTCTAATTTATTAAGTTAGAGAGTAAATTAAGTTTTACTTTATTATACTTTATATGAGCATCACAATAAAAGTTATACATTACTCTACATTAAAAAATTATTTTACTTTGCAGTAAATGATAAATAGAAGATTTTACGTATTGGTATATATATAGCACTAAAAAATTACCCAAATATAGTAAGGGATAGTGGTACGTTATACTCCATTAAAAATATTTTGCTTTGCAGTGAATGATAAATAGATTTTGTGTATTGGCATATATATTGCACTAAAACATTACTACCCAAATATAGTAAGGGATAGTAGTACGTTACTCTGCATTAAAAATTTCTTTTACGTTACAGTAAATGATAAATAGAAGATTTTGCGTATTGGTATATATATCTCACTAAAAAAATTTCCATATATATTAAGGGAAAGTGGACAAAATAATTCCTGTTTATGAATATATATTTGAAAATTTCAATATTGTTAAAGCAATTTATCACTTATCATTTATTACAAAGTAAAAAAGCTTTTATTTTACAATAAATGATAAATGATAGTTTTCGTATTATTTTATATATATCCCGCAAAAAGATGCTAACAGATTTTAAAGGATAATGAACGTAATAACTCCTGTTTATGAAAATATATTTAAAAATTTCAATATTGTTAAAGCAATGTATCACTTATCATTTACTACAAAGTAAAAAAAGCTTTTATTTTATAGTAAATGATAAATGTCATTTTTCATATTATTATATACATCCCACAAAAAAATACTGAAAGTTTTTAAAGGGTATTAGACACAATAATTCCTGTTTATGAAAATATATTTGAAAATTTCAATATTGTTAAGCAATTTATTACTTATTATTTACTACAAAGTGAAAAAGCTTTTACTTTGAAGTAAATGATAAATAAGTTTTTGTATTATTATATACATCACACAAAAAAAATTTTTTTTGCAAAGTAAAAAAAACTTTACTTTGCAGTAAATGTTGAATGAGATTTTTAGTAGTATTACATATATCGCACTACAAAAAAGTGTTCAAATATATAAAAGAATATTGGACAGAAATTTCATATTTACAAATAACATGTTTTAAAATTTAATATTCTTAGAACAATTTTTCACTTATCACTTACTGCAAAAGTAAAAAACTTAATTGTACTGCTTAAAACAACAAAGCAAGTTATAAATCTCAGAATAACTTTACTTATGTCGTAGTGCTACAAAAAAATTGTTCGATGTAATTACCTCCGTTATTTAAATATTTGTCAAGGCGGGGAAGTTATACTGTGCCTTCTGCAGATATTCTATACTTTCAACCCAAACTTTTTCGACTGTTTGCACTTTTGTTTTGCTGTATGCTTTCTCACATTGCCGTGTAGGAGCAAAGAGCACTTTTATTATACCCTTCTTGTAGTTGCCATTGCATTTGAGTTGAGTTACATATTTTTGTTTATTAATCATTATTTTCTCATTGTTTATTCTCATTTCAGACTGCCCAATCATGCTTACGGCTGATTGTCAAAGTAAATAGTGATGTAAAAGCTAATACGTCACATCACACATAAATTATATCTTAAATAATATCAAAAATAATATG
>CM063498.1:13234132-13244132 GCA_032207245.1 Pardosa pseudoannulata
AAAATAGTGTCTTTATGAATCTCATTTTATTTTTATCCCAAGAGACTTTATTAAATGTAAGAATAATCCTTTACTTACGAAAAAAGAAGTTATTTGATATTTAGAATTAAACATGTGTGAACATATCTACATTGTTCGATTTAAAGATGTTATGAATATATTTTAAGTTCGGTATCAATTTGTGTCGATGCAGTTAACTAAAGCATTTTACTAGATCAACTACCGAGAAAAATTATTACATTTTTACACTAATAGTGTCAAAAGGGAAATTTACCATCTATTAATCCACCTCCCTTTCCAAAAATGTATTTTCTCCAAAACCCATTGCCCATTGTGGCTACGGTTTAATTTAAAATAACATAAATGGTTATAAAAAATAAGAATTTTAACGTGTGTCACGCTTTATCAGACATGCACGAGAAAAGAAAGATCGTTGTACTGTTAGAAATCATAAAATGCTTTTGAATCGTAACTATTTCACTATGCCTAATAAAGCAGATTTTTAAAAACTTTACTACGGCTGAAAATAGAAAAAAAAGTAATTCGAATACAAGAATCGTGTTTCACTTGATGTAAAAGTTTGCCACATCGTTAAAGTTCTTATCTGTCTCCATATTTTTATTTTCCACTTCAGAAATTTGCATTACATAAAAACGGAAGTTTTCTTATAACAAAAGTTTTATTGTAATGTTTGAATTGCTCTTTATTGTTGATATTAAAAAAATCCCCTTTTTAAAAGTTACCCAAGGCAGTAAAATCTTTTAACTCTTTTTTTTCAAGCTTTCAAAGTTAAAATATTTCCTTTGTGTTCTGTGTAATTTATATATATATATTTTCCCTATATGTCTTACAGAGTTTATTTAATTTATTAGATTTATAAGGAAAAAATAATTAGATCATCTCCATATGTTATCATTCATTTGGGATTGTTTTATATTCATTTCATTCCCTGAAAGATATATAGCAAATTGTTTACAAGAATTTAAACTATAAAGATTTAAGCTGTAAACAATTTGATGGAAATCAAATATTACAAAAATTATTTTTTTAATCTTTTAGAAAAGATGTTAAACATCATAATTTATCTTACTGTAGTGATATATTTTACCCAACATTACAAATGAAAATCACCTAAAAACTTTAAAAGGTCATATTTTTAACTGAATATAAACCTAATTTATTTTGATAATTTCTTTACACATTTAGAATATTGGAAAATAATTTTTCTTTTCATTTTTATTCTTAAAAAAGTATTTCATTAAAATACTAGCTTTAACTGCAAACTTTCCCATAAAAATATGAAAAAATCTTTATAGTTTAATAAAAGAAAATAATAAAATATAATTTTTAGGATATTAACGTAATCCATATTTACAAATTATGGGCATCTTTAAGGTAAAGTTTTTTAATGTTGAGTTAAGAGGTTTAATAGATTACAGTAATTCGTATACCTCTTTCAATTATATATCTGACAGAGATTTTTAATTCGGGAGAAATGAATAAATTTGAATTTGAATAAATTTCTTAAATTCCTAAAGAAAATTTATAAATTTTCAGGTAATTATAAACAAAATATATAACATATAAATTATCCAAAATTCTCACAAGCAATTTTTAGAATTTTTGTGAATTTTTAATTAAATGTTTTAGAGAGTTAAGCAGGCAGGTTTGATAAATGTCATTTTTTCTATATTCTACCTCTCACAGAGTTTCTTTTTAAACTCCAATAGTATTTAGAATCAAATTTTATTTACTGTTAAATGCCCTCAAGGAGTTAAAAATTTTAAGATATTACAGAACTTATACCTGGTTAAATAGTGAATAAATTTTACTATAATGATAAACATATTGTACATCACCTGAACAACTATTCCATGCTGAATGAAATGTGATTACCACAAGGGATAATACGTCATTCGATTTAATTGTTTAATTTGACAGGTAGAAAATGTAAGTCAAATGTTGGAAATTTGTCACATATCATTTAAAATTTAAATCTTGTCAGACAAATATATCGAAATGGTTATTTCAAAACCCCGTCTTTGTTAGGTCAAGGTGACCTAAATTATAATTCGTTTAGAAATCGAGTCTGTTACCCTAAATTATGTTTCAGTCATAGAAATTTCATTTGATAGGTTTATTACGATAATTTTCTTATCCTCTATTATTAATTGTTTTTTAGTCTTAAAAATTTACTAAAATACCTCAATATTTATAGAAATTTTGCGAAACTTCTCTTTATATAATGTAACTAAGAAAACAAGATTTACGCTACCTGTGCTAGTGGATATATTATTCTTATGCTTATATATGAAGCACATATTTGTGTAATATTTGTACAATAATAAAATCAACTTCATAAATTTTTTTAGAAAAATTTAGAATAAATTATAATAGATAAAGACGTAATTGAAATATTTTATTTTAACACATTTATGGCTCCAACCTCCGCAATTTATATCTCTTAGAAATGAGAAATTTAGGATTCTTTTAGTCATACAATGACAATATTTTCATACAGTAGTTAATATTAAATTTAAATTCTGTAATTAAGTCTTAATTCCACCGAAAGATATGTTCTGAAACTTTAAAATCTTTTGAAGCTAATTTTAGTATAAATATGAAGTATAATTCTTTGTTTAAAATTAATTATGAGCCTGAAATCCACTTTTATCGTAAAGAGTGAAACCATTATTAGAAATTTCTGCTTTCAATACTTCTGTTTCATTATTAGTTGTTACATGATATGGGATAGTGTACAAAATACAAAATTATTATTTCTGAGGAAATGAAAATGGTGTACAGAAATAGTATAGTGACAAATAAAATCGACAAATTAATTTTTAAAGCATAAAAAATTAGATTTTTATATCTATTGCAAGAAATGAAATAAAGTCGGTGTGTTATGTAAAAACGTAACAATTATCATTTGTAAAATAGTTTAATGAATCTAGGTGGGAAATAAATATATATGATGAAGCCGTACGTATTTATATTTTTAAAACAACAAAAATTAAAGTTTAAACTCTGAGAAAACGATTTACACAAAATGAAAAAGAAGCATTTTTAATCTTAAAAGTATTTAGCTTGATCTAAATACTTTAGTTAAACCCTATCAAAAGCCAATTGTCGAGTAAATAAAATTAATATGCCAGAAATATTTAAAGAAAAAAAATCTTTTTTTGACAGCCGCGGATAAATGAAAAGGCGACGCTTGCATTTTAATAACTGAAGTTCTGAGTTTTATGCCATCGGGAAAAATACTCATTTAAATTTTATCTTTTGTCAAGCAAAAGGGAAATAAAAAGGGAGAAAAGCTAAGAAAGAATTAATTTTTATTTGAAAATCCGTCGACTTTTAAATAAAAATGGTTTCCCGGTAGAATAAACTCCCCGCCAATAAATCCCTGGGTCATCACCATCCCTCCCGCCCCCAACGAAGCTGACAGCCCCCTTTACTGTACTCCCCCCTTGTCCCCCCAGCAATAAGAACAATAATAAAAATGAAACCAAAACCAGAAATCGGCACTGACCGTCAACGAGGTGAAGCAGCGAGAGAATGGCAACTGCCGCGGGAAGCATCCTTCCGCACACCGTAAACCCGCGCGTAAGTTGCGAGCCCTTGCGCGGCCCGATCGCTTCTGAGGCCGCATCCGTGCGGATCAGCCCGCCGCCGATCCGCTGGGGGCGCTGGAGGATGGGGCGGACCGGACCACGACTCCCGGACCCCTTTGTTTCCCTCCAATTGCCACGAGAAAAAGTGGGCGAAGTGGGAGTTTATGCCACGACATCACCCTGGTGGTCAGCAATATTTGCAGCAAGGGAAATACTTTTGGAGAAAATTTCCAAAAGATAGCTGCTTCACACACCGTGCGTGATACATAGTTTTCCGGAACTTGAATGTAGTCCTGGAATAGGTGTCATTTTGGTGGTGTGAAGTTAATTCAGTTTGAGATGTAGATTAAGAAGCCGAACAACACTGAATATTTATGCTTTTGATAAAGAGTAGGAACTAAGTCGAGAGATATTGCTCTTAGTATTTGCTTTCTATTTTAAAGTATATATTGATTAAAAATATGAATTTTACGCTATTCATGCAACTGGCGAATGATTATTTACAGTGTGCAGATCCGCTGTGGGTGTTTTAGGATGGGGCAGACCGGACCATGACTCCCGAACACCTTTGTTTCCGTCCAATTGACACGATAAGAAGTGGCTGTTTATGCAACGACATCACCCTGTTGGTCAGCTAAATTTGCAGAAAGGAAAATACTTTTGGAGAAAATTTCCGAAAGATAGCTGATTTACACACCGTGCTTTTCCGGAACTTGAATGGAGTCCGGGAATAAGTGTGATTTTGGTGGTGTGAAGTTAATTTAGTCTGAGATGTAGATTAAAAAGCCGAAAAACACTGAATATTTATGCTTTTGATAAAGAGTGGGAACTAAATCGAGAAATATTGCTCTTAGTATTTGTTTTCTATTTAAAGTATAGATTGATTAAAAGTATGAATTTTACGCTATTCAAGAAACTGGCGAATGATTACTTACAGTGTGCAGATCAGCTGGGGGTGTTGTAGGATAGAGCTGACCGGACCACGACTCCCGGATCCCTTTGTTTTATCCAATTTCCAAGAGAAAAAGTGGGCAAAAAAAGAGTTTATGCCCCGACATCACCCTGGTGGTCAGCAAAATTTGCAGCAAGGGAAATACTTTTGGAGAAAATATCCGAACGATAGCGGATTTACACACCGTGCCTGATACATAGTTTTCCGGAACTTGAATGGAGTCCGGGAATAGGTGTCATTTTGATGGTGTGAAGTTAATTCAGTCTGAGATGTAGATTAAGAAGCCGAACAACACTGAATATTTATGCTTTTGATAAAGAGTGGGAATTAAGTCGAGAGATATTGCTCTTAGTATTTGCTTTCTATTTAAAGTATAGATTGATTAAAAATATGAATTTTACGCTATTCATACAACTGGCGAATGATTATTTACAGTGTGCAGATCCGCTGGGGGTGTCGCAGGATAAGCAGACCGGACCACGTGTCCCGGACCCCTTTGTTTTCTCCAATTGCCACGAGTTATAGTGGGCAAAATGAGAGTTTATGCCACCACATCACCCTGGTGGTCAATAAAATTTAAAGTGAGGAACATATTTTTGAAGAAAATTTGACAAAGATTACTGCTTTTCAAAAATTGCGTGATACATAGTTATCCGCAACTTGAATGGGTTCTGGAAATATGTGCCATTTTGGTGGTGTAAAGTTAATTAAGTTTAAATTGTAGATTAAGAAGTGGAACTGCTGAATATTTATGCTTTTGATAAAGAGTAGGAACTATATAGAGAGATGTTGCTCTTAGTATTTTTTTTCCATTTAAAATAGATTCTGATTGAAAAATATAGATTTACACTATTATAGATTTTACACATTGTTAACGTATGAAAACCAACGATGGGAAATGATCATAAAGATTGTGATTCGAAGGAGATGACATTTACTCTAAATTCATGGAATTGGCTAAGGATTATTTACAGTGAGCAGATCCGGTGAGGTGCTACAGGATGGGCGGACTGGACCATGACTCCCGAACTCCTTTATGTCCTTCTAATTACCATGAGAAAAAGAGGGTGACGTGGGAGTTTATGCCACGACATTATCCTGATATTTACAAAAATTGGTGTATTTGTTTAAAAATTCTGAAAGATAACTGCTCTTACAACATGCGTGATACATATTTAATTTTATCTTTAATGGATTCGTAAATCTTTGCATTTTAGTGGTATGGTTTCAGTCTGCGATGTAGATTAACCCTTTATATCCTGAATTAATTTACCGTCAACTTTCTTACTGCATATTTGCATCATTAGATACGTTTTAATGGAGAATAATCATAGAAAAAAAAGAAAATTAATTTTTACTGTATTTTACTAGTTAATTTAGCAGCTGGTACTTTCTAGTACCAACATATATTTTTGACTCTATGTTAGAAAATGAAACATTAAATTATGAATAAAAGAAATGAAATTATTACCGACGAAGTATAGAAGTCTCTAAAAAAGAATAATACCAAATAACTGGTAATAATCCACTAAATTTACTCATTTACTCAATTGAACAACACGTGTATCAACTCTACCACAAAATGACCTTCGAATGCAGCACTCCAATTATAAAATCCCTTGTATGCGAATAATAATGATTCTGATTGGTGCTGTCGGAACTACATCTTTCATGTCCTTGTGAGTAACGTCAGGAAAAAACTGCTTTATTAAGAATATATAGGTGTTTTTGATTGAAGCTGTACTTATAAGTACCGTCAGGATAAAAAGGGTTAAAAAGTGGAACGGAACAGAATATTTATTATTTGATAAAAAGTGGGAACAAGTCAGGGGATATTGATTTTTTATTTTCTATTAAAAGTAGACACTGACTAAGAAATATGCATTTTAATTTATTTTATTGGATGCAAACAAGTTATTGGAATATATTTGTAATAAGGAAAGCGTTTTACCAAAAAAATAAATAAATAAATAAAACCCTTTCTGAGAGGTAGCTTTACACTCCGTGCTTCATATGTATTTATCTTGAACTTTAGTGAACTCCCAGAATATTTAACATTTTAGTGGTGTGGCGTTAATTCATTCTAAGTTGTAGATTTAGAAGAGAAACGGTACAGAGTATTTATGCTTTTTCATAAAATTTTGGAAATAAGCAGAAAGACATTACTACTAGTTTTACTTAAAATAGAGAACTATATGATTTTTAGGCTATTTAAGTCAATAAAAACAAACCTACGGAAATGCTCATAATAAAGGTGATTTGCAGGAAGATAAATTTTATACTAAAAGAATGGAGTAGTAAAATGATTATTTACAATATGCAAAACCAGTGAGGACACAGGATGATCGACCGAAACACAACACCCAGATGATTCGAGAATACCTTTATATCCCCAGAAAAAGGTATAAATTTTGAGTCCACATAGCAAAAGTCAAGAAAATCCTGCAATGGTTAGAAAAACTGTTACGGAAAAATGTCTGGAAGTTACGTCGTGCATGATATATTTTTATCCTCAACTTTAATGAAGTCTGGGTGTCTCTGGTATTTCGTCAGTGTGACTTTAATTCCGTTTGTAATAGAGATTAACAAGTGGAGAGAAATATTCCTTTTTGTTATTTCTGGAAAGTCGAGAGAAATTTGATAGTTATTCCTCTGATTTTATTTATTTTAAATAAAGACAGACAGAAAATAGAGGAATTATGCTATTTTAATGAATAGATATAATCCAAAAGCATCCTAAAATAGATTAAAAGAAATATAAAGCCATAACATAAACAATTTAACATAAAGGAAATATAAGTGTAGAAAAATAAATAATTTACTTAACTAATGGAGCTAAAAATATTAGTGAATAAATGGTTTTTAAAAATTATGGGTTTAAAAATTGTGGGTTCGATGATAACGGAAAGTACTCTACAGAACTTTGACTATAAAGATACTTGGGAACGAAAGCTTCAGTTTTACTGAGAAAAGTAGATATAGGTCTACTTGATGAAATAAAAAAAATATGAAAAAGGTAAAAAATGTTTGGGAAAAGGCTGGTTGCTCATAACGTCTTCCTTACATGAAAGTACATGATACATTTTTATACGAAAGTTTAATGCACTCCACTGATATAATGACGATGTAGCTAATTTAATGCCCCATTATCTGTTTGGTATTACTTACGAAGTGGATTGGCATATTTGTCCACGTTATTGCTGAAAAGTCAATGAAAAGTTAAGAGTTGTTACCTGTAGTTGCTTTCCTTTAAGAAGAAATGGGTACATAAATAAAAAAAATCCCGGGGTTTAAATGAATGGAAATAATCCAATAGTAAACAATAGTTCATGAAAAACAAAATTTAGTGAACATAAGTATTATACGACATTAAAGGAGATGCAATTAAATGTGATCCGAATGAGTATTTCACTCCGTATTGCACTAGTCTTCTGTACTGGTGTTTGAGGTTTTGAGTCTTTATGCTGGTATGGATGTTTGTAGCTGTTCGTAATTGGATCAAAGCAATAAGTCCCAGTATTATTCCTCTTGTAGCAAAACAATATTGTGTAGCGCTCGAAAGTAAGCCAATTATTTATGAATATGAATTTGTTTGCGAAATAATTATTTACAGTTCGATGAAATAGGAACGCTGGAGAAGGGGTCAGACCATACACCTCTAGTTGTCTTTTACATATATGTTTCAAGTCAGAGGAATTTGTTTCTGATTTTCATTAGATGAGTCAAATTTATTATGTTTATTTTAAAGGAATTGCATATATTATACGTGACTTTAAGGGTTACTTTAATCCTGATACTTAACATTTTGGTGGTTTGAAGTTAATTCAGTTTGTGTTCTAGAATAAGCAACAGAACGTAATAATTATTTATTTTATTACTGAGAACTTTTCACTGGGTGGCTTTATTTTAAATATAAAGCTTTGTCAAATACGGTATTCATACTAATTCATTGATAGAAAACTATCCGGGAGTAAGTACTGGCTCATTAATGTAAAAAATCTTTTCAGCAAGAATAAAGTACATAAGACTTTAAAGGAGAATTATGAAGTAAGTGAATAAATGGTTATTTACACTGACGAAAAATAAAACTTCAGCCACGAACTAAAAAATCACAAAAGAATGTATGTTTACATTATGGGTAAAATTTATGAGTCAAGGAAAAAGTTTAAATCGTTTCTTTAAACTTTCTTATTTGTTTTTTGAGCATTGTATTTCTTAATTTTTTAATGAATGACAATTACTTATGAATAGTAGTAGTGGGTTGTTAAAAAAATAGGATATATTTTACGTCTAACTTCTGAAGCTCGTAAACCTTTTTCATATAGTTAGTATTGCTTAATAAATCCTCAAAACAAATCGTAAAGAACAGAAAGGAAAATATAAAACATAAATGTTAAAGTATGAGAGAAGATTTAAATAAAGGAAAGACCTGAAAATTGAGGTGAAAAAAAATTGTCTTGGAGTTTCTTGCAGTATTACAAAAACAGATATGTGTAATTCTCAGCTTTTACTAAGAACAACATAAATGATGAAAACGAATAGTTCTTGAATAAACCCATATCAGCTAGTGAGAAGGGGAAATAGTAGCTATACTTGTTATTGTTTTAATTAACCATTTTATTAATTACTTATTAAATTAAAAAAACTGTTCATAAATAAAACAGTGTATATTGTTGAAAGCATGTATTATAAAATGACAAGTATATAAATATGGCGTATATCACGTATAAAATGAAACTTTGGAACTTTATATTTACAGAAATTATTTCAGAATACCATGTTCTATTTATTCGTTTTTAAAATAATTTAAGAAAAAATTTTAATAATTAATCTCTTTAAAAACATCGATAAAAATAAAGGTAATATTACTCTAGTTTAAAAACATCTTTGATATTTTGAGTCAATAGTGAATCCAGATTATTTACTAAATGTTCCGTAAATAAAAATATAAGAACTTTAAATTGCGAAATAGGATATTTTTATTAAAATGTTAAATTTATATAAATCGGATTAAGTAAAATTCTATATTTTGCAATACCCTTGGGGAGGGGGGGAATAAAGCTTACGATATTAGTAACATTTTTTCTATTTTCATGGCAAAATAGTCATGTCTATTTTTTTTAATTCTCAAACTATGTTAATTTAACTCCTTTCCGGTTTTTCCCGAGCTGAACTCGGGCAGGCGAAATATACCATTCTGGCTCATCCCGAGTGTAGCTCGGGCGCTGTGCAATTTTACACTGTGCAAGCAGTTTTTCCCGAATTATTTCACATGTGCTTTTTATGGTTTCGAATGCTTTTGTTTAATTTTCTGGCTACTAGATTATTTACTGCTCAAAAGGAGACAGCAGAGCGAAGAAGGTAAGGAGAGAAACAAGTTTCTACTGTCCAGATTGCGATGTTGGACCTGTCCAGTACCTTGTTTTCGATTTAT
>CM063498.1:13249132-13296632 GCA_032207245.1 Pardosa pseudoannulata
CAAATCTCCAAAGAGGGTATACGTTTTTATATGTCCCGTTGCGCACATGTTTTATACTTGGACATAGATCGATTGCGCAATTGGGAGGTTATTTGAATTAAATTTTGCTTTATCTATTCACCTAATTTTAAAGCACAAATGCTGGTAAAATTATTGATTTTCCGATTTTGGGATTAAAACTGAGAATTTTTTCTTGCTAATACTTTTAAAAAATATTTATTTTATCTAACTTTTAAATAGAAATATAACTGATTATATTACACCATAGCATATTTATATCCTCAGAATTTAAAGAAAATTCTCCTACATATATTTTACCCTTTAATTTGGATTTTAAATTTCCTACTGTGCCTAAAATCATATATATAAATGCTTGTTTTCAATTATATAGCTTAAAAACCATTCTACAGATGTGTATTATAAACTGTTATTTTTTTCTGCTACTTTTATTTTCTTACTAACACATTATGCGATTTAGGGACATAACTATTAAGTGTCACAGAATGCTAAATTGTACTGTGTATTGAACCTTATATAGATAATGCAAAATGGGCTTGTCTACTGTTTACTGATTTTGATGAGACCGGGACTTACTGATTAAAGCCTATTTTGATCATCCATGCAGTAGAAAGATTCAAACTGATAAAATGGCAACGAAATGCAGCTCCCTACCATTTAGCCATTATTCGACTAATAAGTATTGGAAATACTCCAGAAAAGCAGTGGATTCGATGCTACTTCTAAATAATTTTATTTTTACTGGTTACATATTAATATATCTAATATTACAATTCCTTATTAAGATATTTTAATATTATTTTTATTAACTTCTGTCTTAAGTCTACATTTGATTACATTATCTCATGCCTTCCTTTTCCGGCCTTTTTTGTTCATAAATTCCGTTATGCGCGGTAATTCTGATTTTTCCCTCCCGACAATTTATCGACTTAATCCAACCTCTGTCTGTAATTATTTAACCAATAGTAAAAGCATTCTCATTATTCACGGGCATTTCACGGGTATTTTTAATTACATGGTCAAATGTGCTTAGGGTTTATTCGTAGTCTTTTTACTTGAAAAATTCTAACTTAAAAAGTATGCACGATGTTCTCGGAACTATTCCCGGTTATATTGTTTGTTGTATTGTCACCGGTAATAAAATGTGTTGTTCATTTTTGATGAATCTCGCCCATATTACACACACACACACACACACACACACACACACACACATATATATATATATATATATATATATATATATATATATATATATATATATATATATATATATATATATATATATATATATATATATATATATATATATATATATATAGAGAGAGAGAGAGAGAGAGAGAGAGAGAGAGAGAGAGAGAGAGAGAGAGAGGTGTTTTTAACCCTTCAAAATGAGAAAATAATATATCCATGGGCAGTCACGTGGTTTAAAGAGAAAACACAGTAATTTGGAAAATAGAATTGTAGTTTATTTTAGCATAATGTCTCTATGGCTTCTCCAGCAAAAACATGTACAAGTCGTTATATAGGTGCATGAGCCAGCTAATCAGTTTGTTAATAGTTAATCTTGTGAAGACGTGCTGTTAAACGAAACTTAGATATAATAGGAGTGTTGAGGCAAGACGCAATTTATGTAGATTTATGCGAAGTGGTCAGCTTTCCAGACAGAGAACGAAATACAAAATACTTTCGACAAAGTTTGCAATCGCTAAAAAATTATTTTAAAATACAATTATAATTACTTTGGTTAGTTTTACGTTAAAAGATCATTACATATATATGTGCGTGTGAAAGAGAGAGATTTTGAATCAATATTAATTGTAATTATATTATTCTACACCTAAAAAATACCCCTTCCATTGCTTTGTCAAAATTTCTAATCTTACCTGATTCTTATAACTCTACTAGCGAATTTAAGATCACCAAAACATATTTCTGTCCAATTACCTTCCCTTATCATATTATGTAAAATCTGACACGCGTATTTCCCATGCGATATCTCCTAATTTTTCTCATTGGATAATTGCTAGCATTCTGGCTATTTTGACCCATAATTTTCTGATGTTCAGTTGACACTGACTTGTACTTTGGATTTAAATAAATATCTGTCAAAAAGTGTTGGCCTACTCTCTTCCCACTTTTACGTGGAAGGCTAGAATGTGATATATTTTCAACATTTTACAAGCACACGGACAATCATGCCCATTTGTTCTAAAATATGCCCTAAGCTACTAAAATTCATATTACAAAGTAGATTAAAAAACCTTAATGAATATTGACAAAAATGGTATACTTGTATGCATAAAAGTAAATAAAAATTAAAAGAAAAGCTAAATTTTACTAAAATTTTGCTGCAGTTGAGTGCAGAGAGTAGAATATTTAAGGTTCTGGATCAATATTCCTTCAATTACCAAGCAATTCTTGTCATGGTTAAAAAAGAGACTAGTTAGTAGCTGCAAAGTAGTAGTTGGCTCTTAATTTTTATTTAAACTAGTGCCTTAATCACAATAGATTTAATTTTCTGTTGTAATTACCAAAGTACTTTTAGTTAAGTTCCTATTTAAACTACCATGAAGATTTTGTATTTTTTAATGTCCAAATAACTTAGAATAAATTACTAAAGCATCCCATTAAACTATATTATGTATAAGCTACAGTCTAACAGAAACTTAATACAAAAAATATGTTTCGAGCAGTTTTATATACATCTGACAGTAATTACTTAATTTTATAATTTGTACCAATTAACTGATTGTTTCTGTTCTATTGTAGAACAATTTACAGGAACAAATGTCGCTTTTTGCATGGATCTTTGTACCCGTTCGTAATAGGCTGTAGGGACATTTAACATTAACCCTTGTGAAGCAAAATATTAGATCATAGCACTAGAAACAAAAAACTCCTCTATGAATAGATTAATAGGCTATTTTCGTCAGCCAATCCATATGTAAATTAGAAAGTAGATACTTATTTAAAAAATACTTAAAAACAATAATCTGATTCAGCCTAATAATTCGCTAAAACATTTTTATTCCTAGATTACTTTTGCAAATTTGATATTCAGTCACAACTTTAGGCATATTTTCGCTTTTCAAGAAATAACATTTGATTTCATTAGTATTTTGTATTAGTTAGTAGGGTCCTTTATCATCATCCTTTGTGTAGGAAAATAAAATATCATAGCACTAGAAACAAAAAAAAAAAAAATCCCTCTATGAATAGATTAGTTGGCTATTTTCGTCAACCAATCCATATGTAAAATAGAAAGTAAATACTTATTTAAACATACTTAAAAACAATAATCTGATTCATCCTAGTAATTCACTAAAACACTTTTATTCCTAGATTACTTTTGTAAATTTGATATTCAGTCTCAATTTTAGGCATATTTTTGCTTTTCAAAAAATTTTACTTGATTTTAAGTAAAATGTAGTCATATATTAACCAATTTGTATTTATATAATTTTAATAATATTAATAATATACCCCATCAATTACTTACATTATAATATAATTTACATTTCTCGTACCGTATACACTGGCTTAAAAAAATCTGAAATCGTTTTTACCTACAAGTATACAAAAACAAAATATTAATATATATATATATATATATATATATATATATATATATATATATATATATATATATATATATCCAAAAAGAAGAAAATAAATAACAGCACTTCCCTTTATATCACTTTGCTTTTAATCATAAAATTCCTGTTCAAGCAGTTGTTAGAAAAATATTTTGATTGATGTGGATAAATATTTTTCGAAAATACATTTTCGAAATTTGCCTTAGAAAGAACCAAAGAAAGCTGTAAATGCATCTGGAACAGCATGTGGTGAATATCTGTAAAAGAAATCCCGTTTCTGAGAATGTAATTTGCTCAAAAAGTGGGAAATTAAAATTCACAATGCCGCTGCTGGATTCCTCTGGCTCGTGGCCCAATGCATAAGTCTTGCCTGCATTGTTTTCATACGCTTGGACTGGGTATAAAGGCTTCATCACATATCAAATAGAAAATTGGTATACCAAACTATCAGGGGATAAAAAGAGTAGAAGAAAGACATATTTGTAGGTACAGTAAAATTGGTTTCCTAACACTTTTTATTTGTAAAGACGCCTATCTGTGACAGTAATAAATTATATTGCAACAGTGTAAGTTACAGTAAATATTCTTTAAACATATAGACATATTTAAAATGACTTTATAAAGAAATTAAATACTTAATATATTTGCACACTGAGACACAAAACAGTGCACACATACAAACATATATATATATAGAGAGAGAGAGAGTGGAACACTTAAAAAGTTTTCCCAGAGACAATGTGATTAAAACTTTTCTAAGCGGGAAACTTCTTAAACAAGAATTCAGATTAATGCAATATATATATATATATATATATATATATATATATATATATATATATATATATATATATATATATATCGCACATAGGGCAAGACATAGATTCGATGATTTCTTCATAATTGCTTTATTCCTGTATGTTGCACAGTTTAACACTCAACCATCAAACATGGCGGCGCGTGTCTAGCTTCCAGATTCTAACAAAGGGACCCCATTAGTGAGGTTTCATGCAGCAACTCTTCTCAAGACGCTCTCTCTTAATCCTTATGCGTCAAGTTCTTCTATAATAAGTTATTAAAGATTCATGAGCCTGCATTAACAGAGTGTGCGGCGATGCGTTTTCTGCTCTTACACCCATAAATTATTAATTTTAATTTTTCAAATCTGATATATATATATATATATATATATATATATATATATATATATATATATATATATATATATATATATATATATATACATATACATATATGCATATACATATACATATGCATATACATACATACATATATATACATATATGTATATACATATACCTTTACATACATATATATATATATATATATATATATATATATATATATATATATATACATATATATATGTATATATATACATATATATATATATATATATATATATATATATATATATATATATATATATATATATATATTATATATAAGTAAAGATATACACATGGGTGATATAAATTCTTGATTGCTTGCGAAAAATAAATATTTTTGTGTATAGGAGGACTTTCACGCAGGTATTTAAAATGGTGAAAATTTTTTCATTTTTAGTGTAAAGTACAAAAGAAAAAGAATTTTCACAAGTAATGTAATCTTCCAAACGGTTAATGCAGTACTAATTCTTAGCATAATACGATTACTTTTCAATAACACCTCACAGATGGAATAAGGATTCAGCACTAGTTTACAACAAACCTGATATACCTATAGACTGAATTGAATTTCGTAGTAAATTCATCTTTATTTATTATATTTCCTTTTTATGTAAAGCTCACAGAAGATTCTCCCTGTTGTAGAATCCGGAGTATAATCTGGAACATAAATTTATCTGTGCTCAATTTCAGATTCAAGACCACTTTCCAAATAATTGGCCATTTAACGTCGATTGATTTTACAGACCCGGTCAAATGTTCGTCACCTTGTATCGTCATAGAAGGAGAAGAGCCTCATCCTGTATCGCGAAATTGAATTCGTGACATATTCAATGATGTCCAGTGCATGGATGTAAAATAAGCATGCAAGAAAAGTGCCTTACCATACACCATTATCTTCTAATTTGCAGTGTTATGTTCAGATGTTCCTTAACTTAATGAAAAAAAAATATATAACTGCTAGGTTGGTGAAAATCATTTCAATCATTATTATTTTACTTTACTAGTCAATCTATATTCCTGTGTAAAGCTATTAGTGCCGACGCTCGTAACTATTAAAAATTTTCATTGATACATATCTGTCATTTTACAATTATGCATGTTGTTAATGGTACAATGTTCCTACCGATATTTATAAAATTTTTGCCTAATAAAATGTGAGAATTAAGGTAAGTAAAACTGTTATGACAGTATTAAAACTTTGAGCTGACACAAGTAAGGTTATATTACTTATCTACTGATTTTTAGTGGGTGCATGTGAAATCATATGGGAATTAAAAAAACTAAGGAAGTTACGATAGAAAAACAGTGTAATGAATAAGTAAAACTTTTACAAATAAAATGAAAACATAACGACTTTTGAATAAAAATCCAAACGGTAGTTAAATAGTTAGAGCACTGTTTTCTGTATCGGAGTTCGTGAAATTGAATCCCACTGTTGTATGGATATTATTGTCCGTTTGGAATCGGCTTTGAACAGTAGATTCCGATATGATTAGCAATCAGGTTGAAAAAAAAATAGACCGTAGTGATCTAACCCAAACCAAACCCCCTCAAGATAATAAGTTTATGTTTGTGCAAGTGTTATATGAAATTTAAACTATGTAATATATAGATACATGTTCTAAATATTTTACGACACAGAACTTATTGTTCCGTCCAGCAGCCATGAAGCTGGATGAGCGGCAGCAATTGCTTAATAGTTATCGTTGAGCGTATCTAAAAAAAAATAATACAATAGTGTTCGCTGAGAGCTCGGAGCGAGGGGATTAAATCGGCTATATATTCTGGTTTTTCTTGGTTTCTTTAAAGTGGATGGTTTGGACGACGTTTGGAGTGAAAATATTCAAAGTCATTGTAATTCTTAATTCCTTTAATCATAAATCTTATTGGGTTTTCATTTTCACAACGCTGATCCAATCCATATGCATTTAATTATATTTTATTGTGTTTATGTATTATGCATCCCCCTCGTTCATATTATTCTTATCTATTGTACCGTGTTAAAATCTTAAAAGAATCTACAATAAACTTACTGTGAGAGTGCAGCTATTTTTAGGTTTGCGAAGCTGATTTGCTCGCCACACTCACACGTTGTGGGTTGACTGCCCAAGTTTCAGGACTATCCTTGGAGTCCCGTCCTTCTGGGCAGAGCCGGGAAAGGACGCATTGTAAAAAGGACAATGGAACAACGAACAGGATAAGTGAAAAAGTATAGGGTTGCCTGAGTAGAAAGAAGGAAGAAAAAAAAATTTGCCAATGTCCAAGAGAACGCTGCATTCTTTTTCTTCTTTCTTTCTACTCAGGCAACCCTATACTTTTTCCATTATCCTGTTCGTTGTTCCATTGTCCTTTTTACAATGTGTCCTTTCCCGGCTCTGCAAAGAAGGACCGGAAATCCAAGGATGGTCCTGAATCCCCTCCTAGAGACTAATCACAATTCTCCAAAACTTAGTGAAGTTTAAGTGCAATTATTTTCATTGGCCAC
Source organism: Pardosa pseudoannulata (assembly GCA_032207245.1). NCBI lineage: Eukaryota > Metazoa > Arthropoda > Arachnida > Araneae > Lycosidae > Pardosa > Pardosa pseudoannulata. The sequence goes on from CM063498.1 coordinate 13,256,425, forward strand.
ACCACACGCTTCCTGGAGTCGCGAAAAAATCTTGGGCATTCAACCCATATCGTGTGAATGCAGCGAGCAAATCAGTTTCGCAAACCTAAACATAGCTGCACTCTCACAGTAAGCAAATCCCTTTCCTTTGATCATTTCTCAATCACAAAGTCTTTATTTTAGTTTATATATTTAATTATACATTCCCCTAATTCTTAACATCTCACACTTATTTTTAAAAATATTATCCTATACATAACGCTTATTTTTGAGACCTTAATTTCAAAGCTTTAATCATAGCACTCATGTATTTTAAAGAAATCTTTTTCCAAGGCTAATTTTGGATACAATTGTTGAAACATCTAGAATAACTGCAGTAATAGAATTATTATTTAGCATAATTCATCCTGGACAGTCAATTCTACGGAAGACAGAAACATGGAGTTTTGACAACCTTCTTAGAATCTCGATTTGGACACTTTATCAGGAATTTATTCGCCTACGGCATATAGGACAGAAAATATCCATAACCATGAAGTTGTCACACAACAGAATCAAAGAGTGGAATCAAATGCGCCCTGGAGTAAATCACTTCGAACAAAGAGGAAATTCTCCTTGATTCAATTACAACTTGACCAATATTTATCGAGATGAGTTTAGACATTGTTTTGGCGTCCTACATAACACTGCCTAGCGGTATGGGAAGGATGATTGCATTTTAAAAACTAAATGCGCATTTAATTTTAGAATGCATACTGAAATATATAAAGCATTTTTATTTTTATTGTATAAAATTTCATTTTCAGTAAATTGCATTTTAGTGTGGCGTTTCAAACCCTGTGTTTTAAATGTAAATTAACATCTATTTTTTTAAACACGATATTGAGACAAAAGTTTTTCTTTTACTTTTAACAGATTTCATTTTTATTACACAGATCAAAATATATCTTCTACTTGATATTGTCATCATATGTGAATTTTATTAATGTGTTGAAAATTATTTATTTTAAAACCAATTTTGTGTTTCTTAAGTACAAATTTCATAAAATTTTAAAAACCTTAATAATTTTATTCCGATTTTATTTAGACAAACTAATTTAATAATATTAATAATATTTAATTTTAGAAAGCATACAGAAAAATGTCAACAATTTTTATTTTTTTTTAATACGTAAAATTTCTTTCTGACTGGATTGATTTTAGAGTAACATTTCAGACCCTGTGTTTAATATGTAAATTAACGTCTGTTTTTTTAAACACAAGATTTAAACAAAAGCTTTTTTTCTACTTTTATCAAATTTCATTTTTGTTACATAAACCTAAATTATAATATGTTGCGCTTGAATTTTTTTTCATATATGCATTTTACATGTATATATGTTACATACATGTAACATGTTTATATATATATATATATATATATATGTATGTATTTATAATTTATTTTTAAACCACTATTTTGTATTTCTTACAATTTTAGAAACCTTTAAACATTTTATTTGATTTGTATTTAGGCAAACTATTTTATTTTAGAATACATATAGAAAAATATGAAGCGTTTTTATTTTTCTTGTGTTATTTCGTTCTCTTTGAATATAGTGCAGCTTTCGAAACCGTGTTTTATAAATAAACTAACATCTAATTTTTAAAAACATGATTTAGACAAAATCATCATCTACTTTTGTCAAATTTCATATTCATTTTCTATTACATATACTTGAATTATTATATCGTCTCTTTGAAATTGTTATCCTATATGCATTTCTAAATTCATTGATAAATAATTATATTGAAACCATTATTTACATATTCCTCACATATTACATATTTCTTAAAATTTCAAACATTTATTTCTAATTTTCATTTTAGGCCATCTAAATTTAAAAAGAAAAACTGAAAAATTAAGTTATTGAATTTTAATTTGCATTACAAAGAGTAAAATTTCTGATTCCATTTATTTTAAGTTCTTGAACTTACAATAATTTATTACGCAACCGAGGTCGCATATTATCCTTTAATTTCAAAGCAATTTATGACATGGGTACCTTATAGTCATCCTTTAAACAGTAAGTTGGGTTTAATTACGCATCTTGGAGCTAAAAATTGACCACTCCCAATAAATAAATCAAACTAAACCACTTTGCATATCGAGGTTAAGTATAAGGTTGAGAATTTAACAGCATTAGCAAGTGGGCAAGACGTAAAGTTCACAGGCATGGGACTAAATGCTTAATTGTATGATTTAGATGAGGTCCTTTAGTAATTTTAATTAAAATAGATGTTACGGTTGACGAATGTTATAATGAAAAAATATGATGTAGAAATGACATCTATTTACATCTACTAAATTATACTGATTTAAAAAAAATGTTAAGATGCAAATTTTGTTTCTAAAGGTCGCAGTCATACTATTGTTGGAACAACAATAAGTAATGCATATAAAAAACAAAATAATTTAACGATGGTTAATTAAACTGAGAATAAAACCTTAAAATCTAATATAACATATTTATTTATACATTCAATATGTTGTAACTATTTTCTGGTTTGGTTTCTCAAATCTATGGATTAATAATTGTTGTCAAATACAAAAGAGAGTTTTACAATAATTTACAAAATGGCATCTAAAATTGTTAAATCATTTTTAAGACACTTTCCAAATGATTGTTTACATTTTGTGTAGGTACAAAATCTCAGAAGTGCTAGTAATTTCATCTGCCAGTCACTGGTCACACAAATATCATAGTCAGTTACATTAAGATGCTTTGGTTATACAGATGTTTTTTATAAACCAAAAGTTTTTCACTAATATGTTGATTTCTTTATCCCGTGCAACGAATAAAATAATAAAAATGCAGTTTAATTATCTATAAATAGTTGACTGCATGTAGTTTTACTTTCATTTTATAAATGGATTTTAAAAACATTATTTCGTATGCATGTTAATGCTCAAACATTTTTGGTGTCATTATTTTAGACAGGTAAAAGTACGGTATATTGAGATTTTTCATTATATAGAGCAATCAAAAGGGATGCCCGGGGATCGTCAATATCCGTTTTATTGATATTTATAATTTTAAGTTCATTTTATTCTTGGAGGTTTAAAAGAATACTTAAAATACATTGTTTAGAGTGCATATAAATATATGTACATCTTTTGGCTATCGGTATTTTACACTGGTAGTGTTAGTGCAAGTTATATTGATATTTTTCAATATATAAAGCAATCAAATTGGAGGGAAACTGCTAAATTTTACAATAGGTAAAGAAAGCTCACATTTGATATTTATGACTAATTGTTTTGACTTATGCCTGGCAGCATCAATTTCCGTTATATTGACATGTTTAATTATATAGAACGCCAATTGTAATTAAATTGGACGATCACAACTCGATGTTACAATTTAATAACCTAAATGTAAAATTTCAACATATATTGGGTAATTGTCTTTAAGTTATGCATGATGCATACGTATACACGTCAAGTTAAAACTAGTCATAATCCTCACTAGTAATGATAAAAATGGATATTTAGAGTTCCATAGTTATATTTCATGTACGTACGTAAAAACCTAGGTAGAGTTGATTTAGACATCGGTAAAATTGTTATATCCTTTCCCATGTGAAAGCTAAAGCTTTTCTTGATTGTAATATTCGCTTTGTACAAAGAAATAAAAGAAGAGGTGTTAGTAAATAACACCTAATGTAATACCTTTTGTTTTAAACTGCCAGGTGACAACACTTAAAGAAGATAATCAGAGAAAACATTTTTTCTCTTCAAATTATGCTGCTGCTTTAACTTGTTTTCTTTAGATATGTTTTTGTATGCTAATTTAAATATTAAGCTTTTGATTTTATTTTTTAATTAACCCATTGTCTACAGTGATATTACACACCTGATTAACATTCTTGTTAATCCCTGAAACAGCCATGTTGGTCAGTAGAGTTTTACTTCAATTTTAATCTTCGTTGGAAGCTTGGATTATCGTTCTAATTCTGTATGTTCCTCATGCTTTCTGGACATGCACTGAATCTCAATGCAGACTTTTAACTTGCGTAAAAAATACTGTATGGAAAAGGTTCTACTGAAAGCAGTAAATTTTCTTTGTAGAAATATTCGAGTTTCTTTAATTTAGGTTACAGTAAAATATAGAGAATACAGTAAAGAATATACCCTTTATTTCATCCAAGGAAGTCAAAAGAGGACTTTTAGTAAATAACATCAAAACTGTTATCTTGTATTGTAAACTTCATCGAGTTGTTATAAGCTAATACTTAAGTACACATAGGAGAGAAAATGAAAAAAATAACATTTTTCTACTCTAATTATAATACAACTTTTTCTTTTTTGTTTAGATTTGTTTTTGTAAGATACTTTAAAAATTTATACCATGATTTTAATTTTTAATCTAAATCATGGTATAAATTTTTAAAGTATCTATTGTCTTCACTGATACTAGATCCCTGATTAACATTCTTCTTAATCACTGAAGAAGCCTGCTTAATAACTGAAGATCAGTTGAGTTATACCACAATTTTAATCTTCCTTGGTAGCTTGGATTATCGTTCTAATTCTGTTTCTCCTGCTTCCTGGACATGCACTGAATCTCAATGCAGACGTTTAATTTGCGTGAAAAATACCTGTACGGAAAGGTTCTACTGAAGAGAGTAAATTTTCTTTGAAGAAATATTCGAGTTTCTTTAATTTAGGTTGCAGTAAGAGATAGAGTGTGCAGTAAAGAATATACTCTTTATTTTTTATAATGAAGTGAAAAGAGGGGTTTTAGTAAATAACATCAAAACTATCAAATTGTATTGTAAACTGCATCGAGTTGTTATAAGCTTCCACTTAAATACGCAAAAGAGAGAAAATGGAAAAAAATAACATTTTTCTACTCTAATTATGTCACAACATTTCTTTTTTGTTTAGATTTGTTTTTGTAAGATACTTTAAAAATTTATAGTGTGATTTAATTTTTTACTCAACTCACTGTCTGCACTAATACTAGACCTCTGATTAACATTCTTCTTAATCACTAAAGCAGCCATATTGAACAGTTGAGTTTTACATCAATTTTAATCTTCATTGGTAGCAAACATAACATCAAAAGTAATATCTTGTATTGTAAACTGCATCGAGCAGTTATAAGCTACCACTTAAATACATATAAGCGAGAAAATGGAGAAAATAACAATTTTCTACTCTAATTGTGTCACATTTTTCCTTTTTTTTGTTTAAATTTGATTCTGTAGGCTAATTTTAAAATTTATATTGGAATTTTATATTTTAATCAACTCATAGTGTTCACTGATACTAGACCCCTGATTAACATTCTTCTTAATCACTGAAGCAGCCATGTTGAACAGTTGAGATTTACATCAAATTTAATCTTCATTGGTAGCTTGGATTATCGCCCTAATTCTGTATGTTTCTCCCACTTCCTGGTCATGCATTGAATCTCAATGAACAGGTTTAACGTGCATGAAACATACCTGTACGGAAAAGGTTCTACTAAAGACTAAATTTTTTTGAAGAATTTTTTTCAGTTTTCTTTATTCAGGATACTGTAAGGGGCATTAAAAGTAAAATATATCTTCGAATTTTGTATTTCTTATATTATAAACTGCAAATTCTTCTGCACCTTTTAATATTATTACTTATGTTTATTATTTGTTTTAAATTTGAAATAGAATGGATGCCATAACTAATTAAACTATTTGGATTATATATTACTTTCAGACTCAAACTAAACTTTATTTTTTTTAAATTTCACATTTTTTAGTATATACATACACTAAATGATAGTAATAGTTTTATCAAGCTTTTGTACCAATATGTTTAAAGATATACGATTTACACTCAAAATAATTCAATTATTGTCTTAAAATTTCTAAATTCTGATCTTTTAATCTAATAATTAGCATATTCAATTGTTTCATCATGCCTTATAAAAGTAAATCATACAATGGTTTTTATATTAGAAGTAAAGATGTATGGGGATTAATTGGAATTGTGAAATAATTTGATAAAATATTTCCTATTATACAGTGAACAGATCTCTCTAATTTTGATTATTTTTTAGAAAATATAATGACACCTGCAAGATTATTTATCTAAGTAGTAAACATTCTATAATTTTTATGAAAACTAAATATTTTAATACGTACATGTCAAAAATACCAACCGAAATTTTTCTATTAATTTTTTCTAATTTCTAATCATTCTATTAATTTCTATTAATTTTTCTACACATCAAGAACCCCGATGTATCTTAAGTCTTTTAGATAGTAGTTTATTGGTAACATAAATATTTTTTCTGCATTTAAGTTACTACGTAAATTCATTCTACGTATTCATTCTGTTAGTTCAGATGATCTTTTTCATCATTTTGTTTTATATTTGAGTAGACTGCAAATACCATACGCGTAGACCTTTACAACTAATTAAAGCTATATTAAACTAAATTTCACAAACACTTAAAAGTATAAAATTATCATACGATCCTCAAAGTAATATATATGTAGACAACATTTTGATGGCAAATAAGGTAAAACACACCTGTTTACTTCACTAATCTTCTTTCTTTCAGTAACACGAAAACATGATCTAGTTACAGCAATTATTGAAGATAGAAATATAATCTTGTGTCTCCAAAGCTGTAAGACACAGATTCGGTATCACATAAGCGTGAAAGACACGAATAATACTTCATTACATTCTTTTCGATATTTTAACTTTTCTCACTAGAATTGTTTGTATTCTACTTAGATTGCTTAATATGCTGTCAGATAAATATTTTACAATTTAATAAAAGTTCCTATGTTGATATATAAAGCAAAAGATAAAAAAAAAAAGAAAAAAGTAAGAAAAAATATTTAATCTCTGTTTGGGGGTGAAATTCAAATTTCGTTGACAGACTGTGTCTCGCCAAATGTATACATTTTTACTGCTATGAGTTCCATAATTTTTTCTTTGTACTATTTTTGATACGTTATAAAGGAAATGACAAAATGATGGCAATTTGTGTAATACAAAGTTTGTAATGCCTCCCACTTTTGTTTAAAATTAATTGGAAAAAGTCTTACAAAAGTAATAGAAGTAAAATTATGCAAATCAAATACTAGTATTCACACTAAAATTTGTGAATAATAGTTATAAATAAAAATAATAAAAACAAAAATAAAAATTTGTAAATAATAGTTATAAATAAAAATACCAATTTGTATTTTTATTTATAATTGTTATTAAAAACTGTTAATACTAGTATGAATAAATGCAACAATGAATTTAAATGCAATAATAACAATGTAAATGCAGCAATGAATGTAAATATAATAATAATAAATGTAGAAGCTATAATCATATGCTAACTCCTGTGATAGCTGTAGTAAGTAGAACATCAATTTATAATTATTATTAAAAATGTTAGTGTTAATACTAGTATGAATAAATGTAACAATGAATGTAATTGCAATAATAACAATATAATTGCAACAATGAATGTAAATGCAATAATAACAATGTAATTGCAACAATGAATGTAAATGCAATAATAACACTGTAAATGCAAAAAATGAATGTAAATGCAATAATAACACTGTAAATGCAAAAATGAATGTAAATGCAATAATAACAATGTAAATGCAACAATGAATGTATGTAAATATAATAACAGTAAATTTTAAATGTAATAATAACAATAAGTGTAGATCTTATAATCATATCCTAACTCCTGTGATAGTTGTAGTAAGTAGAACATCAAGAAAAGTAAAATGTAATGTAATCAGTTGGAAAACAAATAAGTTAGATTGCTTCCAGAAACTTATATGGCAAATGTATCAAAAATTTTAAAAGACTACTAAACTGGTGATTCAACAAATAGTTCTTCCTTTATTGGTTTAATACCTAATGCAGTACATTATATCTTAAAATAATCCTTCGAAGACTTTATAACATAACGAAAATTCCAAAATATTCCAGCATTCACTTCTCCCCCCAAATTTAGACAAACCTCATCCGAAATTTATTCTCCCTTCGGTCATGCACACGGGAAAATCTATAACCATAGACTTGTCACAACTGAATCAAAGAATATTCCCGATCAAATATACTTCCAGGAATAAATCACATCGAGTGAACAGGAAATTCCCCAATGATTCAATTACAACTCGACAAATATTTTCGGGATAACTCCATGCATAGTTTTGACATCACGTCGCGAGGTGTAATAAATATGTAGTGCAACAGATTTATTTCTAAAGTAAATGTTCCTCAATGGAAACTTTCGATCATTCGTTTGTATTGTTTGTAAATGACTCATGAATTTTATCTTTAAGGAAAGTTTTTAATATTTTGAGGGAAAATTTTTTTTATCTTCATCCTTATTTAACTACAATTTCATATTTCAAGGTTCATGGAGATACCTTATAAAGAATGCTTTATTCAGGTGTATTTAATACCAGGATGATACATATCATTAGTAATCCGATTACGCTTTTAATTTGTTATTTCAATAAGTGTTTAGAGACTGAAATTAATCTTTTATACACATTTAGTAATTTCATTTTACATTAGAAAACTTTTTCGTTATTATGAAGTATATTTTACCTACAATTTTATATACTAAATTCAGTGCATGGAGATACATTATGAAGACTGCTTTATTCAGGTTTTATATAATACTAGTATAATACATATTATTAGTAATCCGATTAAGCTTTCAGTTCGTTATGGCGATAAAGGTTTAGAAACTGGAAGCAATCTTTTAGACACATTTAGCAATTTAATTTTACATTACAAAACATCATAGTTATTATGACTTACATTTTACCTACAATTTCATATTTCAACTTTGGTGCATGAAGATACATTATAAAGAAGCCTTTATTGAGGTTTTAGTTATTACCAGGATAATACGTATCATTACTAATCCGATTACGCTATCAGTTTGTTATGGCGGTAAATGTGTACTGACTGGAAGAAATCTTTTATACACATTAGTAATTTCATTTTACCTTAAAAAATTTCATCGTTATTATAGCGTATATTTTACCTACAATTTTATATATTAAACTCAGTGCATGGGAATACATTTTGAAGAATGTTTTACTGAGGTTTATTCAATACCAGGATAATACATATCATTAGTAATCCGATTAAACTTTTAGTTTGTTATGGCGGTAAGTCTTTAGAGACTGGAAGCAATATTTTATACACATTAGTAATTTCATTTTACATTAGAAAACTTCATCGTTATTAAGGCGTATATTTTACCTAAAATTACATATTTCAAATTCAGGGCATGGGGATACATTATAAAAAATGCTTTATTTAGATTTTATTTAATTCTAGGATAATACATATCATTAGTAATCTGATTACGCTTTTAGTTCCTTATGGAGGTAAGTGTTTAGAGACTGGAAGCAATCTTTTATATATATTTAATAATTTCATTTTACATTAGAAAACTTTAACCATTTATTTTGAGATTATAATATACAATAACGAAACACAATTGAACATTTTTAAAGAAAAGACAAATATCAAAACCATATCAAAAATTGAAAAAGAATTCTATCATATATTAGATACAAACTTTTATTTTACACATTATTCTTTCATGTGTTTCCAAAAAGATGCAATCAAAACCGGAGGTGCCTTACTAGTCAGTATAAAAAATTTTACCATTTTACAGATAACCGTTTTTTATTTATTCCGTGCAGATGGCAATCAAAAGAGAAAGAGCAAAGATAGTTAATATAATAGTCTTAAATGGAAAATTTAACATTTTACAGCTGATAGTTTTTGAGTTATAATCCATATATTACGTTATATTATAATATGTTTATATAATCCATGTTTTATTAAAATTTTGCATTTCTTATGATTGATACGCATGTACATACAAATGTTCAGAGAGACGTCTAGAGTAAACTCGATTTAACCACTTCAGGAATTGTTAGAATTTATATTTATTTGTGCTAGAAAGGAACTTCTCTTGCCTACTTGCAAACTTAATATTTAAAATCATTAAAATTTATTCAATCATGGTGTAAATATAAATTTTAGTTGAAGTTAGAATTTTATCATGGTTACAATTATTTCTTCCCTTTTTACAAACAAGTACAAATCTTAAATCGTATGCAGCAAATAATATAAATAAATAAATAGGCGTATAAGAGGGTCAATCGATGACAAATCAGATTTTTTAGCCAGATGCTGCAGAACAATTTATAAAATGTATGTTATTTTAATTATTTTTGACTAAGCTAAGTTTTGACATTCAATCGCGTGAAAGAAATTTCAAACGAACTTAGAATTCTATATAAAGCTTTATCCTGACTACTTGAAATGTACAAATGACTACGGCAATCTAGAAAGTCACCTATGAAAAATTCATATCAGCTGTGTCATTATTGATAATGAGTAGTCTAGACCATTAAAATGTATTAGTACCTACACAATTCTAATTCTTTTCTAGTTCTGAACTCATGAATAACCTTATAAGATATAATGAGAGTTGGAAAAGTACATTTATAAGAGATCTAAATATAAATGTAAGCTTATAAATACAAATAAAAAAAGACCCGTCTTTTATACAAATTAGGGTTCTAAAATTACCACTAAACATATAGTATTTTAAAGGAACAAACTTTTCAACATCTGAGTACTGATATAAGGATGAATGCTGTACTACTGTTTATGACATATTAAACTTCCTTTTTTTTACAATGTTGAATATAAATAAGGTAGTCCTCTGAAAAATACCCCTAGTCTTTGTTTTCATAATCAATTTAATAATATTTTATGAACATTGTTAATGGAATCACTTATTTGGTTTTCTTATGTAAAGTTTTGCGTATTAGTATATCATTTATCATTACCTGATTTGTAAGTTTTTATAACCATAAGGAATTAGGAATTTTTTAAATAGTCTATACTTCATCTGAAATATTTACCTAACTCATGTAATTAATGTGACTATAGTGAAGTACTGTGTACTTATGAAGCAAAAATGGCGTAATTCAACGTTTAAAATCAGAAAAGTATAGTAAACTTTCAAAAAAAAATACAACGAAAACATTTATATTTTATATTTATTTCATACATTTAACTTTACATTCACCTGATAACTAAATAAAAAGAATGATGCCTGTGTATTAATCGTTTATCTTTGGAAGTAAAAATAATCTGAGAAAAACAAGAAACAATTTCAATAAATCAAAGAAATATTTAAAAGTTTAACAAATCAAACACTTAAAAATCAACTGTGAAAGGAACAACGTCTATTTGTAAATTCTTAAGAAAGACGGAAGTAATATTCAGGAAGTCCATATAAGATTCAGGAACTAGACACTGCTGAAAAATATACACACAGAGTTATTTTCACTATTTGTTTCTCAACATAAAACCATATAATATGTAATAAAAAGGAAAAAAGCACAATCCAAATACATTGTTCTGATAATAATTATATAATATATTGAAAATTATCTTCCTCTCTTTATGCTTTAAATAATCACACAGCTTGAAATGGATCTAAGCTACTTATACTGTAAAATATATCGTTTAAAAATTCGCTAAATATTTTTTTAAAAATTAGAAAATGAAATAAGGAAATATTTTTGAAAAAATCCATAAAATAAAAAAAATCTCCTCTAAAGTTACATTTAATATGAATCAAAAAGAACACGAATAACGTAGCAAGTGTAATTATACATATAATGCAATTGACTTGTTTTGCATTAAACAAAATCATATTGAAAATTAATATTGTTAAAATGCTGACACAAAAATATATTTAATTAAAACCATTAAGTAACGATGTTGTTATTAATTATATTGCAAGAGCTGAGAATTGAATTTCTATCCCACATTATTCTTCAATATTTCAGACAGAAATTATATAAGATTTTACAATAGTAATGAGGGAAAATCTAAGAAATATTTTAATGTTTTTTTTTCTTTTTTAACTTAAAAAATCAATTCAAATATTGGCTAATTTTTGCAAATCAAACTTTTAAATTATGTAAATTTTGGTATTTTACTCAAATATATCTTAATTTTAATTGGCAGCTTACAAGTAATAAATGCGTGCTAAATTTCAAATGTATGCATACAATATATATTTAAGTATATGCATAAAATGCAAAAACTATGATTAAATTCACGTTAATTTTAAGTGGCTATAAATTGTGTAACGTTTCATGGTTCCAAGTTAAAAATTTGTTTATTAAAATTTGAATGTTTGAAATATATTATAGTTTGTAAAATAAGATAAAGAAAAAAAAATTATTGCCAAATAAAATAAATTTGGAGATACTATTTTTTTAGTCTTAAAGTTACCTTAAATTGAAGTGAAAACGAAAACTTTTGATAGTGAATATACCCTAAAAATGCATAGATGATTAAGAAATTTCAAAATCCAAAACGTACAATACAATAACCAAATAAAATACTTTCAGTAAGAAGTCACTTTGAGCGAGAAAGAGAATAAATTCTTCTTTGATTCAATTACACCCCGACCACTAATTGTTTAGTTACTTGAGGCATAGTTTTGACATTTATTCAAACAGAAAAATATGCAGATAAATAGAGTTACTAGCATAGCAAAGATATGTTCTCTGCATCAACGTATTAAAGCTTAAATATTTTATTGACATCTTCCTGTTACCGTGATATACGGTAAGAATGATACATTGTTTATTATGTTAAATGTGTAGAAAATGTTGAGACAGACAGAAAGTTACTATTATGGGATTCATTTAAGGGAAGTCATTCTACTTTAACCTCGTAATGTGTTCTTATGTTTATATATATAGATATAAAATTATCTTCGATCTCTAATGAAATAAAGAGTTTTTTCCCAGCTACCGGTTTTAGTTGTAGGTTCAGTTTTGATTCGAGGCCCTGCTGTACAGGATTCTTTAAAGTAAGGATGAGTGAAATTGCATAGTTTAGTTTACTTACTTTAAGCTTACTTGCATCGTACACTCAATATAAAAATTTTGAATTAAAAGCTGATTCTAGGATATAATTAGTGTGAAAGTGTATTTTTTTATTTTGGGTGCGAAATAAAAGAAACGGCTTTTATTTAGATTAAATTGAACAGTAAAAAACTCTAGAGAATTCTATCTTTGACTTAAAAAATTGCATATTCCTTTTAACATATTGTATGCGGGACACATACTAGTACGTTTTCTGACGATTGATACTTGAGCGCGGGTCTAGTACTAGTACGGGTTAGTGTAATAACATGGTTTGTTTGTGGGTACAAAAATAACGGTATCTACAGGAAAACGAAGCCAAATGTTCTTGTCTACAACATAGATTCTGGAAAGAAATAGACAAATAAAAACTAGTTTTCCTTCAGCCGATGCGGAACCACAGAACGGGAAGGTTGATTAAAAAATCAATCAAGATTTAAAATTAACTTTTTATTTATCCTTGCGAAAATGATATATATATATATATATATATATATATATTATTTATTTATCTACATATTTGTTTATATATTTCAATATAAAATAAAAAGTTGGTTAATAAATTAAATAATTTTCGATCTATTGAGATTTAACTGAATAACTAAATTTACGCACAAAACGCCCGCTCCCTTTTCAATTCTGCTGTGAAATGTACCCGCATATAATTTGTTAACTAAGACTAAATTAAAACAGAAAAAGTGAACAATTTCATCTTAGAATTAGAGTTGAAAAATTGCCTATTCTGAGTTTCGCACTTTACACTAGTGTAAAAGGCATAAATATAGTATAATGTCTGTTGTTGCATTTTCAAAATTGATTTTTTGCGATTTTAGCTAGATTATTATTACACTAGACAGAAACATTATAAGTTTATTTGAGACAGTGGGCTTTGAAATATATTTATTTTGTTTTCAAACAATCTTTTGAAAATTTAATATTTTATTAGTATCATTAGTTTGTGAAATTGAACACAACTTTAAAGTTAATTCGTAAAAATTTTAAATGTTATTTACAACTTGTTTGAAAAGAAATAACGAAAAAAAATCAATGTCCATCCCTTTTTTTCATAATATGTTCATTTTTATTAATACGTTAACTTTTACTTCTTAATCGGTGAAATCGGTGAAAATATACTTAAAAGAAATTAATTATAAGTTAAAATATTCTTTTTTTCCGGACAGATGTATAATATATTTTTCTAATTTCAAAAGGGATTGATATTTGCTTTTCAATACATAAAAACTAATTTACACTAAATTTTAGTTTATTTTATTAATAATTATATTCCTGTTGAACATGTAAAAAAATTATTCAAAATTATGTTTCCTATATTTTTATACGAAATAGAACAGAGTTCCACATAAAATATAAAGTTGGAATGTGATAAATATCAAACCAGTAAATTCCTCTTGAATAAAAAATTGTTTGTTCAAAGTTATTTGAATTACTTTCAAAGGTTAAAGGGGAACACTTTTAAGGTTAAAAAAAAGTTTTAAAATATTTCCTCTTATATTTTCTCTCTCGACTAAAGGCTTAGGAAGTACATTTTGATTACCTCTACAAAAGGGAAGTATTAAAACTTTCTTATTTAATACGCTCTTTTCTGCAAAATATTTTATTCAGTTTTTTTTTCTGATTGAACATTTACTGAAATTATATTCACTGAATATTTTATGATTGTAGAATTATTGATGTTGTTGAATATAACAATGTTGTTACTCATGGAGTATGAAAGACAATAATGGCATTACTCCGTTAAACCACAATAACCTTTCACCGGTTCTTTAATGGAACTATAGAGCGGCAGACAAAATTCAGTATATTCATATGGTAGGTTTTACGTCGATTTTAGAACAGTGGTAAATGGAAATTGAAGAATAGAAAAGAGTCCCATTAATTGATTAGCTTAAAGGAAATTTTATTATTTTCTGTTACTTGCTGACTTTGTCAAAAAATACACGTCCATTGACATGATGCCAAAAACAAAGAAAGTAAAATGGCTAAAAAAACATGCTTTTTTTAAATGATGCGGGTTTATGATGCTTTTTTTTAAATGATGCCCACTCAACACCGCGCATGGCGAGGTCAGTGGAAAAATCCCGCCAGCGGGAACACAAGACGATCGCCAAAACGTAGCGTGAGCAGGAAGAAAAGCCTGAAATTTTTATGGAGCCAAGCAACGATCAAGCTGGTCAAATGGTAAAAGACAGGGAGAGCCAAACGGCAACCCACGGATGGTCAGCGCGGGAAGATTCAAAGTGACTTGGACATGGACAAGCCCCATTCCATAAAATAAGGGCTCAGGAAACCGGCAATTTCTGACATTCCCTTTTAGATGGAATGCGGCTATACCACAATGAGGTTTTACTAATCATGAGCAGATCAATTTATCATTTCTGTATACATAGAGTAAAACATAATTACATATAAAGACGTCATAAATTCGTGTTATTTTTAGTATAATTTAGTTTGCATACTCTTTTATAGACTTCAAAATTCCTTTAATTTTTCTATGTTGATATTCAGCAATCATTTTAGTTAAAAA
Source organism: Pardosa pseudoannulata (assembly GCA_032207245.1). Taxonomy (NCBI): domain Eukaryota; kingdom Metazoa; phylum Arthropoda; class Arachnida; order Araneae; family Lycosidae; genus Pardosa; species Pardosa pseudoannulata. The sequence goes on from CM063498.1 coordinate 13,271,936, forward strand.
CCTTCAGAAGGATATACATCCACAGAAATTAGTTTTGTATTTCATTTATGAAATAAATTATTAACCCACAAGGACCCATGCTTCCTAGAGTTACGAGAGAATGCACGCAGGACGTTGCAGACACTGTTCAACTTTTCGGAGCAAAATACCAAAACAATTGCTTTTGTTGATGAACAAAAAATTTGTATTGCCAAATATACTTTATTTGAAATTTATAATCTATTTGGGATTCCTTGAAATATTAATTTTTAAAAATATTTTGAACTGTAGATCTTTATATTAATATTTAAAAAGCACAAATGTAAAACATGCATAGGTTAGAAACTTAAATCACATCTTTATATTTCCTCATTTTAATCACATAACGTTATATATTTGATAGTTTCTCTTCTACAACCAAAAAAATGAAATATAAATGCAAAAGTGTATGCGCAAGCAGTGGGTTTCTGCTGCCCGAATATATTAAAAAATATTTCTTTCTCAAAAATATATTCAGAGAAAATTACGGAAATTATAGGGGTCTAGGAAACCTATAAGATAGCTACTGAAAATTTGGGGAGTTTATTTCTAAAGGGTGATTTTGGGTCTGAATGTTTTTAGAATACTGGGGCCTTAGAGGCCTGGCGCGTTAAAAATACTTTATTTCCATGAAAAATAATCTGTAGCTTTTTTATATTTTTTGAAATATTAAGAATGCGTTAATATTTTTCTATCTTTTCACCATGCATTACAAATATTCTAAGCTTCTTCCAACCAGTTGCATATAGATAAAATCGTTAGTTTTTCATAGAATTTTTTATCCTAATATATTCATTTGATAATTTTTAGATATATATAACTATTTAAAAACTTAAATTATGTTTGTAACATTATAAGTTTTGAAATGTTGGACTATTTAAAAAATAGAAAATACATTTAAAATTCTGTTATTTATATTTTGTACAACAAAATATAATATAGCTATAATAATTTAAATGTCAACTTCAAATAAAATTTGTAGTATAACACACTTTTGCAGATCTTTGAAACTGAAGGGCAATCTTACTTAGACAAATTTTCTGTTTTTAAACTTCACTGTTCCTTTAAAGAATATCGCAATTCAATTGAAGGAATGAAAAATGCAAGTTCAAATTCTGGGCAACTATTTATCGGAAAGTGACTCACGGGAATTTCCTAATGGTATCTAACGTTAATATATTCACTAGAGTGAGATTAATATATTGAATAAATTACCTAATAGACATCAAATGATATTAAACTCCGATTTTTGTAACTCATAATACTTATGGAATTATCATGTCTACAACTATCAAATAATTATCATTACTACAAATGTAGTCAGAATTGTCAATTAAATTGTAGATATTGTCAGAATAAGGATCTGATTACTTATTTTAGTTTCAAGAAAATATAAATGTATTCAGTAAACTATCAATAAAGTATACAACATGAAGTATTATTTAAAACATTGTATCAAATATCCCTTCTAGACCATAAAAAATTATCCATCGATATAGTTGTATGTTTACTTAAGGTCATAAACTAATTAATAAATGATACTTTGCAACAATGTGAAATAACTATTAATCATTACATGCTTGCTTTTATTTACCTGCAATATTTCAACGTATTTTTCATAAAATTTTGTTCTGTTTCAACAAAAGAGTTAGTAGTAAAATTAATGTAAGCTAGTTTTAATAATATTACAGTCATTTTCTTGATAATAATTGAAATTTTTTTCTATATTAATTATTTTACAATGTATAAGTGATTCTTTAAAATTCTTGTTTAATAATTTATTTATATATTAATTTGATTTATTAATAATTAATTTAATAGGTGTACATGAAAGAAATGTTTAGATACTTCAATTTTTTGGTCATTTACTGGTTTAGTGATGAATTATTTTATGATACATTATGCCCCCAACTCCTATTGGAATTTTGAATTATTTTATGTTTATATGCTACATATTTTTTATTTAACATGAATCAATATTTATATGTGAATATTATTATACAAATTCAATTTTATAAACGTTTTATTAGCTTCTCTATAATTTTGTAAAATCATTAATCAATTTTAGTGATATAAAATAAAACAGACAAAATATAAAACAATATCGAATAATTAATAATTTACACTTAAACTAATTAAAATAATTAAAATCTACAATAGTTAAAGAAATATACCATTTAAGTAGAGCAAACACGAGAGCTACACTCTTAAATGCAATTTTTTTTAATTTTAGTTCAATGCATAAGCCAGTGAAAAATTTTTAAAGTAAATTTCTTTCAAGAAACTGCAATTTAAAAATATATTTAATTCTTATATTCTAATTAGTATAAAATATTACTGAAAAATATTAATTTTTAATAAGTTAATTAGAATAGCTAAACACTAAAATAGTTAAGGAAATAAACCATGTATTTAGAGCGAACACAGAGCTCTTAAAAGCAATTTTTCATAGTTTTATTCGAAAGATATGCATACAGAATAGCACGTGAAAAGAATTCAAAGAAAATTTCTTTTAAGAAGCTGCAGTTTACAAATATATTCCATTCTTATATTCGGAAGGGCTAAAACTAACAATAATAAAACTTGAAGGAAAGTACTCAGTAAAATGAAATAACGGGTATAGAAAAGTTTCATTTCTTGCTTTCCCTTTATCTTTCTTCCCATCTTCCTAGCTGTTGCCACTACAAAAAATAATTATCGAGAAATAAGTATCACTGAGTTTACATCTGAAAAATGTGTATCCATCAAACCGGTATTCTGGAGAAATAATTATTGGGAATACAAAAATTCTTTAAATTATTCAGAAAGTTTGTGGGAATTCCCGTTTGAAGTTTCAGATAACAATAAAAGTATTTCTTTTTAAAATACGTTTCATATTTGTTTGTCTGAGTAAAAAATGTTTGTCAGCCGTGAAAGAGATTTATATGTTTTAAAAGCTTCTATGTAAACTTTAAGTTATTAATACTCGTGTATTGTTTCATGACGATAAGACTACTTGTGTAACTTTTTTTTTTTTGCTTCAAGTTTTTTAACAGTTGTTTCCTAGCATATTCTATATTCTCACAGTACCATTTAAATCAAGATTATATAAATTATTTTATTTATCATACCTTTGCTTGTAGTAAATTATATTAATACTGAAGAAATTAGTGTTAATGAAAACAGCTTATGATAATAATGTTTTCGCAAAATCAAATTATCTTTTGTACATCTGTAAAGTATTCTTTACGGTTTTCTCAATATTTCAGTGTTTTCTTAACTTTTGGAAATTATAAATGGATCATTTGCATAAAATGATAAAAAAAAGATTGTTGTAAAGTACTTAAACAGTCACCAATGTTCGTTATTCCAAGGGGAAACACAGTAAAATATACTCCACAAAATTAAAAATAAATACCTTATGTTTTAACTAAATATTTATTACATACATTATTTATTTTCTTGATTAATAAGACATTCATTACTTCGATATTCATCAATATAATAATTCATTACAGTTTTCTATCTTTGTTTAAATGTTATTCTTTAATCAAAATATTGGGATAATTATCTGAGGCCCAAGTAATAATCATGAATATGTTAAATCGGTTTACCTCCAGACATTCTAAGGGAAACAGTGTGTCAGGGCAGGGCTCTAGGCAGGATGAACCTCGGGGCGGGCGTAAAGGTCGTTAAGTCTTCTTTCCGGCTCTGGGCTGAGGGATCGGACAAAATATCGGTTTGCTGTCCCGAGCTCTCGATGCACCCACCAACTCTTAAGTCCCTACCTCGATTCATTTTTCAACTTTTTTTTAATAACTTCACACCTCGGTTCAACGCCCTTTTTTCTCTTTTCCAATCATTTGTTGGTGAAATTTCCACACATATGCATCCCCTTCGGATGTACAGGTGGGCTCATTAAAATGCCCCCTTTGGGGAAAATCGACATTGCCTAGCCACTGTCCCCATACTCAAGGCTGCATCCCTGCCTGGGGTTGACCCAGCTGTGTGGTGCATGTGCTGTCCATCGTGGGAAAGTACATAAGTACAAAAATATTCTCATTAATGAAATTTTTGAATTAATGACTTTTATGAATGAATAATGCTCTAATACGAGAGAGGACATATTAAATCTGAAAATAATCACAAGTTTTATTTAAAAAACTTAATTTCTTAATTAAATTTAACACGATTTTGGGGGAAATGATTTAATATTTTGTAATCTCTTAGTGTTATCCTGACATTAGTTAAAGATATTTCTGAATAATGGGAAAGAAATTAAATATTTTGTAAAATAGTTGCACGTTTTATGTCACTTTTAACACACACGCTTCCCCCCATCCAATATACGAGAAATATTTCTTAAGTAAGTACCATTTTGATATTCTGCCCTTACACTGCTGAGGTCGGCATTCCGCACATGCGCGCAATATACTTGGATATACTGGCAAGGCTGAGACGCTATTACGGCAATACTATCCGGTGATTAAGAGTGTTAGAAAGAAAATGGTAACGCCGATGGAGTGTCCCGCCAACTGTGAAGTTAGGTCTGTTATTCGTTTTCTTGAAAAAGGCTTAAAAGCGATCGATACTCATCGTGAGATGTCTGCAGTTTACGGAGAAAATAATATAAGCGATGGAATGATAAGGAAGTTGATTCAAGGATTTACAGATGGTTGCACAAATCAGCATGAAAACGAACGGCCTAGCCCACTTTCAGTCATTGCAGACGATTTGGTGATGAAAGTTAACCAAACAAAAAACAGACGCTTTAGGATTTCGTCGTTATCTGATGACTTTCCTCAACTTTGTCAAAGTGCTCTTTATGCAATATTGAACTTTTAAGTTACCGAAAGCTGTGCTCACGTTGGGTACCAAAAATGTTAACGGAGGTGAACAAAACTAAACGTATGGTATTAACTTTTCTGGATCTTTACAACGGAGAAAGTGATGATTTTTTTTAGCCTAATTGTTAGGGGTGATGGAAAAACTTAATCAGCCTCTATACAATTTCGATGTAGCGCTCAGTGACTATCACCTATTCTTACATTTGAAGTAACATCTGACTGGCGAGGATGACGATATCAAAATGGCTGTGTTGCAGTGGCTGACAAATCAGAACGGCATACTTCTATGACGATGGTATGCTAAAGATCGTTCTACGATAAGATAAATGTGTCTCAATATTAGTATAAATTATGTAAAAAAAGTATATTAAACTACAGGCTTTCATAAAAAAATAAAATTGTTAAAAATCTATGCTTGTTTTTTGTTTATTTCAAAATTTGCTTAAAACCACTCCTCGTACAACTGGACACACACACATATACATACATACAAACATACATGTGTGTGTATCAAATTAAGACACTAATAAAATTCAAAGCATTTAGAATTCTTCTGAGTAAATATTTTTATTTTCTTAAATGACCAACATGACATAAGACAAGGTGTCAAACCACCATACATAGATCGACTTTCCGACAAGGAGACGCCATTCAACTGATTTCAGTTGTTCTGCCTCTAATTCTGGCACGCTCTCCAGTTAAAAAGTCTAAATCACTTCAAGATACTTGAGATTTAGGAAATAGTTTGATCCCTTTTTATTAATTAAACCTTTATATTTTAAGTTTAACCTTTATATTTTAGCTTTATATTTTACCTTTATGTTTTACGTTTATCAAAACCTGTCGTATATATAAGGCCTGATTTTTAAGGAAATACTGTTTATCAACTAATAGCATACATTTACTTTTTTTATCAGTTTTAATTTTTACATAAAATCTTGTACTTTATTCTATATTATAGTATAATCCTTGCTAATAGAAATGCATTTGTGGCATCGTAGAACCAGCGTTGATATCCATCCTCATACAAATCGTCATCTGGCTACGCACTGGCTAAATATTTGGTTATTTGCTACCAATCCATATTCTCTGTACTCAGAGGGAAAAAATTACGATAATTTAATTGCTCTGCCCCGATTCCGTAAGTATTGCAGGGTATTCACTGTATATCAATTATTTGGCTTGGTTTGGAATGCAACGTTGTACGTTTTGCTACACGAGAGCTAATGAATCCAAGACTGCGTAAAACCTGTTTTGAGCGGTTACGACCATTCTTGCTCCCTGAGTGATTGATTAGAACCGATTATTTATAGTACCTAAGAGAAGCATCTCACGTATTTGACCATCGTTCGGCTCACTGTATTTTAATTTTTAACAAACATTTCGAATGTTAATAGTGTGTTGAGGCGATTTAGATCAGTAATATAATTGATTCATTCATACAAGAAGTAAAATGCTCGGGATCAAAATCTGACCTCATCACATCTTTGTAAAGAGACAGAGGACCATAAATTTAAATTTTACGGATATTGTTGTCTTGTACGGTGGTCTCGGACGGGGTTCTGATCCCAGTCCCAGCTTAGAATCCTGTCTCCGTACCTGACATTAAATAAGAATGTACCTTTGTGGAGTATTTATGAGTCCCTAAGGGACAGTGCCCAATTAGAAGGGATAAGGTTTTTCACGTTGGCGGTCTCAAGGCGGGGTTTAAGCAGACCTATTGGATTCTTACAACTACCCCAATTGGAGGATAAGAAGGAAGAGGGGACAAAAATAAAATTAAATAAGAAAGATCGAAAAAAGAAAAGGGGAAGAGGTTCGATGGAGGAGACGAAGAGAAGAGTCCGGCAGAAGGTGTTCGATAATCTAGGCTAGGAGAGAAGTCCGACGGAACGAGTTCGAGAGTCCCGCCAAGTCCGACAGGAAGGGTTCCTGCATCAAATAGCACGGCTGCACCCCAAACACTCAGGAGGAAGCCTCTGACCAGACCATAGATACCCATCAACCAGCAGTGTTCCGGGCACACCATTTTCACTCCCCAAAGGTACCCCCTTTTTACATACATTTTGAAATTGAGATTAGGTCCTCTCTCTGTTTACGTTCTTATGTATTTTAGTTATTTCTTAAGTATTAAAAAATTGTCAGAACTAATTTATAAGATGTTGACAAAGCTTATTTTATGAAAATTAGCATCAGTTTTGTATGTACATAGATGTATATCTATTATAATAAATTTACTTTTTATTATTAAGCTAGTTTCGGATGCTGTTAATTTAGCGTTTAGTTTATTTTCATATTTATGTCTGTAGTTTCTCAGAACCTGTGGTTAAATTTAGTACAAAAATACTTTACACAACGCAAGCAAAATAAAATCACCACTATACATTTGATCACAGGCTAACACTCAAATATAAACGAGGACTACACGACAAATAGCATATACAATTATTGTTTAACCCTTTCTATGAGACCAAACAGATTGAACATACGATATTAGGTATTTATATTCGGATTCTATTTACGCTTTAAGTCAAGCACGCATGGTATTGCGCTACGCGTCTCTACAAAAAAAAAAGTTTTCCTCATTAACATGTATAGAGCAGGCTTAGCAACCATATAGTATAAATTTGAATACTTGCCACAAAAGTGGAGCTTGCAATGATGCCTTAGGTGTTTACTTTAACGAATATATTTTAAAGCCCTTTTTGTGCTGAGGCATAGCAAGAAGAAGTAGACGATAAAGAGCTAAAGCATTGCACATAAAAATAAGCCACAAAACACTGTAAAACAAACTATCGCAGGAAGAGAGAGTAATATTTTTTTTTAGCGGCGGCGTTTCCTTGTCGGAATAAATATCGAAAGATATGTGCCATCAAGTGAGCGCTCTAAAACGTTCTACTTAGGAAATGAGAGCATAAAAATCTGCTTCTTTTCAAACTCGAGTGAGAATTAGTTCTGTAATAAATACTTTTATGAGACGTGGGAATGAAAAATTCTATAAAAATTTTATTTTAAGAGATTCTCGAGTAAAATTTAAATGCAGATGGCTTTTAAGTTTTAGAAGCTCGAAGGGGAATCTTAGATTTAAAATTGATAATCCGAAAATTAAATTTATAGAGTAGAAAACGCAATTTAGCATATGTTATTACGTATAACAATCACGTATTTCTGTGGGTTTATTATTACCTCTATTGGAAATTGTATCTGTTGTGTGATTATGATACCTAATTCGCTTTATCAATAGATTCATAGGGATATTTTCCTCGTTTTTCATTCAGGAACTCGAAAAGAATATTAGTATATAACGAATTTTGTTCCTGTAACAACTGGACGCTTTGAATTCTTAAAACATTGTATACGAGACACGTACAAGAACGTTTTCTAACAATTGATACTTGAGCGCAGGACACGTACTAGTACATTTTCTAACGACTGATACTTTACAGCCGGTCACGTACTAGTACGAGTTAGTGTAACAACATGGTTTGTTTGATCTCTTTTTATTAATTACACCTTTATATTTTACGTTTAACCTTTATATTTTAGCTTTATATTTTACCTTTATGTTTTACGTTTATCAAAACCTGTCGTATATATAAGGCCTGATTTTTTAAGGAAATACCGTTTATCAAATAATAGCACACATTTACTTTTCTATCAGTTTTAATTTTTACATAAAATCTTGTACTTTATTCTATATTATAGTATAATCCTTGCTAATAGAAATGCATTTGAGGCATCGTAGAACCAGCGTTGATATCCATCCTCATACAAATCGTCATCTGGCTACACACTGGCTAAATATTTGGTTATTTGCTACCAATCCATATTCTCTGTACTCAAACGGAAAAATTACGATAATTTAATTGCTCTGCCCCGATTCCGTAAGTATTGCAGGGTATTCACTGTATATCAATTATTTGGCTTGGTTTGGAATGCAACGTTGTAAGTTTTGCTACACGAGAGCTAATGAATCCAAGACTGCGTAAAACCTGTTTTGAACGGTTACGACCATTCCTGCTCCCTGAGTGATTGATTTGAACCGATTATTTATAGTACCTAAGAGAAGCATCTCACGTATTTGACCATCGTTCGGCTCACTGTATTTTAATTTTTAACAAACATTTCGAATGTTAATAGTGTGTTGAGGCGATTTAGATCAGTAATGTAATTGATTCATTCACACAAGAAGTAAAATGCTCGGGATCTAAATCTGACCTCATCACATCTTTGTAAAGAGACAGAGGACCATAAATTTAAATTTTACGGATAATGTTGTCTTGTACGGTGGTCTCGGACGGGGTTCTGATCCCAGTCCCAGCTTAGAATCCTGTCTCCGTACCTGACATTAAATAAGAATGTACCTTTGTGGAGTATTTATGAGTCCCTAAGGGACAGTGCCCAAATAGAAAGGAAAGGTTTTTCACGTTGGCGGTCTCAAGGCGGGGTTTAAGCAGACCAATTGGATTCTTACAACTACCCCAATTGGAAGATAAGAAGGAAGAGGGGACAAGAATAAAATTAATTAAATAAGAAAGATCGAAAAAAGAAAAGGGGAAGAGGTTCGATGGAGGAGACGAAGAGAAGAGTCCGGCAGAAGGTGTTCGATAATCTAGGCTAGGAGAGAAGTCCGACGGAACGAGTTCGAGAGTCCCGCCAAGTCCGACAGGAAGGGTTCCTGCATCAAATAGCACGGCTGCACCCCAAACACTCAGGAGGAAGCCTCTGACCAGACCATAGATACCCATCAACCAGCAGTGTTCCGGGCACACCATTTTCACTCCCCAAAGGTACCCCCTTTTTACATACATTTTGAAATTGAGATTAGTTCCTCTCTCTGTTTATGTTCTTAAGTATTTTAGTTATTTCTTAAGTATTAAAAAATTGTCAGAACTAATTTAGAAGATGTTGACAAAGCTTATTTTATGAAAATTAGCATCAGTTTTGTATGTACATAGATGTATATATATTATAATAAATTTAATTTTTATTATTAAGCTAGTTTCGGATGCTGTTAATTTAGCGTTTAGTTTATCTTCATATTTATGTCTGTAGTTTCTCAGAACCTGTGGTTAAATTTAGTACAAAAATACTTTACACAACGCAAGCAAAATAAAATCACCACTATACATTTGATCACAGGCTAACACTCAAATATAAACGAGGACTACACGACAAATAGCATATACAATTATTGTTTAACCCTTTCTATGAGACCAAACAGATTGAACATACGATATTAGGTATTTATATTCGGATTCTATTTACGCTTTAAGTCAAGCACGCATGGTATTGCTCTACGCGTATCTACAAAAAAAAAAAAAAAAAGCTTTCCTCATTAACATTTATAGAGGAGGCTTAGCGACCATATAGTATAAATTTGAATACTTGCCACAAAAGTGGAGCTTGCAATGATGCCTTAGGTGTTTACTTTAACGAATATATTTTAAAGCCCTTTTTGTGCTGAGGCATAGCAAGAAGAAGTAGACGATAAAGAGCTAAAGCATTGCACATAAAAATAAGCCACAAAACACTGTAAAACAAACTATCGCAGGAAGAGAGAGTAATATTTTTTTTTAGCGGCGGCGTTTCCTTGTCGGAATAAATATCGAAAGATATGTGCCATCAAGTGAGCGCTCTAAAACGTTCTACTTAGGAAATGAGAGCATAAAAATCTGCTTCTTTTCAAACTCGAGTGAGAATTAGTTCTGTAATAAATACTTTTATGAGACGTGGGAATGAAAAATTCTATAAAAATTTTATTTTAAGAGATTCTCGAGTAAAATTTAAATGCAGATGGCTTTTAAGTTTTAGATGCTCGAAGGTGAATCTTAGATTTAAAATTGATAATCCGAAAATTTAAATTTATAGAGTAGAAAACGCAATTTAGCATATGTTATTACGTATAACAATCACGTATTTCTGTGGGTTTATTATTACCTCTATTAGAAATTGTATCTGTTGTGCGATTATGATACCTAATTCGCTTTATCAATAGATTCATAGGGATATTTTCCTTGTTTTTCATTCAGGAACTCGTAAAGAATTTTACTATATAACGAATTTTGTTCCTGTAACAACTGGACGCTTTGAATTCTTAAAACATTGTATACGGGACACGTACAAGAACGTTTTCTAACGATTGATACTTGAGCGCAGGACACGTACTAGTACATTTTCTAACGATTGATACTTTACAGCGGGTCACGTACTAGTACGAGTTAGTGTAACAACATGGTTTGTTTGTGGGTACGAAAATAACGGTATATGCAAGAAAACGAAGCCGAATGTTCTTGTCTACTACATAGATTATGGAAACATTTAGACAAATAAAAAAGAGTTTTTACAAAACTAATGAACTAGTTTACTATTAGTCAGTAAACTAATTTATAACTAATAACTAATATATAATAATATAATATAATATAATAATAAGTAATATAACTAATTTAATTCTAGTTTATTATTAGCTACTAGTTACTAACAAACTAGTTTTTACTAGTTTATTAGTTTTCTGATTGCTCTTTTCATTTTTTTATAATGTAAAAATGTTTATATACAACAGAATTAGAAAAAAATTAAAACTATATACTACTATTTCTATCTGATTTTTCATATTTACTATACTATTATAAATTTACCCACTAAAAAAATATATTTTTTGCTTACAAAAATGTTATGGTTGTTATTTATATATATATATATATTTATATATATATATATATATATTTATATATTTCAATATAAAATACTAAAAGTTGGTGTAAAAATAATGTTACTTTAGCCTAGTGCTTGAGAAAGAAGAAATTAAAACTCATTAAGAAACACATGGCAAATAGGTCTTGATTAAATGAATTTATACATTTAAATAAATGCCTAAGGAATACAACTGGAATCAACTTATCATTTGTAGATACCGAAGACTGCTCTTGAGTCGGCGTCGGTCCTAAAAAAATAGCGAAGATTATTTTCCAAAGGGTTCCCCCCAAACCATGGATGCCAGCTGTTCACCTTTTGCTCATCTGGTAACAACCTTGTCCGCTCACAAAATCCGACTCCTTGTGGAGAAAAAAACAGGGGTCCACTCCAGAACGGCGGGGGGGGTCAAAATCCCTCAAACGAACGGACACCTCTATTGGCTAGGAGAAGTCCGAAGTTTCTCTGCAGTTTAAACCGGTCCTGCCCCGCCATGTCCCCGACGATTATCCCCGGGAAGGGGTAAAAAGAGCTGAACTGAAAGTAACTTATTGTTAAGGTTGGTTAAAAAATTAAATAATTTTCTCTCTATTGAGATTTAACTGAATAACTAAATTTATGCACAAAACTCCCGCTCCCTGTACAAATCCGCTGCTAAATGTACCCCCACACAATGTGTTAATATTAACCACAAGAAGTAACAATAAAAAGGAATATGATGTGTCCGAAAAATACTATTTAGTTCTTTGATATTATTTAGTTCTGGCTCAAATGAATAATCCTGTTCAGGATGAGGAAATGAACGTTTTATTTTCAAATTTTTATTTCTTTAATAATGTTAATACGGTTATTTAATCATTTTTATACCTGATGTTAATTAAAAATAATTATATACCAGCATACAATTAATATTTCTATAAAATATTTCAAGTCATTTTCGAATAGGTAAAAGAATTGGCTTTTTTTTCACTTCTAAATGGATCCATTTTCGACTTTATTTTTAAGGACACATGAATCTGGAACATTGTAATCAAAACAGAACAGAAAAACGAGTCAAATAAAAATAAATTAATATTATGCTGCAAGATGTCTGTGGGAAAACAGCTATAGACATCTCGGAGATGCCAAAGTCTCCTTTTTCCCATGAAATGACTGACGTCTCCCAGATATTATTGAATTTCAAGAAGTTAATATACTATATACCAAGTACATATACTCTTAACTTAAAGAACGAGTTCCGTTCCTAGGATTATGCTGTTAATCGAGCATTGATCGATAAGTGTCGAGTATATAATCGGAATATAGAACAATTATAAATGTATGAAAATGATGCACTAAACTTCAAATTTACTATAAAATGTATTATCATTTATTCATAATGCATCATTTAGGCCACTGTACCTCAGTAAGCAAAGGTAACTCTCTCGTAACTGGGTTTGGAGCCAAGCCGGCCAAAGATCAGGCGCGATCGTTAAAGGTGACTGGTGCACGTAAAATAGGCTCGTGGTCACAATGTCCTCCAAGTTCCCAATACGTACCACTAGGGGTGGCAAAGCCAATGAGTCATCTATTTGGTCCCTGCTTCTAAATTATGAGGATCCACTTAAGCAAGAAGTCGTTCTTTCTCCCTTGACATTCTTGTTAATACAAAAGACTCAACTCTTTGACTTAATATGAATAGCGTATGGCTCAACCGTGCTTGGCCACGTGGAATAAAAAAAAAACATATCATTTAACCATAGACATATTATCAATAGTACATTTGATTGTAGAAGGTTCAGTTAAAAAGGAAACTATAAATCGAAAATTGTACTTTCAAAGGCGAAGGTCATGGACGTAACATTCGAAAAAATCTCTTAATCATGGTTTGCCTTGAAATATTTTTTCTTAACACATTGCATGCCGGTATATATCGTAAAATAACGCTTTCGTTTTGCATTTTTGACCTATCAAAGTTATCACTAATAATAAAAGGAAGAAAATTCAAATTTACAAAACACGATTCGAACGTTCTGGAGCTAGTAATTCGACAGAAAACCCAGTAACTTAACAAACTAAATTTCTAGAAAGAAGCAATGCAGATCGTTACCTAACAACACAAATACCATATAATCGTACATTGTATTTATGTGCCACCCCCTCTCTAAGAAAATCTACTAAATACGTACTTTTATGTGACCCACAATCAATTCACAGAGTATGATAAAAGTAAAAGTATGTTTCCCCACATACAATGTGTTACTAAGTTAAATTATATCACACTAAACGTTCATTCATGTCACATTAAACTTTATTAAAACGTTTAGTATAGGGATCCATAGATGTAAGTTCCCAGATAGCCGTGTTTATTTTGTAGAACCCGCCATCCATGTACCACCAACTTCTTTTCCTTTCTCTCCAAATTCTATAGAGATGTAAAAACAATTTTAAAAACTGCAGGTTACGGTTTACCTAGTTCTGTTGAATTTAATCAATTAATGAATTCCTTTTTGTCTGACATTAATATTTTCAACAAAATACGTAATAAAATATATGTGTTATAAAGTTTAATTTACTTAAGTTAATTTTCAAATCTACCAAACGTTTTTAAATATTATTTTTAAAGTATTAGCAATATCCATTCATATATTGAAAATGATTTTCTATATCGATTACTAAAAATTAAAAATACGAAGGAAATGTATAAAATCATGACAGGAATTGAAATTATGACTAATGTTTGGTGACAGCCATAGTATTTGGCTGTTTTCCAAATATAAATCTATCGTGTCCTTGTTTGATTAACATTTCAAAAGGTCACAGGGAAATAATTTATTAATATTTAGCAAATCAAAAATTCTTTCCTAAATACTTAAACTCTAAACGCTGCTGAAATAAACATAAAGATATATATATATATATATATATATATATATATATATATATTATATATATATATATATATGTGTGTGTGTGTGTGTGTTTGTGTAATATATATGTATATATATATATGTAATATTTATATATATATATATATATATATATATATCTTAGATAATTTATATCAGATATTTTAAGCCAATGTCAAGCTACTTAAGCGATTTCGGAAAAAAATAATTAATCAAAAACTGCATTGTAGTGCACAACTTAAAAAGACCGAGTAAAAATAAATATATTTTTTAATTATTTAAATACCTTAAAACTTTAATAATTATACAGTAGCATTTTTTTTTAAATTCTTGAAAATTTTCTCTCTAAGGAATCTCTCTGCCCTCTACCAATCGTCGGAAAAATTTCTCCCAATGGCAGCTCGGTAAGTGGGAAATGGGTTCAGAAATCAGGGAATATACGTTCTCCTATATTTGATAGAATCTATAGGGATTCTTAGAGTATTATTACCACCGGTACATGCCTGGAGGGCCTCACGGTCATATATCCCCGTTTGGAGCTTGATTGTCCCCATAAAATAGGTAAACATTATGTGGAATAATTTTAATGTTCATTCAATTACAATTGTGATAAATCTTTTCATACAATATATATCCATGTATTTTTAACCCTCAGAGTGGAACACATCGAGGAAAAAAAGTCTTCAAAATACGTTAAAGGTTTATTATGTCAGTGGCCAAAGAGTTCTATGATTTTTTTTTACTTCACACTTAGTCGACTAGAATGGAATACGGGAAACCCCCCCTCGTTATTGTTCCTTTACTTCCGGCTATAAATAGATATATAAATAGATATTATAGATTATAATTTTTAATACACATACAGCTCGTCAAGTCTCGAAGATCATCCCATTAAAAATAATGTATTATAATAGTACAAATAAAAATACTCTTTGAGAGACTTATTTGTATTTTTTACGAAAGTCATCCAAAATACTTAAGTGGTGCAATTAGAGATACATCTGTTACCCAAACGAAATACTTAAATAGAGATTTACAAAGACATGACAAGCTATCAGCGTCTTTGTGTCTCAGGGGGTAGAGGTGCATTTCTCAATAAATGTTAGTTATAGAGGGGTGCAGTTCTTAAACAATAGACCTGACCCTCGTACCGCAAAACTTCATGGACGAAACCACTAGCAGAAATGTACACTACGTCCATTTTCGAAGCGTTTTTGGAGGTCGAAAATTGTATGTGACAACTGCTTTGAAGACATCATCGGTTTGGCGGAATTGTACGTGCGAACCGCTTAGAGGGTTAAGTATCAAAACAAATGGTAGAAATATTATAAAAGCTCTTATCATAAATTCAAATCGCCATAACTTAACATAAATGCTTTATTATACCTTTATAACTTCTTGAAATATTGCTAACCACTCGTTGTTGCGTTGGAATGTATATCACTATTTTAAAATTATTATATTCGATTTTTGTTAGGTGTATTTCATGTTTTATACTGGACAATTTACAGATATTTTATATAAATTTTCAACTATATTTATTTCCATTTAAGGGATTAAATCAAGCGTTATTCTAACGTTAAAAATCAAGAAAAAGTAACGTAACATGTGGATAAATATCTTCCAAAAACAATAAAGTCGCCACCACATTTAATCCCTCTGAGACATCCTTAAATAGCTGAAGGTCTAAGTCAGCTTAGCGTTAAATACGAAATTCCCACCAAAAGCCTCCCCTATCACACCAAACTGCCTGTTCTATATCGCTACATTTTCTCTTAATCGGTGAAATTTCTTGTTTATTTGCACTAAAAGTTAAGTGGAAAATATTTTGTCGCTAACGGCTATTCTTTCGTTAACCGTAGACTTACACCATATTTTCTAGATGCCAAAAGACATTGAGAAAAACAAGGTGGTTTAAGTAATAACTTTTTTTTAAGGATTAAAGAACGAATTATTATAAATTAAAAACCTAAGCTGGAATATAAAATAAAAAACTTTTACTGATAATATAATCTACTTTTAACCATTTAAATTGTTTGTTCCCTTATCTTTTTAAATATTAAATATTTTCATGCTAATGTATACATGCTTGAATAATCGCTAACTGATAACTTCTATTTTTTAATTATATATATATTTTGTAAATATATATTTTTTAAACAATAACCAACTGCTAATGCATTTTTTTACAGTATTTTGCCCTTTTTAATCAAATTTTGTCTTAATATATATATATTTTTTTTAGCGAAAATATAATGCAAGTTTAATTATCTTAAATACATGTATGTTAATAAAATTATCAGTTACTGGATTAATTTTACAATTTATTATAAGCATTTTATTATATATTAAAATAAATTTAATTGAAAGATAAACTGGAAACTAAATTCAGATATTTAATTTTGGTGTAATTTGTATGTTATTATTTAAATTTTAGCTTAAGTTATTGTTTACACGAGAAAAAAACTTATTCTTAACTTAAAAATCCATTTTATGCATAAACTACGTTAGCCTCATAAGGTTAATATTTAGCCTCATAAGGTTATTTATATCTTTGTTGAATACTTTTTTTTCTAAACATTTTATCTACATTTTGGTATATTTTGCTATGCATTATGATACATTTTTAAGTATATAAAATATTTCTCGTGTGACATTTATTATAATACAGTGAATATAATGATTTTTTTTTAAAGAACTTGAATGTTTATACACTCATTTACATTACACTAGTGCTATATTATAGAATTTATTAATATATCTAATAATAAATAAAAAAACAAGCAAAATTACAGGAAAATCAACGTTCTTAATATTTAATCTGAAATGATCTAGATACCTCTCAATTATTGTACGTACTAAATTAAACATTGTAATTTTTCTGAATTTTAATAATACAATATATATCTAATTTAGGAAAGTAAAATCTGAGATGTTCAGTTATTTGAATTAAAATTATTGAAACTTCTTTACTGAATTTTAAATCCTTGAAACGTTTTCAATATTAATACTTTGGCTTCAAATATATTTTATATCTTTTATTGATTCCTGCAAAATATCATGTGTGTATTTTTGGATATCACTAAAATCGAAATTTGCAGTGTCTGTAAAATCGAAATTTTACAGACACTTACAGTGAAAAGAAATGAAATTTGACAGGTTTATTTAGCAATTTATTGCTAAATTCTTGCAACGTTTTATATCATAAAACACGTGTAAAAAATTAACCTTTGTATATTATATAAAAAAAACCTTGAGGTTTTGAAATGAGTAAATTAAGAACAGCAAACATGGAGAAACAGACATTTTTAAGAATTCATTTATTAAAGTTCTCATAAATAAGAATGTTTAAGTAAACACCTTTACAAAATATTCAGGATATAGATTTAAAATTTTGTATGAATGTGTCGAGATGAGTTAAAATTATGATTCAAACCAATAAAAATAAATCTTGTTCATTCACATTTTATCACTTTCTTCTTAAATTTCTCTCTGAAGTAACTGTAAGAAATAAGATTTAACAGTGTTGTATGTACGTAGGCTTTTTAATAAGTAATATGATTCATTTTATGCCTAAAAAAAACTCACCCTAATACCAATTTATGTGGCATGAAAATGTCGCTTTAGAAGCAACACTAGGCGACCTTCAATAATTGAAAAGGTTACAGGTGTTTCGGAGTGACAATACTTTAGCGACGACCACAAAATATTATAACAATATAAGAGTAATAACTAAATACCTGTTCTGTTTAAAATATCAATTTAGGTGCAATATTAAAAATAATTACAGATTGAAATCAAATACTTAAGCATAAAATGAATGACACAAGAACCGGTCAACTACTCAGTGAATGTTACACAGTGTTCAATATCTTGGAACTACTCACTCTAATACTAATTTCTGTGGCATAAAAATGGTGCTTTCGATGATACCCTGCGGAGGCCACCTTCCGTATTTCAAAAGATTAATGAAGATTAGATGTCTTAGGAAGATACAATACAGCAGTGACGACCACAAAATAATAATAATTAAATAGATGTTTCATTTAAAATAACAATTCAGATCTAAGATAAAGAACAATACAAATTGAAATCAGATATTTAACCATAAGAGGAACGTCTCAAGAGGAGTGAGTTTTAACCCCTTAACGCATTTGCCCGTGTCTGACACGGGCGAAATTCAAATTAAGCATGTAATAAAATCGTTTACACTTTGTTTGTATAACAATTTTTTATATACTTTTTACTTTTTCCAAGCTCCCTAGTCACCCCCAAAACTGAAATTGTAAAAAATAACTTACATTGTACCTATATATCCCTTTTCTGTGAAGAAAATGTCATATTTTATAATTTTTTCTAAAAATAAACTCGTGCTTTAAGGGGTTAACTTATTTACAATTGATTTTTACCTCTTATATTTAGCAATGCTTAGGAGCCTAGGTCTTATTGCTAGTTTCCATCTGCCAGTCGAATAGATAATTTGTTTTTAGGAAAAAAACATATTTCACTGGATGTGGTTTTCCCATAATTACTCCCAGTCCTTCTTTTGTGTCCTTAAAATTGCCAGTACTTTGTAAAGTTACTGTCAAATAAGTAGTTGTTAGGGGTTTTCTGGGCACCGCATATGCAGTTCGTATTTTTGGTGGATGTGATTAGGAATACGATGAGATTGACTGAAAAGTGAGCATGCATGATCAATGCTGTGTTTCAGATTAGTATCTTGTAAAAATGTTGGTGTCTGTCAACAACAGCAGTCCAAGATTATCATATACTGGATCATACGTCCCAAATCACGTGACTAAATGCAAGTTTCTTTGTGTCTCCTGTTACCCGCGTCATTATAATGCAACGTTACATACTCTTGGTTACATGCTTAAAGTTATACTGAAAAATTATATTTAAATATTATTCTACGATCTCCTTGTAGCGTCTGCACCTTTTGATTGCTTGATCTTTACGCAGCTCATACATGAAACAAAAGGCTTCCATTTCGAAAACAACACAGCTCGCAAGGGCTCTCAAAAACCAGACTTTCACGTGTTCAAGAAGCGCACAGAATGTCTACTTCTTGAACACGTGAAAGTCTGGTTTAAACAAATTCAATAAGTTCCACGGTAGTTATATTGAAAAATACTACAAAAATAATTAATTGTTATTATTAGTAAGCTGCTTCTGTATAAATATATTATTTAATATTGAAAACCCTATATTGAAAAGTAATGTTTGTAAGGATACTAGTTATAATACATATTGTTAAATGCATTAGCTACTTTTAACGAAAAAGGACAAGATATGTCTAAGTAAAACATGCCAGCTCATATTTTTCTTGGGTAATCTTTATGAATAATTCAGAAAATAAAAACGAGGCCTTTTAAAGATCGTTTTATTTTCCTAAGTTCAGGGGAAAGTTAGAGAAAGAGTTTTTACAATAAAATGGCAAGTATCTCGTATAAATATAAAGCCCCAAAACGCCATAAAACGAGCTGACGTGGTTGACAAAGCGATATTTCCCCCACTGCATTTTCCTTCTACATTTCGAAGTAAATATCGAGAGATAAGTGCCATCAAGAGAGTGTCATAAAAGATGCATGGCTAACAAAAATGCCTACAATGTTTGGGATTTTTTTCCTAACAATTATCTTATTCAAATGAAATCGATATTCATGCATCTTGTTACATTGTGTTTCCAAAATGCCTTTTGTAAATATATATGAGCTAAGGTATATTAAAAAGGAAAGGTATATTGAGAAGTAATGTTGAAAAAACTTAAAGCATTACGTGAAGATTTTATTTTAACATTAGAACTACTGCGTTTAGAGCCTAAAATAATATGGCGAGGCGTTATTTAAAACGTTGAATTTTGAAACGACATATATTTCTGTATTTAAATAATTAAATTGAATAGTATTGGCAAGGTTATTTTACGCTACGCTTACTTTCAGTATGAAAGTTTTGTGACACTAATATGAATCGAAACTCGTTGTCACGGGTCTCAGTACATAAGCAAATAATGTCAACAAATTTCGGAACTGATTATAGTCGCTAAGTTTAATTCCTTGTCATTGAACTAAATATAAAGTAAAAGAATTGAAAAATGCATATATGTATAGAGATGACTATTTACTTTTAATTCGCTCTGTTTAAAATAATATAGTGCATATAAATCTTCTTTTCTATAGAGTTTATAGAAACATGGTAGGGTATTAGGGGTATTTCCCGCCTGAGGAGATGCATCTCCGATTATGTATGTATATGTAAGCACCCACTTCTCAAACAATGTATATATATATATATATATATATATATATATATATATATATATATATATATATATATATATATATATATACATTATTTGAGAAATGGGTGCTTTTCACCCTTTTTTCTGATAAGTTATACCCATATTGGTTTGGTTTGGAGAGCTACGGTCTACTGTTTTGCACACGAGGGCTAATGAGACCGGGACCTACTGCTTAAAGCCGAATCCGAACGGCTACGAACATCCATGCCATAGTGGGATTCGAACCCACGAACTCCGGTACCGACGATCAGCGCCCTAACCAATCGACCAGCGTTCGGCATACCCATATTGGATTTAAAATATAAGCCATTAGGCCATAAAAGAAAATAACAAAATTTTAAAATAAAAGCATAGAGATTGTTGAGTTAATCTGTCTTTGACACTCAGCCACCTAAAATGTTTACGTTCGCTTATATAGGGTCATGAGAGCACAATGGAGCCCACCAATCAGAGTTGTTAAGAGAGTATCAGGTTAGGGACGCTAACAATAAAAAAAAGTTACTAAAATAGTTATATAAGATTAATTTAAAATTTCTAAACTAAAATCCTCAGCGCAACAGCCCATGAGAAGCCAGGGCTTATGGTCACAATATCTGTTACCGAAACCAAAGACTATCGGGTGCGAAGCATATTATCCGCGTAGGTTGTAATCCTTATGTGGAACCCCCAGTGTTTAGTTGCGAAGCATCCTTGGAGTCCGTTTATCTACCCACTGAAGGATGAACAGCTGAGTCAACCTTGCTTAGTCCGGTATCAAACCTAGGACCTGTGCCGTAGGAGCTCGAAGAGCTACCCCAGCGACATCCGACTTAAGGATAAATTTAGCTAAGCAAAACTAAGTAGGCATTATCGTAGTCACCAAAAGGTTACCATAATTAAAAGAGAAGCAAATACTTCATATAAAGTTGTCATTTTAGCTATAGAATCAACAGAAATTTGTTAGAACATAATTATAATTAAATTATTTAGTTAAGTTAAAATATTACTGAATATATATATACGTATGTCATAACTACTAACGCATTTTATATAGCTATGGTTTATTAAAATGCAATGTAAGCCTTTAATAACTATCATTATATACATATAAGATAAGTACACGTATTGTTTAATATCTGTTTGTGGATTGTACAAATCCACACGGTTTGTTTTACCCTCTTAAATAATAAACAAGAAATTTTCGATCCCCAAAAAAACTATTGTTTTTAAAAATTCTTCCATCCAAATTGCTACGATGGATTACTATATAACGGATACTAACGTTAGCTGGCCGTTCATTAACCCGGGCAAAAAAAAATATTTTGATACTTATATTATATTTGCTTAATAAATGAAATCTATATTCTGTTAAAGAAATCTTAATCTAATTATAACTTATTTTCTTGATTTGAAAAAAATATGTACATCTAGTTGGGTATCTTTAAGAATTATTTTTAGTATGTATAGAAATTCGTCATTGCCATTTTCAAAACTATAATAATTTTTCCGATTTTCGTCTACTGCAATCTATCATCGATCGGCAACGTTCTGATTTGTTATAAAAAAATTATTATCTACAATATTTTCTTGACCGTTTAGAAGAATGGCTTAAAAATGAGATGTCCGTTGATGTTGAAAATATTTACAATTGTGATTTTATTCACAAAACAATTTTCAAATTAAGATGAGGATGTTAATTTTATCCAGCACATAAAACAGACCAAATTTTCTCTCAGTAACAATTGGAGAATATCAAAGAAAAAATTTACCTTTCTTTCTCAGAGTCCAGACGTCTGTGTCTAACGCTTCTCCCTTCTCCACCAGGAAACTTTGGTTTTAAGGGAGATAATCTCCTCCCCCCTCCTTTTTTGATCTTCGTCTTTGGGGCGTCCTTGGAGCCTAGCCGACGCAGTGTCAGAAACATTCTATTCCATTTCTTCGTCTGTTCGTTCACAAATGACCTCCTTGACAAATTCCCAAAGTTTGGATGTCAAGCAGACCATTACTGAAACATTACTGATTTTTTCCAATTGCTCAAAGTATTCGGACAATGCCCTATAGTTTTCTTCACAAGCGCTCGCCTTAAACCAACTGAGACGTTTTAGATATGCAAATTCAAATGTATCAGCACTTCGGAACCTATGACGGGAAGTTGAACAACTGCGGGACTGTCTGGCTGCTCAACTACTGGATGTAGTATTAAAGACGGGCTAAACCTAAAATCTCGAACTGGCCTTTTGGTTTTTCGTTTTGCCTCTCCCATGGCTTGCAGGAAGTTCCGGCAAAATTGTTACGTCTCCCTCGTAGATAATTAAATATGCATTTGTTGAGCTAAATACCTATGTGCATGTATTAGGTACTGGGAATTATTCTTTAGGTTTTACTATGTTGTGCAAAGAGCGGCATCTGTGAAATTCTTCCTTATTTATTTATTGTTTACGTTTATCATTTTACTTTTGCACAACTTATGTTTTAGTTAAATAAATATGTTGTTTACTTTAGAACTAATGTATTATCTTTTGCCATACATGATGATATGTTGTTTTTAAATAGTTAATGGACTATGACTCCCCTTCACAACCCACTCATGAGCTGTTATAAAATATTACAGACCAACAAGACGGGCTTCACACTTACAATGTATTCCCCTAATTTACTTCATTCAATCAAACATAAAGAAATTTGTTAACATTTAAAATAAATGCCTGATACATTTTCTTTACTTTATTTCTTAATTTTATATTTCAGTCTGGTTTATTTAACTAAATAAGT
This sequence comes from Pardosa pseudoannulata, assembly GCA_032207245.1. Lineage (NCBI taxonomy): Eukaryota > Metazoa > Arthropoda > Arachnida > Araneae > Lycosidae > Pardosa > Pardosa pseudoannulata. Next base: position 13,295,416 of record CM063498.1, read on the forward strand.
ACTTTAAATTCTTCATTATACTTTTAAACCATTCATGATAGATTTGAGTTTCAATAAAATTAAACCCCCGTCATTATCCAGAAGTATCGACATGTTATTTCAATGCTTCGAAAAGAACATTTTTTTCTAAATTCTAGAAAAGGTGTAACAGAATGTTATGAACAAAAATGATAGATTATTTTTCTAAATAGTTCAGTCGTCATCTTTTAAAATCTAAAATGAACAAATGCTCGTAAGAAATAAAAACAAAATACATAAACACTCCAAAACTAACTGTCGTAGAAATACACAAAATGTATTTTTTTTCATCTCTTTTCCGAATAGTGAAGCTACCTCGGGAGCAAATATTGTGAGATAAGTACCACAGAGTGAGTGTCATAAAAAATGCATGAACGGTAAATGAGGGCATAAAGAGTTCGGTTTCTTCTGCCTCAACAACTCTTGCGATTGGCCAGGAGCATTTTTTAATTCGACGGCGTCGTTAAAAGCGTAGATTTGAAAAAAAAGAACATTCTTTCAAATGCGTTTCTTACTTTAGAGAATGCGCGTCACAGTCACTTCAAAGAAGAAAAGAAGCGGCTGATGGATTACTACGAGATCTGGCGAGTTCATTCGTTTATATACTTAAAACTTTGGAAGAAATTTCCCGTTTTTACTTTGAAAAACTTCTAGTTTTTATCCGCCGTCTATAGTTTTTTTTTCAGGTGCGTAAAGTAACAATTCGTGTTAGGCTTTTTTATATATTTTAAATGAAATAAAAGCAAACACAGCAATTCGAGAACTTGTCATTCAACGTATAACTGCAACTTCCATTTAATTATTTGAAAAAAATGGGTAACAATCATACATAGATTCTATACCTCTGAGAGAAAATCTACACATACGCAAGCACGAAAACAAACAAAGGAGAACAAAATTTGTAGTTGAAATAAAGATATAAATTTCCAAAGTCGAGTTTACAGATTTATTTTAATTTAACTCAGACTTACAATCGTTCAAGCTCGTTGGGCATAATCTAAATTCAAGGATAATTATCCTTCCCCATAACGTGTTTTACTTATTGGAGAATGATAAGGATTCCTGTCATCATTAAAAAAACTTCTCTTAAGTTAGGGCTTCTATTTAGTACTCTTTTGCAGTGCAGCAATTCAATTTCATTGAAATATATAAAGTTATAGATCGTACATCTGTAAAGGTATCACTTCCTAAAAGCTTTC
>CM063498.1:13301632-13319132 GCA_032207245.1 Pardosa pseudoannulata
GTATGTATTTGGTTAATAGAATTCTATGTCAATGAGAGCATAACTCGCTTTTAACAACCAAACCCTGATTAAGAGCAAAAAATATTTTTGTTATTCGTAAAATTTATGTTGTCTTCCACTTCTCCTGCTCAGTTAATCCTTTCTTATAAGAAGTTCTTCAAATAAAAGTGAAGAGTCATGTGCTCACAAGTATACTCAATAGGTTTTGAGTGCTATAAAAAAACTTCAAACTTTTTTCAAAGAAAAAAAGGTAAATGACGATTTCTTTGGAGCCTGAGTTTTTTACGTAGAACAATAATACAAGAAAGAGTTGATAAGATAATACAAAAAAAATTACTCAATTTATTTTGTATTGTATAGTAATGAAATAAACAAATGAAGTTTATATAATATAGTAAGTTTATATGATATCATTTTTCCACGAGTCTGTTTTTTTTACTAGAATTCCGTTATAAATACCAAATATTGCGGTCCTTTTTTGTTCCCTATAAGGGAGTTCTTCAGTAATATAATAAAAGAGTTATTAAAAATGGGCGTCAGTAATTCTTATAACCATATGAAACTTTTACAAGCATATTACTTCTTTTGTCCTAAATAAATCTTACGGTGGTAATTTAGGACTGACTTCCTTTGATCTAATTGTTGTTGAATACATAAATGAATAATGCTTCTATTTGAATAGCCTTCATAACAATACCTACCAGTTAAATAATAATCATGGAATACACATTTAATGACGATATACATGATATCCCCATTACATGATAACCATAATACATAAGGCTTAATGCGATCTAATTACGCTCATCTTAAAGATAAAGTAATTTCACATCTATAGTTGGCTTTATACATAAGTGACATAAGTTTCGGAGATCAATACGTCGGTAGCTTTGATAGGACGCCAATTAGTATCCCTTTATCGTATTTTACATGTGGTGTTTCAATACGTCACTCTCGTGCTATGTGGAAGGCCATTCGAAACTATTTCCTGCCTTGCCTGTTTGAGATCAGTGCCACGTTTGTAGTCTAGAGTAGAGAATCTGGAACTGTGAACCGTGAACTCTCGGAGGTCTTGTGGTCCTTTCCTAAGAGACCAAGAATATATCGTAGAAAGGCAATCGTAAGCTTTGATATCCATTATTTTATTATTCCTTATTTTAGATTCTAAAATATTTATTGATTTGTTGATCCACTACATGTCTTAATGTTTAATAAAAACACTCTTTCATTTTCCATTTTGTATTTAATGTATTTGTACAAATAGAAATGGTATATGGAAATATTCAAACCTCTCTTGTGGGATTTGTTGTAATAGAATAAGTTGGAACTGTGAACCGTGAATTCTTGGAGGTTTGTCCTATTATCTATTATTTTATATTTCCCTATTAATGCAGATGTTAATTTTTGATCTTTTTTCTTATTTTTTTTATTTTACATTGTTTTATAACTATTTTTTTTATTTTTTTTCTTATTTTAACATATTAAAATGTTTAATCAAATTATTTTTATTTTTCTATGTGTACACGTATATTCTATTCAAATTCTTCTATATTGATAAGTTGGACTTTTGCTGGAAACAGTTTTAATTTAATGATAAAGGAAATATTTCCATTTAAAAGACTGTATATTTTAGTAAAACATCTTGTATTTACATACTCTTTGTTCTTTAAAAATAAATCAGAGAAGATTCATTCGATTTTAATTACATAAAATCCTTAATGATAGAAAAAAGTGTGTGATATGAAGGGTTCACCCAAAACCTAACCCCTTATCACGTACTTTGTGTAACGTGTTTTGTATGGCTTAGTATTTTCTGTATTGCTTTCACGTATTACGTATTTTGTATGGCTTAGGACGGTATGGAATAAATACACTTACCTATTCCGTATAAGTAAATGGGAAAACTAAAATTTATTTACGTCATCTACTATTCTTGTTCAAGAATGATGTTCATAGTCTTGTGTCTGGTTTCCCGAGATTCCGGCTAATTATGTTAACTACTAAGCCATCTCTGATTTACTAATTTAGCAGATTGAACAATATTATTAAAATGATGTAACGATAATGGAAATATTTCGTCTAATAGATTATAGAGTTTATCAAAGCATCTTGTATTTACTTACTATATGTTCATTAACACTGGAACTACCGTACCTATGTTAAATATATAACAAGTTTTACAGCACACGTCAAATTGACGAATTTTTGATCATGGCTTTCATTGTAACTTTTGATGTAGTTAATGTAAAAAATAATATAATTTAAGAAAAGCAGCATTTATTTTAATAACTCATTAATTATTAACAAAAAAAGTTTCTATTACTAGAATTTACAAAAAATAATGTTCAAATTATTTTATTATTTTCCAATATTGGACTTTTCACAAATTGCACTTTTCGCCAAGAATTTTATTACGTGAAAAGTATAAATGATAATGATTGCGTCCTAATTATATTTATCGGTTAGACCATTTAGACCGTTTAATTATAAATTAAATCGTAATCGAAGCAAAATAGATCACATTGTAACGGCTGCCGAACACTTTGAATCTTGGCAAGTTTTGAAACTGCCAAAGTCGTCAGTTTGACGGGTTTTGGTGTAAATAAGTATATGTAATACATATTATGGAAAATAAATTGAGTGAGTGGAAATTCAATAGGAACATTTGACTATTCTTATATATAAATAAAAGTCGTGTCATAAAATTCTAGAACAATGCATAAATTATATCAAATTTTAAAGCATGGGATTTGAAAACTGTCAAAATGACGGTCTTTGTAGTTCTAGTGTTAAAAATACATTAATATAGATTAATTTGTTTTTAATTATATAAAGAAGTCTGTGAAGTATGAAGGGTTCACCCAAAGTCTATTTCCTTTTTCACGTATTTTGTATAATGCCTTATGGTTTAGGCCAGGATGGTAAGCTATAAATATAATTACCTATTTTGTGTAAATAAATGAGGAAGCTAAGATTTGTGTGTGCTTACTATGCTTGTTCAAGAGGATGCCTGTAGACTTGAACCCAGCTATCCATGTTTGTAACAAAGAGTTACAGTTCAATAACGGCAGCTCAAAACTGACCTAGAGGCGAAAGCGGAGTGACCCTCCTTCGATCCCATTGGGTTGCTAATCACGGAGTATCCCTCTTCGGCCAAGGCAACGTTCCCCTACGAACTTTTTTCGAGAGATCTGCAGGCCCCCACAGAGAGAGAGCAAGGAAAGAGGACTGTGGAGCTTAAATTTCACCAAGACGTCCTGTTTGGCATATCTTCTACTGGGTGTGGTCCCTTTGGCATCATAGCCTAAAATCATTTTATATCCTATTTACACCTTTATTTATAATCAAACAAAATTCAGCAGGCTGGTCTACAAGCTCTGTCGGCCTCCTCTTAACAATGCTAACTACAAAGCCAAATGTTACTAACTCTCAGTAGCTATATGTGTGTGTTTATTATCTTACACATTTTAATTTCAGCCCATATTATTATTTAATCTTATAGATTGGTCCATACAAAAAGTAATCGGCGATTAATCCTTTAAAGATGCTTCGAGCTTTGAAATACTAAATCGATGAAACTGTCGATAAAGAACGTAGGTTCACTCAAAAATAAACAAGAAAAATACTATAAAACAGCTTTGCCAGTTTTAACTCTTATTTCCTCCATATTTTCAGCGGCATTTCTAACAACTACTCAAAGGTAAGTGAACCTAATAAAAAATGCATAAGTTCGAGACGAGTGCATACAATTCAGTTTCTTCATCCTGAACATCTTTTGTGCATTTCGCCAGGAGCCTTTTTTAATTCGTCCTCTTTTTTTTTTAAAAAAAAAAAAAGGCCTGAAGCTCTTTCTCGTATTTTTAGATTCGTGTTTTAAGAATTTCTTCAAAATATTTTTTCAACCTTGTGTGGAAAGAAAGAATCTTTATTTGAGTTACTTCTGAAGGTTGTAAAAAAGAGGCAGCGAAAATTAATCAATGATTGGTGCTAAACAAATATTGTGACTCACAGTATTTGAAAAAAATATTTCTCTCACTAATGCAGATTTTTTTTTATTTTTCTGCAAAAAGAGCAGTTACCTTTTGTACATGATCAAAGATGTGTTGAATGTGTGTGTCTACTTTAAGTTTTCGCTGTTGGTTTGGAGGAGGGTTTGTTTGGAATATTATGATCAACTTTTTTTTATATACGAAGACTAATACTAGGCCAGGACCTACTGCTTAGTGTGACAATGAGTTACACTGCTGGACAATGCCAGCGCGGGAGACTGACCGAGAGACGAGAGCGATGTCAGTGACCCCCCCCCTTCGACCCCATTGGACAAGGGGGTGGCTAACGCGGGTCAGTCTTCTTTGGTCTTGGCAACAGTAGCTTTTGGATTTTTTGCTCAGCAGATTTGAAGGCCCCTTCGAAGGAAAGACGAAGTGAACTCAGCAGAGGCAGGGAACGCTGAACCTTTTTGATCATCTGAAGATAGCGTCATCAGCGGGAGTTGCTTCTAGATTTCTGCTGTTTATGGCTTCTCCATATTGAGATTGAATATATTTATCTGAGTCACAAGATTTTGAAAGATTAAATTTGTAAATAAAAAGCCTGTAAAATGGTAAGTCTTCGCTCATTTCTATCTGGTGTCTTTACTCTTTGTGTAATCTCAGAATGACAAGGTAGAAGTCATTGGTACTTAAGACTTAGCAACAAATTTATGCAGCATACCGTTCTTAAAAATAACGAATGCGTAAATATAATTCTTTAAACCAAGAGTTCCCAACCCTAAGCCTGCGTTCATAATGGTGTCAGCCAAAGGTTTTACCCTGCCATGTAAAACACATTAAAAATATATAAGTTTTCAATAATGTAATTGATTTACATTTTGTCTTTAAAGAAATATAGGTATTTGTTTGAAAGAATTTGCTATATTTTATCATTTAAACTAGGCTTGCCATGTTTTATAAAGAATTGTTAGCCAATGAATTTTAAATCAATGAATTTGTAATTTTTATTTATCTTATTTACTAACTATATATTTTGCATAGAAATACAGTCAACAATATTTATACCTTAAAATTCTGTTTATTTTTAATTTTTTTTCTTACAGAGCATATGTATTAATACAAAATATACGTACGAATAAATTTACTTTGAAATAATAAACGTTTTCGCTGCCGTAGTAGTATTTTAGAATGTACTCTAAGTATAAAAATGTTGGTGATCCTGACTTTAGTCATTATATATTGATATTTTGTATATACCATACTGAATATAAATTTCCAATCATTTCCTCTGAATGATCTATATTTTATTACTAAGCATAGCTTACGTATTTTTATAGAAATCCGTCAAATTCACGGGCTACTTAATATTTAATCAATACTTTCACTTCATCTGGAATAACAGAAATGGAAGTAGAATAAGTATAAAAAGTAAATGTGTAACAAATGATGGTTATTTATCAATTAGTGCATAAACAAATACAGGTGAACTTTTTTATTTAGTAGTAGAATAAACCTCTTAATACTACAAGTGAACCTTTTTATTTTGTATTTTAAAAATTAAGATTGTCCTTTTAAAAAATTTCTGAGGATCATACGTTCATATAAGATATTACATCTTGTATTACATTCAAAATGGTTTACAACTAAAACATGTTTGAGAAGATAACTCTCAATACGATTCTATTGATTTAAGAATATTTTTATTTACCCGTTAAAATTTTATTTACCTGTTTTAATTGAAAATTAAGATTTCAATAAAAATAGTTTTATGGTTAGCTTTTGCAACCTAGTGCTAAATACACTTTTGAATAGCTGCTGCGTGCGAGCAATAGAGAAGAGAGAGAGAGAGAGAGAGAAAGAAAGAAAGAAAGTGAGAGAGAAGAGAGGGCGAGTGAGAAAGATAGAGAAAATGTGAGCGAGATAGAGAGAAAGTGAGAAAGTGAGAGAGAAAAAGTGATAAAGTGAGAAAGTGAGAGAGAAAAAGTGATAAAGTGAAAGAGTAATTGACAGAGAAAGAGAGAGAAAGAGAGAGAAGGGGAGAAAGAGAGAGAGAAAGAGAAAGAGACAGAGAGAGAAGGGGAGAAAGAGAGAGAAAGAAAGAGAGGCGGAAAGAAAAAGAGAAAGAGAGAGAAAGAGAGAGATAGAGATAGAGAGAGAAAGAGAGAGAAAAAGAGAAAGAGAGAGAAAGAGAGAGAAAGAAAGATATAGAGAGGCGGAGAGAAAGAGATAGAGAGAGAAAGAAAAAGAGAGAGAGAAAAATAGAAAGAGAGGCGGAAAGAAAAAGAGAAAGAGAGAGAAAGAGAGAGATAGAGATAGAGAGAGATAGAGAAAGAAAAGAGAGAGAGGGAGAGAAAGAGAAGAGAGGCGGAGAGAAAAAGAGAAAGAGAGAGAGGGAGAAAAAGGAGGGAGACAGATTGCACTCATTTAGTGACAACAAATTTGCATGCCGGTAGTTTCGTATGACTAGTGAGGTAATATTTGTGGGGATCTTGTGGAAAAATATTTTAAACTATATAGTTCACATTTCTACTAGATTTGAACCATTAGCATGACAAATCAATCTATTCTATTGAAAAGTAGAATAAATATCACGTCTCTCACATAACGTCAATTTAAAACATGTAGATTTTTCCTTATTTTATCTCACGTAGTTATCCTTTATCCTTTTCAGGCACTCACCCTTTATCCTTTTAAGCACTCGTTTACTGTTGTTAGTTTTAAAAGTAGCGTACATTTATGAATTAATAACAAACCTTAGCTTATTTAAAACTCTCTAATACATAGCTAAAAATAGCTGATATTTAGAGAGAGATGTGGTTAAATTGATTCTTTAAAAAAAAGTATACATACGAATGTGTGGGTGCACGTGAATATAAAGTATATTTATTTTCTGCAATGTTAACCTGTTTTAGAAAGCAATGGGCTAAATAAACATAATAAATTAATAAACCACAACGAAAGATACTTCAGAATTTGTCAACCGATTTTAAATTGAGACTCTCTTACAGTGCTCTAATCACTTTTAGCTTTTTCATTTAAAATAGTCTTCATCAACGAATTTTATCAAAAATATGCATGTGTGAAATTTTAAAAAATCCTGATTTATTCACATAAGCCTGAGCTGTCCTATTTAAAAATAGTTTGTTTCACTAAGAAAGCTCAGAGTAAGAAATTAAAATATTAAAATGACAAGACATAATTTTACAAGATATATATTTACAAAATTATTCCCATTGAATTTATCGACCAATTCACTTCTTTTAAGCAAATATATAAAATCAATTTTTTCGAAGGAGAGATTGCTTGTTGTCTTATCTTACCTACATTGAAGTGCAACTATTTATTACTCTGTTTTCATCTTACCATAATGAAAAAAAATTCTATAAGTGAGTATTTTCCCTTGTCCACTAAAATAAATCTCAGCGTCATTTTACTATATTTTATTCTGTGAAATTTTTCAGACAATACAAAAACTCTAAAACAGGCCATCCAACACAGCAAATCCATTCAGTTTATCAAAGTTTTGTCTTCTACAGAATTAATTTATTTAGATCTATGCATATCATCTGGATATTGTCATGTGGAACTCAAACTTACGTTCTCCAGTTATAAATTCTTGCAGACAGATTAAATGTGTATAGATTCCCTCGGAGTTCCCCTGCAGAAAACCCAAATGTAACAAAAATATATGCACAAATTAAGCTATTCTTGGAGAAATACGGAAAAACGTGTAATGAACCTTTCATCAATTGCTACCAGCAGTCACACAATCCAGCAGTCGAGATATACTTCTATATAAATAACCATGAAAATCTTATAAGTAATAATTAGAATCTTATAAGTAATAATTCAAATTAAAACAAATAAAAGATTTATTTATTTTACAAATGTCGAACAATTAGCACCTAAGTCATTAGTTCACTGTCCAATACTTTTTAACAGTGTGTACATATTGAGAAAGTACAACATAAAATTCAAAAGGAATTAGATGACTAGAATCACACAGAGCAGAGTCCGGTGAATCGACCACCCCAACTATATAAAAATGGTCTTGTAAATAGTCATGTCCAGTCAGACCTTTAAAAAAGTGTCTATGTTAAACCTATAAATTTATATTATACGAATAGTTTTAACTTTTAAAATAAAAAAAAAGAATTTTAAAAATTTAAATAACAAAATATCGAAGATAACTTTTATCTACTTATGTGCAAATTTAGATGCAAATTAGACTGAAAAATACTTTGCAAAAATGCAGATGAATCTCTTTTTTCCACTAATAATTTTTTATGTTATTGAAATTTATTTGTATTTTTAAAGCAGTATATTTCAAATATTATAATAATATAATTATAAGTACATTATTCAAAAAATAAAATTTTCTATTTAATAAAATATTTCATGAATTTATAAGTTTTGATATTTTTAGGGATGAAAAAAGAGAAATTAAGGAAAATATATTTAAAATTTCAAATATTTAAAGTATTAACCCTCATATTTTCCCTGTGAGAGATACCAGTACTAAATACATTATAAAGTAATCTCTTTAAAATTATTACCAAAAATTAAAATGATCGAAACTATATTTTTAAATATAAGGAATTATAGAATACTAAATGGCATCGCAATATCATTATCCTTCTCCCGAAATGGCAGACGAAACGAAATAAATGTGATCCGAACATTGCGAAATAACAGCAAACATTTTTCCGCAAAAACTCCCTAATCCCTTTTGAATAAGCTGCCTCGAAAACCCCCCTTTTCCGATCCCCCTTCCCTTCCCCATCTTCCTCTCTCTCCTCCACGCTTCGAACTCAAATATTTTATTACTCGACAGCGTTCAATAAGAATATGCTCTAGCGGAAAACAAGACGTAGGGAGTGAGAAAATAAAAAAAATAATAATCTTCCCCCAATAAAGCCACATCCTCCGCACTCGCTGCCCTGGAGCACTGTGAGATCCCGAACGAGAACACCAGGGAGAATAGGACTCAATTGAATGAGAGACCTCCCCCCAGAGCGGTGGCGCCCTCTTTTATCTCCCTTATTCGTGGAGAGGCTCCGGAAGTTTGCGGAATGAGCGCAGCACGCGAGAGAACTGAGAAAGAATTGCGCAACCTTTTCAATTGCTCTAATAACACCAATTACCTTCATTTGGTACCTTAAGGTAATGATGGGATTTCCTCTTTTTAGATGACATAGGACGAGATGTTTTTAATTGATTTCGACACATTCGAATTGCTCTCATTGTAGAAAATCTAGTACTTAACCTAGTATCGCGATTTGGGACTGTGCATAGCTCTGATATCGAGTGATATCTCTTTTAAGGTATCCGTCTACATTCGGAGAGCTTTTTTCTTTAAATGTGGAAACTAGTTCATGTTTTTACATTTTTAGATTTATTTTTTATATTATTATAGATAATTGAGCTTACAAAATTTATTCCTGGAGATATTTTTATAAAATTTCTAATTAATAAAGAAAATTTAGTTAAAAAATTGGATTTTTTCATAAGGTTTAATTTTTTAATAAATTGGTTTATTTCAATATTTTTTGGTGCAAGACATTTCTTATACACTGGACTAGTGAATACTTAAAAAATCGGATTTTTTCAAAAGGTCTAATTTTTTAATAAATGGATTTGTTTCATTATTTTTTTATGCAAGACATTTCTTATACACTGGACTAGTGAATCACCTAAAATCTTTGCTTAATTTATATTTGGTAAAAAATTTTGGTCCTTCAAAATCATACACATTGAATTTTAAACAAATTTTCATTACCTTTATATCTAACTATGAGTGTAACATCATTAAAAATTATCCAGATTTAAAGCTTTTAGGTCATTCACTAGTAAATACTATCGAAAGCATTCATAATAATTTTCAACAAAATATTTTGAGAACTTTTTGAGAAATCACATTTCAAGTTTCAACGTTTTATTAAAAATCCTGTTCTGAGAATAAACGCATTTAAAGTTTATGAAAGCCACTTTAACTGTTAAAATTTTTTTTAAATTCACAACACTTTCTAATTGCCAAGTTGCTAATTATTAAAAATACTAGAAAAATGTTTAAATTAATCTTCATGAAAATTTAAAAAGTGTTGTCCAAAAATTACTTTTTAAAACGCTTTAAATTCCCAACTTCCGGTTCCGAAGTCGCTACTTTCGTTTAATTTTGACAGCTGTCACTGATGCTTAAACAACTGTAACTTTTCTTTAAAATGCCGAAGAGACAAAACAAAAACAGATTTAGAAGCCTAAAAGTTGAAATTTTACAATAGAGAAATAATAAAATATGATTTTGGGCAAAAAATGACGTTTTTAACGTAGACGGTACCTTAAAAATTCAAATGTGATATCTTACTATTATTGATACTAACATTCGTATAAAAAGATATTCAGCGTCCTCGGGGAATAGCTTACCCTATTGGGTGAACGGCTTGCAAATGCTAACCTGGGGCAGAGTCCACACTTAGCAAATTTGATTTTTTTTTTAAAAAAAAAAAGCTATGTTTATCTTGCTTAAGGAGTCATACGACTCTTAGTCGAAAAAATGTAGAATAAATATTTTTATAAATAAATTCTCATACATTGAAAACTACCAGTTTTACTAACACATTTTAACATAGTTAAAAAAAATTATCTTTGCACACATGTCTCATTCACTTTTGAAGAAATATATTTTAGCTAGAAAGTTTTAAATGAGAGAAACTTTGTTGTTAATAAAAATGTTATCAAGGCTAACGCGAGTGATTATCAAAAATATAATTAAGTTTAAGACAAACTTATTGTTTAGAAACATACTACAGTATCTCAAAATAACTTTGAATTTGTATATATTTAAGCTACATATATATTTTTAAATAATATTTGAAAAAGTAATTTTTTTCCTTAAAATTTTAAAAATTTATCATTGCAAATAAAATTTAAAATCATATTTTGAAAAATTTACAGGAAAATTTAGGTTTAGTCAGATGCAAATTATATTTTATACAGCCTGTCAAGATGTCCTAAAAATATTAAAAACTTTTTGAGATAGCATACGCGTTTAATGGAAAAAAACTCTATGAAAAAAATCAAGTTAAAGTTTTGTAACTTTAAATTTGTTTACAGTAAACAGCATACAGGTTTTTATCCATAACTCCTGTCAATATTAGTATTTTTTTTACGTGAATTGCTTTAAAATGTTCAGAACTAAATTTCTTTTCACATATATTTTCTGAAAAAAATCTAGTTTTTTTTCAATTTAACAGATGTATGACCCGTTTAGTTGTAACAGGAGGGAAAACGACATTATAAGCTATTTATATATCGAGTATAACAAGCAGAGACAAACGCAGTAGTAATGAAGGAGTAAGGAGAATACAGACCAATATTTAGTAAATAACAATTAATAATAACTGAAGTAAATAACAGGCAGGGTGTCATATGTTTTTCCCAATACTACTAAAGACTTGGAAAAGTTCTAGTATTTGCACGGTTGATTATCTCAGACTTAACTCTTGAAAACGCTCAAAAGTTAAATTGTCAATACATAACTTGCTGAAAGACACATTCATATACAAAACTCTTGAATAGACACTTGACGATTACCTTAAAACTAATAAAAATTGGCTATATGTAAAACTGTTAAAACATGAATAATAGCACTATAAATAAGTAAAGAAAGATAATCAATTATAAATATTATATTAGTACCGATCCATTTGAGCTGAATTATTTCGTATAATTGTATATTATTAAGCATGGAAAATATTTTAAATTAAAAAATTAAATCCCGCAAATTAAAGGGTGATTACATGAAATGGTAAACTGTTATGTTCGATGTAAAATATGGCCCTTCTAGTAGAACTAAATGCAGAATCCATAGTTTTAAATTGGTTTAATTTAGACAACATATTCCATAAACCTGGTATGCATTTCAAATGTTAGTAATTGCATTTTTAGTAGAGAAAGTTTATTAATGGTACATATTAACAAAAGTGAAATGTTCATATTAATTTCAGTTGAAATAATCCTCCTAAGCTTCCTCGAAACTTATAAAAGTCCTTGAAACCATTTCTCAAAAAGATTTTCCATACTGGCTTGATTATTAGGTTTGGCTCTTGTTTTTATTTCTTTATGACCAGATTTATATAGTAGTATTTAAAATATTATATCAAAATTGTTTTACAAATAATTAAAATGTTTTCTCTCTTAGAAACTTAAAACGGATGATATGGGTGGTATAGTAATGTATAGATACATTTTATAATCGAGTAGAGTTCATTTAAAGAAATATAAAAGTTGACGATCCCCCAGTATAGATTTTCCTTCCACAGCATGTTAATATAAAATTAAATGGATTTCATATATTAAGACCCAAAAACCATTATAACTTAATATATTAATCTTCATTTCCAAAAACTCTTTAATATTTTCATATACATGAAGTGATAATGAATACTAAATTGTGAGTGTTTACGAAGGATGTTCAGAATTAGTTACCGTGTGTACTACGCATTTATGAATTGCTGAGAAATTTCCATTATATACCATTTTTCATAGAAAAAGTTAAAAATCAACTAAAATCTATCTCAATCCTTGAGTTTTTTTTTTTTTTTTTTTTTTTTTAATAAAAAATATTTTTAAATAAAAAATATTTATTTAAGACAACTAAATTTTTCAAACTTAAAAACGCATAAGATCGCAAATTTTCTCTCAATGGCAATCGTTTTTATATATTTGTTTTATTTGAAAACTGATGTCACTGTGAAGTACATGTCATTACAAAAGTTGCTTAGTTTATTATGGTTTGTAGCGCTACGATCTACACTTCGCTACAAGAGCAATAATGAAGCTGGGACCTACTGCTTAAAACATGTTAATCAAAAAATTATTAAGTTTTAGAGTAATCTTAGTAATTTTTTGTACTTTAAAATTCCATTGAAAGAATATCAACGTTTTTTGAACTGTTAATTTAGATAAAATTTAAAGTTTAAAATGTTTTAAATTTTAAAAATCTTTAAACATTCTTCAGTTATTATTTTTGCATTAAAGGTTTTTAATTATTTATGAAAATTTTCTACATAAGATTTTACATGGATAAATTTATATTTTTACAGTTACATTTTAGAAAAATGAAATTCTTTACTTACGTTATGGAAAAACATAATTAAATTTGACATATATTGTTTTATTGATATAAACTTTAATGTTGTCTCATAAAAAGATGTTAGAGAAGGATAATTTATTCCCGCAGGATAGTAAGAAAGATACACAAATATGCTTTTTAGCATATAATTTAGTCCGATATATTATATTTATTGTTACAATCTTCAAAGCTCGGTCTGGGGGTTGAATGGACTTTAAGGACTACAGCACGAAAGCAATAATTTATTAGCAATCAGTAGAGAAATACAACACACCGTGCGTACTCTGTAAACCGAGAAATCCACTTAACGACTCTCTCTCGTTTGGGACTCAACCTGCCTTATATAGGCCCGAAGAAACTGTTGGAATATTCCAGAAACCGGAACCGGAACTTGTCACGTATCGCCACACTTGTCAACATTTGGCTACACTTGGCGATATTTGGTGACAAACTTGGAGACAAAAATAGGTATCCAAAGCTACCGCCAACGAGCCGGTATCTCTCCAATTTGGAGAGTTACCATAGAGTCCCATGTTAAATTTAAGGTTCACTTACAAATTCGTAATAATATCAATATTAATTATAAATGAGTTATATTTTTGATTAGTACATTTTAGGACACCTATCTTCTGCGTGCAGTAAAAATGCAATTGGAAATAAATTTTTCAAATATTTTCATACAAACTTTTAAGAAATCTGCTCTTAAAAACAAACTTAATTAGTATATTACATAAGAAAAAAAAGAACCATTTCTTTGAATTGTAATTTTATTAACAATAGTTTTTGTGTTTAAATATTTACATAAAGAGTTTATAACATACAATTTTAAAAGTTTAAAAAATTGCATAAAGTTTCCATATTAGTTGTAGTCATGATTATGAGATTTCCTACACGAAAAAACACGTAATATACTTTAACGTGACTTATTCCATGTTATCACGCACCTCGTTTCTTAATATTAGTTTTCTATTTTTCTTTTGGTTGAGAGGGGTGTGTGCAAGATTAAGATTTCACATTAACTATAATTTTTTATTTGTGAAATTGTTCATTAGGGGTAATATAAAGGACTATAAAATTATCTATTTATGCAAATATGAAATAAAAGGCAATTTGTGTAATTATTAACTAAAAATTGACTAAAAAGATTTGATGGTGATAGAGTAGCCTTTATAATAGCTGTCGTGTCATAAGGAAATTAAAGTGAGGAAGAATTTCTGACCCAATTTGTTTAATGGTTATAATTTGAGTTCCTTTTTCTTTTATTTGTAGTTACGGAAATCAGTTATGTGATATGTTACCATAAAGTTAATAATTTATTTCAATACATTTAAAACAACTATGATTTTTTAATTTTAAATTTTAAGATATATTTTTTTAGTTACTCATTTTACTACTGATATATCACTCGTTATTTTATAGAGTATCTTATGACCAGTAGTAATCTTTATACATTTAAGAATATATCCACTTAACCTAAGTTACCTAATTATAAGTCTAGTTATAAAAAAAAACTCACTCGTTATTTTATAGACTATCTTATCACCAGTAGTAATCTTTATACACTTAAGTATATATCCACTTCACCTAAGTTACCTAATTATAAGTCTAGTTATAAAAAAAGCTCACTCGTTATTTTATAGAGTATCTTATGACCAGTAGTAATCTTTATACATTTAAGAATATATCCACTTAACCTAAGTTACCTAATTATAAGTCTAGTTATAAAAAAAGCTTCCTTATTTTATAGTTTATCATTAAGAGTTGTTAGTTAAATCACTTAGCTACCAGTTAAGTGATTAATCCTAATTGGAGAAAAGTAATCATCGGTACTAAATTCTTATATTATACCTTTATAAGGAATAATATAGAAGAAGAATAAGAGATAATGTATTACTGAATTTTGAACATCTTTGAGGGAGAGGTAATCTTCAATAGGAAGGAATCCGACAGAATATATCAAATTCTTTTATCCTGAAAAATTCAAGGTAGTCGTACACATCATAATCAATTTTTTTTATTCAATTCAATGATTGTTTTGCTCCTCTAAAACATCTTTATGTCTTACAGTCTTATTTTTAAAAAATTTACAATGATGTTTTCCAGCTTGACATTTTTGGTTTTAAATTAGTGATTATATAATCTTCAAGATGTATTACATTTTTTCTCAGCCTCTATCAACTTTTTGGACATTTTCTATTACCGCTTTTCATATACCGCTTTTTAAAACTAGGAATGCTTTAAATCGTGAAGCATTTTCTCAAGATACAGTTTAATAACGCTATATAACAAAAACTTTGTGCTGTTGCTTAGCGATAATGGGATTTGAAATAACGTTATTATTAAAAATTTACTTATCGTTAGAGTAAATAGATAACTAGTTTTGCTTAGATAAAAATAGTAAGCATATCGTAAAAAGTGGAAGTAACTAAGCCCTCAAAAACACAATTTTAATGAATATTTTTAGACAAAAATGTATGAAATTGCGTTCAAATTTTAAGCAAAAATTATATTTTTTGTAACTTTTTGAGCATTATATGTTGTTTTAAGTTGAAACATTATTCTTACTTATTTGAAGAATACCTTTAAAAGTTGAATTTTATAAAATCAGATATTCTCTTGTTCCCCTGAATGTAATTTTTATTCTATTATGCAGAAGTATAAATACGTTACACAACTAACAGTTGACATAATTTTTATATAACTCAATGCTAATTGCACCTAAATACAAATACAATGATAAATATTTTCTTGTAATGAAAAAAATCAATACCTCTTTTATTCTCGAGGATGTAACTATGACATATCATAATCTACATGATTGTTTTTCACTCTTATTTTAGCAAAAGGTAATATACTTTGCTATGAAAACAATATGAATCATCCAGCAAAATTCTGCATGCTTTGTTCAAATCCAGGCATAATTCCTTTAATATGAAAAATAAGAGGCATATTCAAAAATAAATTGAGTAAGATGGAAGGGACTTACAGTAAGAAAATATGCAGTACTAAAAACGTGACGTAAGGAAAGGGGCAGTTCACACAAGAAATGATAAACATCTCTGTTGTCTCTTCGTTACTAAGCGTTTTATACGTAATATATATCGTACGTCATATACATCGCGAACTATTTCCATTTCAATTTCAACAGTTTCTATTACATATTTCTATTTATAGATATGTATATGTAAGTATGTATAATATATATGTATAGCTATGTATAGTAAGTTGAGACCGCGATATCCTGGTTGGTAGAGCGTAAGACTCGTAACCGAAAGGTGGTGAGTTCTGTCTCCGTCTCGGTGGAAGACCGCCGTGTTGCTAATGGCACTTGGGGCACGTTAAATATGTCGAGACTGCAAAGTCCTCCAAGTTCCCATAACTAATTATACCTCGAGGGTACTGAATCAGGGATCAGTCGTCTCTGGTTTGGATCTAAATTCTGACTTGCAGATGGATGAATGATTGTATGAATGAGTTCAACAGGACCCTATAAAGGTTGTGTCGTGTGTGTTCGAGCTAAGTAGTCCTTTCCCTCAACGGTGCTCATTAACAACGAAAGGCGCACACTTTTGCCTTAATTCGAAAGAGCAGTCATCATTTCCAGAACCTCAATATTATGCATATTTATCATAGTTTATGTCAAAAAAAGTAGTCACTCACCCGTACTATCATTGGGACTGTAACCTTCTGTTGGGTTATTTTCGAGGTATCAAACTCATGCCTACCTATTTAGCAATAGGATAATGTTTACATACATGAAATAATTGATATAAAATCATATAATTTGTATTTAATTTTACTCCAGAACCTCAATATTATGCATATTTATCATAGTTTATGTCAAAAAAAGTAGTCACTCACCCGTACTATCATTGGGACTGTAACAGTCTGTTGGGTTACTTTCAAGGTATCAAACTCATGCCTACCTATTTAGCAATAGGATAATGTTTCACCTTAACGGTACTCGTTAACAACGAAAAGACCACACTTTTGCCTTAATTCGAAAGAGCAGCGCTCATTTGGACTTGGTATGACCGACTGGCATTAGACACAACCAGCCAGTATGTCACGTTAGTGATCAGCAATCGTTTCAAACCTCCTATGATGTTATTTATAAAAAAGGAAAATTAAAAAGTTTTATTTGGTATTACCTATAAAATAAGTACAGCAAAATAGTTTTATAATAGATAAAGCAATTTGTCAGGATTTCAGTCTAAGTAATTGCCGAAGAAATATATAAAAAATATATGTGCACAGTTTAAAAAACCATAAATTGTCGATACAAATAGAAATCGCCGGACGATTACTAAATAGTTAGGGTACTGATCTTCGGTACCGGAGTTCATGGGTTAGAATCCCACTTTGGCATGGACGT
>CM063498.1:13324132-13377483 GCA_032207245.1 Pardosa pseudoannulata
CGGGATTTAAATGAAGTATAATTTTAACAATACGTTAATTGCTCGGTACAATTTTTCCGGAATGTCGAGGAAAGAAGGGAATTTTTTCCCTTTCTTATTTGGGTGTAATTTTCATTTACAGGGATATTTTATTTTATCTGAGTTTAAATAGAACAAAAAATCTTTATCTAGTGTTTATCTAATAAAAATAAAATTTTGATCACGAGGATAAGAATTTACAGTTTCGTTTTTCTTCCTAAATGTAAATAAATCTGAAGTAGCGTGGTCTTAAACAAACAAATGAATATGGAAAAGAAAATTTTATGTATAGTGGATTTTCTTTTTCTGTAAATAAATGTTACATTTTTAAATGAATGAAAATGATTCTTCGTTTTTAATTACTGCCCTTAGTATGAATATTTTGTATACGTTCCGGATTAGTTAGTAGAATTCAAACCCACATTACAGAATCATTAATTAAAATAGTTTTGTTTACAAAAACGTAGCCTGTGGAGCTTGTAACCTAACACAAAATTAATAAAAATTTAATATGGCCATTTAATCTAATTTCAAAAATTTTCACTTTCTTTTCAAATTTAAATCATAGTTATTCTTGTTATATATGGTCAGTTTTATAATTTTTTTTATCTTTTATTTAAAACTAGTTATGAAAATTTAATCTTTTTTATCATACTACAAAACTACCAGTTATAGTATAACGGGTTCTGTTTCCTTTTTATTCGAAAGATTTTTTGTCCAGGGTAGCTTGTCTAAATTTGAGGAGAAAACTTTTAACATTTATTGAAATCAAATAAAATAAACATATGCTTTATGACTGGAATTTTTTATCTACATATTTCTTTATTGAAAGAAAACCTCTATATAAAATCCCATTCTGAGATATTGGATTGAACATGAATTTTATTTAATACGTTACTACATTAGTACTACAATAATAATAAACCAAGCAGTGAATCGTATTACTAACAACTCATGACTAATTATTTCTATTATTTGATCATGAATCTATGATTTTATCCGGTATATTACTTTTGTATGCTTAAAATATGCTAATACATGTTTTGATTCATGTTATATGTCGTATAGGTCTCGTTTAAATTTAAGTATTTACCTATGATCAAATTTATAGTGGTTATTTATTTAGTTAGTCAAAAAGACCAAATATTTATTGGGTTGCGTTGTGTATACTATTTAAGTTTAAATTCAACCACAGGTTCTGAGAGACTACAGACTTAAAATTAAAAAAATAAACTAATAAGCTAAATTAAAAGTAACTGAAAGCAACTTAAAATAAAAAAAGCAAATTTATTACAATGATATATACCCGACTAATATAGAAATATTTGATAGTTTCATAAGATTTACTTTTACAACACGATCAATTAGGTGCCACACTAATTAAGATTTGAAAATAATAATTTCCAATCACTTAGCTAACTATATATATATATATAAGAGAGAGGATCAAATCTCAAATTCAAATATATATAATGAGTACCTTTGTAGATCTATTTGGTGTGCCAGGAACACCGCTGGTTGGTAGCTGTCCAGGACTGGCTATAAGTAATCTCGACTGGTGTAGTTGAAGTTTTCAATCTTCCGTACCACCTCTGGTCAGGTTCTTCCTTCTAAGTGTTTGGGGGTGCGGCCGTAATATTGCGACACAGGAACACTGCTGTTAGTCGGGAGAAGTTCCAACGTTTCCGGAGTCTCTGTCGAACTCAAGGTTGGCCTCCCGAAGTCTCACAGTCACAATCGTCTCCTCCGACTTCTGACCTCTAACAGTCGGACTTTTCTACTCGACTATCAAACACTGACAGTCGGATTCTCGACTCGACTGCCGAACACCTCCTTCTTGACTTTTCTTATTTTATATTATTTTCATCTCTGTCCTTTCTTACTTCTTTTCGTCCAACCGGGAGAGTTGTCTAATTCTATTGGTCTCCTTTACCCCGCCTTGAAACCGCAAACATTTGAAACCCTTGCCCCTTCAAATTGGGCATTGTCCCTTAGGGATTCATAAATAACTCCACAAAGGTACATTCTTATTTAGTGTCATGTACGGAGACGCGATTTTAACCTGGGACTGGGATCAGAACCCCGCCAGAGAATCCCGCACACGACGAAAAAATCCGTTGAATTAATTTTTATTGTCCTCTCCCGTTTACAAAAGATGTGATGATGTCAGATTTAGATCCCAAGCAATTCACTTCACGTTTTATTTTTAGCAATTATATTAATTAATCAATCATATTAATTATATCAGTTATATTAATTATTAATTATATTAATGATCTAAATCGCCTTACCACATTATAGTAACAAATAAAATTTAAGAAATAAACTATATATTTAGAAACTAAATTATTTAGTAAACAGTTAAGGGATCATATAAGTAAAAGCATAAAATCAATTTTATTATTAGACTTAGTGAACAAATAATAATAAAAATATTTCCTGCACTTAACCAATTCTTTAAAGAACTTCTTTTAATTTCGTCTAATCCCCTATATAACAAAAGACGAAATTTGTGTAACATTTATTGAAAACAAATAAAATAAACATATGTTTTATGACTGGAATTCTTTTTATCTACATATTTCTTTATTGAAAAAAAATATAAGGATATAAATGACATTCTGACATATTGGAAAGAAGATGAATTTTATTTAATACTTTAGTACTGTAGTAATATTCAACCAAGCAGTGAATCGTATTACTAACAACTCATGACTAATTATTTCTATTATTTGGTCATGAATCTCTATGATTTTATCCGGTATATTACTTTTCGAATGTTTACAATATGCTAATACATCTTTTGATTCATGTCATTATTATATAAAATCTAAGAAGTAACTATATATTTAGGCACTATGTTATTCAGTAAACCGTTAATGGATCAAACAAATAAAAATATAAAATTAATTTTTGTATTGGATTTAGTGATCAAATATTTATAAGAAAATTTCCTGCATTTAACCAATTCATTAAAGAACTTCTGATAACTTCGTCCAGTCCCCTATATAGCAAGAGTCATTTTCAAGCTCTAAATTATTTCCCAAGCAGTTAATCAATCATATTAATGAAAACATAAGATTAATTTTTATTGTTGGATTTATATTTGGATATATTTGATTAATAAATTTATGCAGGTTGCATCACCTGGAATCATTTTCAAATCAACGATCTGAGTTATTTTGTTAGCAATATTTGTAAATGAAATTGTACATTTGATTATATATTATAATTACACTAGTTAGAATAAAAAAGGTAATACAATAGGCTTATGATACTAGATAAAAAAAAACATACATCTGACAAATGCACTTACCCTAAAATAAGGAAAACATCCTTGGTTATAAATCATTGCTTATTTATGGAAAGAAATAAAGTACCCAGCACAGAAATTAATTCTACACTGAATGTCACAATATTATTCCTTGGGAATTCTTCCAAAGAAAACCTTTAGTGTTACCAATGTACATACCCCAGAAAACTAACATTAAAATTTAATATCTTTTAAAGGTTTTGATGTCCTTTCATAATCAACTTTAAAAATTCTTTTCTTACAATTTTACAAATTTAAACAAATTTTTATCTTCAATTGAAAAATAAATTTAACACATGTCTTTTAATTATTTAATATGTGTAAAAAACTACACTGGGAAATATTGTAAATAAGAAAAGTACATAATAGCTAAAAAGTTAATACACAAAGTATATAAAGTTTCTTATTGAAAAAAAGAAAAGTCAAAATTCAGCGATGTCTGTAACCAGCGCTGTATGGGGAAATCGTCATTTAAGATAAATCTTTGCGTATTTATGAAAAGAACTAAAGTACCCCCCACTCTAAAAAAATCTACACTGTAAATGTTAAATTATATATTATTCCTCCGGAATTCTTCATTTCTCCGATAATTTTATCCAGACAAAAAGAAGCAGACGAAGAGTTTTCCGCAGAACTGCTTATTCAATTTAGAGTTTTGCATTGATTTAAAGAACTTTACCTGGATCTCCAGGCTGCAATTAAGACTGAACAATCCGTATTTAAAAATGCAAGAGATAAACATTCTTCAATGGGAAAACTACCCAGAAGAGCCGTTTAGTGTTATTTTCTTCTTCAGAGAATTCAAATGCGTGGGAAATTTCTCAATAGAGGTACCTTCGTGGGATTTAAATGAAGTATAATTTTAACAATACGTTAATTGCTCGGGATAATTTACAATTCCTTTGAATGTGAAGGAAAGAAGGAATATTTTTCCTATTTTGTCTTATGTTTAATTAAAGTGAAATTTTATTTTGTTTGCATTTACATACAGCAAAAATATCTTATCTTAAGGGTGTATCTTAAGTAATTTTTTTAGTATCGAGGTTATAAAGAAATAAATCTGGAAAATGTAATGTTAAATTATGAAGTATAATTTTAAGAATACGTTAATTGCTCAGGATAATTTACAATTCCTTCTGAATGCGAAGGAAAGTAGGAATCTTTTTCCCTGTCTTATTTTTAATTACAGGAAAATCTTATTTTATATACAGCAATAAAATCTTTATATACAGCGAAAATGTAATGTTAAATTATGAAATATAATATTAATAACACGTTAATTGCTCCGATAATTTACAATTCCTTCTGAATTCAAAGGAAAGAAGGAAATTTTCCCCTATTTTTTCTTATTTTTAATTACAGGGAAATTTGCATTTATATCCAGAAAAAAATCTTGTTTTAAGGGTGTATCATACGTAATTTTTTTAGTATAGAGATTATAAAGAAATAATTCTGGAAAATGTAATGTTAAATTATGAAGTATAATTTTAACAATACCTTAATTACTCGAGATAATTTACAATTCCTTCTGAATACAAAGGAAAGAAGGAATCTTTTTCCCTATCTTATTTTTAATTGCAGGAAAATTTTATTTAATATACAGCAATAAAATCTTTATATAAAGTAAAAATGTGATGTTAAATTATGAAGTGTAATTTTAATAATACGTTAATTGCTCGTTATAATTTACAAATCTTTCTGAATTCAAAGAAAAGAAAGAAATTGTTTCGATATTTTTTCTATTTTTAACTGCAGGGAATTTTATTTTATTTGCATTTATATACTGCAAAATATATCTCATCTTTAGGGTCTATCTTAAGTAATTTTTTTCGTACCGAGGTTTTAAACAAATAAATCTAGAAAATATCTAATTAAATTATATGTTAAATTATGAAGATATTAAGTTATATATACGGTTACATTTTTTAAATGACATGAAGAAATTTTCTCTTTTTTTTAATTTCTGCTGTTAGCAAGATATTTTATATAATTTTGAATTCCAATATAAACATCCATGTCTGTAGTTGTGTTTCAAACCCATGTTAATGAAATAATCTATGTTTAAAAATATTAATCTTCAAAACTTACAACTTATCATCCATTACAGAATTAATATTAAAATTTAACCTATTTCTCATACTGTCTGAATTCTTTTAACACCATGATCAAATTTTCTTGTGTCATGTTCACATTTTTATGATTTTTGGAGCTTGAATTAATAGCTAGAATATAAATTGCTATTCCATAACATTATACATTCATACATGTTATTTCATGCATACTATAATATATGTTAATAAAAGAAATTCTGCGATGCACGTTAAATATAAAAAATGTGCCAGTTGAAATCAGAAAAATGGAAAATACACCAGGTTCTATGATATTATAGAAAAAGAAAAATATATAATTCAAGAATACATCTAAAATAGGCGAAATTACTTTCAATATAAATCCTTGTGTACCTTTTAAAATAAGTGTACAAAAAATGTCATTTAAGAATGGTGAAACATTCATCAGTTGGTCTATCTGATTACCTACATGAATTATTTAACGTCATTCTAGTTTCTTCTTCAAATACAAATATTTCAATGAAAGCAGATTTTTCAGGTTTAAATGAAACATTAATTTTATCAATACGTTAATTTTGATGTAATAACTTACGTTAATTCTAGTTCTCCGTTAATTCTAGTTCTAATAACTTACCTTTCTTTTCTAAGTATGAAAAGATAATTTTCCCTTTTTAATTTTAGTCTATTTCTTAGTATGTAAAATTTTCACATTACCAATGTTTAAATATATCAAAAATATACTTTAACTCATTATTAGTCATGTGCGGAGGTTCAAATACATACTTTTTTGTATCTAAAAATAAACCTTAAAAAGTGAAATAATTAACAAAAATATATATGTGGAAAATAAAAATAAAAATGTTTTGAAGTAATTACTGTAAAAACTAAAATTGCATGAACATTTTTTTCTCACTATTAAATGCTACTCTAATCATGGCATTTTTTATATATTAGGAAGAGTCAACATCCATAACAGAGGCATTTAAAACCACATGCCAGAAACAGTAGTTAACCCTTTCGAAGTGCATGAGAAGATTATTTCCCACCTACATTATCTTACAAAATACACTTGTTGAAAGAGCATTATAATATATTGGTCCTTGCTATTACAAAAATGGGAAAACTGATTCCCTCTTAAATTCTGCTGTGTCATCTAATGTTCGATTAATTGAATAGAATTAGCATTTCTGTTTTGAACGTTTGAAAACCTTGTGTGAGAAATTAATGGCCCACGGAAGGGTTAAGTTAGCTTTTCATTTGAAAAAGTTACCTTTAAGGAATCACAAATTAATACCTAATGCCTAACAAACACTGGAAATTAATATACTTTTATTACTTTTAGGCTTTTTTTTTTACAAAATCTCTTTCTTTGTTCATTTAACATATTTTAAATTTTATGAGTTTTTTTATTTTTAATTTTAACAAAAATTGGAACTTCCATTCCATTGCATATAATACGATTTTCAGGCATTTTTAAATAATAGTTATTAAACGAAAATATAATATTTATGGAAAATATTGCCGCCTAAAGAAGCTCAGTGGCCGAATGGTCAAAGCACGAGATCCAGACCCAAAGATTGTGGGTTCGATGCTCGGCATGGCTCTTGATCCAAAGTGTGGATTTTTAATTTTAAAATGTTGTTTATTGTTGCTTTATGTTCTCGAACATTCTAGATCTTTCTTTAATATGTAAATATGTTATTTCTTGATTATTCTGTTCGGGTATAAAGGCTGATACCCACTAGTTCTAGGCAACTTCCTGATCTTGTAAAGTTGCGAGTTGCTACTTAGCTTCAATAAATTCATCTGTTAAGTGATTTGTTCATTCGAATCTTCGTGACAATATAGTAGTTTGAATCAGCGAAAGAGGATAATATACCTATTCTGTGATTCTAGTTGTAAAAATTTTAAACTCAGTAAAGTCACTCTAAAATAGGGAAAATAGCCTTGAGTATAAATTTTTGCGTACTCATGTAAGAAAAAGCAGTCCAGCATAGAAAAATATATTTCATTACAGACTGTAAATTTCTAAATATTATTACTCCAGAGTTCTTTATTTCCCATATTCTGCAATCTAGATAAAAAAGAAACATTCCCTGAACTGTTTATTCAACTCAGAATTCTGCATTGATTTAAAGCGGTTCTCTAGGATGCAATTAAGAACGATTCTACCACATTTAAAAATACAAGAAATAAACATTCTTCAATGGGGAAAACTACCCCGTAGAGCCATTTAGTATAATTTTCTCTTTCAAATACGTGGGAATTTCTACAACGTAGGCAGGTTTGTCGGATTTAAACGTAATATAAATTTAACAATACGTTAATTGCTGGGGATAATTTACCATCCCATATAAATTACCAGAGAAAGAGGATATTTTTTCACTTTTTAATTGTTGTCTAAATTTTATTTAAAGAAAAATTTCATTTTATCTGCGTTAAAATATAACAAAAAATTGTATAGTTTGTGTTTAACTAATAAGAAATTTCAAGTCAAGTAATCGAATAAGGATGTACAGTTTTCGTAAATAATCGTGAAAGAGTGAAATTATAAGCAAGTAAATAAATATGAGAGAGAAAGCATTTTTTAAAATTATTGGTGTATTTTATCTGATTTTTTAAGTAACTACTGTTACGTTTTAAGTGGTATGATAGCGTTTTCTGTTTTAAATATTTGTGTTTGTTATTAGATTACTAAATTGTAAACATAAATAATAAAAAATAACAGCTACTTAAGTCGTTGAATTAAATAAAATTTTATAAATTTCTAAAAGTGTTATTTTAGGAAATTAAAAAAAAAGTTAGTAGAAGATTAATTTTCCTCAGACTAACATTCATATGAAATAACCTAAAATTTGACAGTTTATTATGTTTAAAATTTCGAAAATTTTAATGGTAATTGATCTAGTTCATTTCAAGATTTAATAGGCTGAACGAGGACCGAATAGTTTGTTCGTTAATCTTCGGTGCCGCAGTTTGTGTATTAAAATCTTATTATGGAATGGATGTTTGTAGTGAACCGGAATCGGCTTTAAGCTGTAGGTCCCGGCCTCATTTGCCCTCGTGTTGTAAAAAAAGTACACCGTAGCTCTCCAAACGAAACCAAATCAAGATTTGATCAATATTGTATATCTTCATCTATGCGAATAGAAAATACTAGTTTACATTTCATTATTAATTTTTTTAGTAGTAAAATAATTCTACGTCTTTGTTTTTCCCAAATTAAAAAATATGCTAACATAAATTTTAAATTTTTATGTTCTTTAAGGCTTAATATTTATTTTCACAATAATACAACTACATAAAATCTATATAAAAATGAAATTAAAAATCAAAAGCGATCTTTTCTCTTATATCAGTCACTATTTCATAATTGTATGGCATTCAGTGAACTTTCCACACCATCCAATCTTAAAATCACTTTAAATGGATATTCACATGGTATTGACTAAGGAATTGTGTTTTCAATCCATTCCATTTATTTCAGCTTTGAAAGTACCTATCAGTTAGTATCCACTATATAAGATCAAAAATAAAAATCTGCATTTTAGTTCAGAGAAAGATAAAATTCTTTATAGATTTTTTATATTTGACAGTAAATTTTTACATTTTTATTTTCATTAGTTTTTTTTTTTTTTAATTTAGTTTTAAATATTTTTGGTAAAATAATTTTTAATATCAGCCGAGAGATGGCGCTGATTTTCGGTACCGAAGTTCGTAGGTTCGAATCACACTGCAGCATGAATATCCATATCCTTTCGAAATCGGCATTAAGTAGTTGTCTCCTGTATCATTAGCCCTCGTGTCTCAAAAAAGTAGACCGTAGCTCTCCAAAACAAACCAAATCAAATTATTAACGTTTGATCTTATAAGGAAAAATATTAAAATATTTTATATATATAAGTTTGTAATTTAGAGTTTAAATATTTGTATCATGCAGGAATGATTTACTCGGATTCAATTTTGTTGATTGCACTTTGGTATCAGCAACATCCACAATGGTTTTCTTATGCTGAATGTTGAATTTTTTCTAGTAACTCCTGACTTTTCAGCTTAACTAGTTAACCGGATAACTCTTCAAAAGTATTCTGATATATATTATAAACTTCTGAACGCTTTTCTTATGCATTTTTACATCAAAACTTTAACTTCAACTAGGTTATATAATAATTGCTTGTAGTGGATCTAAAACGAATTCTGTATTATCCATATTTACTTTCTGTCTACCACCTGACTTAAATAATAAAAAAAAAAACTAAAAACAGCTTCAATTAAGCAAAAGGAATTCTATCTTGATTTTCGGCCTCTGATCTAATATAGCATAAATCATAAGTAATGCAATAGACAGTTTTAGCTATGGAATTTTTCACAACTTTTTTGAACATGTATGTAAGTTTGTGTTTTCATTTTGTTGATAATTACAATTAACTATGAATTATTTAAATTAAAACTTATATTTAATAATTATTCAAGGAACTTGAGTATCATGCCTTATTTTTTGTAAAATAATAGTTTTTAATATTATATCTTCGTCACATGTATACTTCTGTTCTAGCAGCCCTATAGGATTTAAAAATACTTTTAACATACATCGTAAATGCAATATAACATGCTATTGCCAATATTCCGTGAGCCATATACGTCAGAATTGGATGTGCGTGGCATTTATAAAGCTTACGATTCATTTATTATCTATGACCCTTTAAACTCGTTCAAAATTACCTCACTCACATGCATCTATCATTGCGTGAGTATAAAGTTTTATACTTGATTGAGATTTAAAATACGTAGTATACCTCAAATGAAATT
This sequence comes from Pardosa pseudoannulata, assembly GCA_032207245.1. Taxonomy (NCBI): domain Eukaryota; kingdom Metazoa; phylum Arthropoda; class Arachnida; order Araneae; family Lycosidae; genus Pardosa; species Pardosa pseudoannulata. Next base: position 13,334,342 of record CM063498.1, read on the forward strand.
CGTAACTTTTTGTTTTGTAAACTAAAGATAAGTTCTTAGCAAACAGTATGTAACATCCTTCAATTCATATATATATATATATATATATATATATATATATATATATATATATATATATATATATATATATATATATATATATATATATATATATACATATATATATATATATATATATATATATATATATATATATATATATATATATATATATATATATATATATACACATATATGTATATATATATATATAATGATATTTTAAACTAAAAAAAACTAACCAACATAATAAGTCTATCCTAAAATAAATTTTGAGTGATTCTATACTTTTATGGCGAAACTTGGTGACTAGCTTTTGTTCTTTCTGTCGAATTGACTAGTACGAAAACACACAAATCAATTCTTGCTGACCCCTCTCTTTTTACATAACGCATTATATAATTAGTTTCACTTCATTCTCATCATTAAACTTTCCATTAGTGATTAACCATTAAGAACCCTGATTGGCTGGCTCACACACCTGTAAATTGTGATATACGGATTTATCACCTCAGATACCTTCGGGTTGGTTTGGTTTGGTTTGGAGTGCTACGGTCTACTTTTTGCAACACGAGGGCTAATGAGACCGGGACCTACAGCTTAAAGCCGATTCCGAACGGCTACGAACATCCATGCCATTGCGGGATTCGAACCCACGAACTCCGGTACCGAAGGGCAGCACCCTAACCAATCGGCCATCGTTCGGCCAGATACCTTCGGGAGATGGTGTTACAATAAGTTGCATTTCTCTTCATCGATGTTAAACGAGGGACGAATGGTTAGAATCCTGATCTTCGGTACTGGAGTTCATGGGTTCGAATCCTACTGTGACATGTGTGGTTATAGCCATTCGGAACGGCATTAAGCAGTAGATCCGGGTGTCACTAGCTCTCGTGTTGGAAAAAGTGCTTCAATGCTCCAAAATAATCTTTCTCTTCATCCAAAGTTATTTATTTTCTCTTTCTGTTACATTTTTCCTTACAACTGTGCCCAAGGAAATATAGAATTTCTTACCTTTGTGATATGCGAAATTGTCTATTACATATACATATATATATATATATATATATATATATATATATATATATATATATATATATATATATACATATATATAATACAATCATCATGTAAGTCATCTCTTGCAGAGTGGCTATACACTTTAGGACCATGTTAGTATTACTTTCAGTTCTCATTGTGTATTTCTAAACACTTCATATCATATAGAGTCTATATCGGTTATATGGTCAGCTCAGCGGTCCAGAAAAATCAGACTATATAAGCGGGGTGACTATATATGCGGAAATTTATTAGCTTACCTTATTAATCAAAGTGCAGCATAGGTACATTCATGTTCAATGTATTTAAAAACAATCAGGTATATAAGTTTGCTTCCTTTTGTTGATTGTGAACACAACTTTTTCTAAGTCCCTAATAAATTTTAAATGATCATCTGCTGCTTCGGAATTAGTAAAATTACACCTGAGATCATGTATGAGAGAGATAACTTCAACCAATAAACAGACAGATGTCTACTTGTTATCAGTGGGGGGTGAGAACGGAGAGAGGTGGAAAACTTCGTCGATGAGTCTATACAAGCAAGAAAGGGGGAAAGGGAGGGAAATAAAGGCTTGGATTCCTCTCCGATTTCGCATAACTTCTAAAAAAACGAAAAGGAAAACACGAAATCTCGTTGAAAACATAAAACTGGCCACATAACCGGTAACAAGAAAAAGAAAATGACTGTATAAGCGGTGAGCTTTAACACATGTTCCCTATTAAGTTAGACGGGACTTTAGAAAACTGACCATATAAGCGAGTGACCATATAGCCGGTACTGACTGTCTTAGTATTATAACATCTTCTGACTAACCTCTCGAGTGATATAAAAATCTATATTAGCAAACATCAAGTTTAAATAACTATTTTTGTAAGGATTTTTCAAAAATTACTCAAAAATTCCTCATTTAGTAACTTTGCGTTTGCTGGAAATAATCATATGAAGTTTTTTTTCCGTATATTTGATTACATTAACCAGGATAGGAAGAAATATTTAAAAAAAATTTTTAAAAAAATTCCACATTTGAAAAGTTAAATTTTTTGTGTGTTTTTAGCTTTTATTTTTCAAATTATTTCTTACATTTTGTTTTTGTTATAAGTTACAAAAGTTTGTAATTAGTGTAGAACCTATAATGATATTTTAAAATTTAAAAATGTTAGTCAGCATTCATCTACATATAACTTACTTTTTAATTTAGAGGCCGCAACTTGTTAGTTTACTTAAGAATATTCTGCTTGTGTAGCAGAACCTTAGTTCAGTCTTTGCTACAGAATGGTTCTTTATTCGAAATAGTCTGTTCAGCAAAAGTCTATGCAGCTGATGAATTATTAATTCTTGAATGGAAACTATTTACTGCTCTAAAATATTACTATATCAGTCTATGAACAATACAAATTGACAATTGTATTTTTAAAATTATGATCGAAAGCATCATTAAGTTTATAGATATTCATTTTATTAAATGATATAATGTATCGAATGGCTCATTTAAAGCCTCATGGATATTTCTCCATTAATTAACAAAATGACTAGTTATAGTTTCAGCATTGAATGTTGTTGTTGACTTTTGTATTACTACTCTTTGTAAGTATTTGGTCATCTAAAAGGGAACACACTTTATTTCTGTAGAAAAAACATACCGAAGAGTTTAGGATACTCAACTTACTATAATTCTTGAACAATCTGCTTCATGGTATCATGGAACAGTTTAGTAATAATAAAGGCAAGGATTGCAGTCAATTTCTGTTGTTACAAATCCAATCATCACGAGGAATTCAAAAGCCTCTAAAACGTCAAAGAGTACTGTCGAGATATCTAAAATGTTTTTGTTGGCAAAACAGAAACCATCAACAATCTGGACGGAGAGATTACGTTAGTTTGACATCAATAGTAATCTGGAAAGAGCTTTTTTCCAGCTGGAAATGAATTACAATAGTATGTTTATTCTTGAATTGAAGAGATCAACCAGGCTTCTACCAAATTACCATTCATGATTGGTTGGATTTTCTCAAACCTTATGTATTTCCATCTTTTTTTATATGAGGAGATTTCAGATAAAGTAAGGGCTAACCCTTATGAAGGATTTCAGCAGAAGCAGTCATGGCCAATTGATCAGCTAATTATTTGTCCTGAAGTCTAGCCTGGAAGTCTGGCATCATCTGGAAGGGGAAGACTTTATCAGCTTGATGCTAATGGTAATCCGGAAAGAGTTTTCTCTAGATGGAAATTAAACACATTATTGCTCTTATTTTTGTAATGAATAGATCAACCAGGGCTACTACCAAAATACCATGCATGGTTAGTGGCATCTTCCTAAATCTTATTTATTTCCATCTTTTTTATGAGAAGATTTCAGAGAAATGTGGGCTAATCTGCATAAATGATTTCAGCAGAAGTATTCTTGGTAAAGGCATCAGCTAAGTTTTGCCATGAACTTCGCAGTGGAATAGAACCCATTTAAAATAAACAGTGTGCACCAATTCAGAAGAATAATAGCGAAAGTTTAGTAGTGATTTTAGACTCCTCTATGTATAATAAAACATATAGATCTATTTTCAAAATACAATTTTTCGTTTTGAATCTTAAGTGTTTGATTGATATGTTCAATTTATGATCAAAAGCATCATTAAGATTACTGACATTCCCATTGCTAATTGATATGGAGTATCTAATGCTTCATTTTAAAACCTCGAGAATCTTTCTTCGTTAATTAGCAAAATTAATAATTATGTTTTATAATTTTATGTTATTTTGAATTTTTGCTTTACCACTGTATTAAAAGGCTTTATATACATTATGAATGTACCACATTAATATGTCATTCTGTTTATAGCTCTATTCACAACTGCTAATTCCTCTTATCTCTAAATTAAAGGTCATGTTATGCAGAAAAAACCCAACAAATTGAAGTGCGGTTAAAGATAAATATGCAATCCCTTCCTAAAAAAATACTTGTTACCAAAAATATAGAGTATAATGACTTATAGAAGTGTGATGCGAATTGAAGTTATTAGCTCTATAAGTAGCACTTAAATATCAATTTATTTGTAATTAATTTATAAAAGTTAGTTCGATACTTAAATTTTCAATAGTAAAACGTTTAAGCAAATCGTTCAAATATTGTACAAGTTATATTTCAGAATATCCCATAAAATTTTTAGTATATATGATAGGGCATTTTATCTTTTAAATTATAATCTCTACTTACTTTTCCGATGAAACTTTCTATAATGTTAAAATATTCCAGAGGAAGGTAAACGTCTTCAAGGAGCATTATCGTAAAGATCAAATTCCAAATAATAAACATTAAATGTCTCTAAAATGAAATTATATTTTATCTTATACCCAAATATAAATAAATATATAAAATTGAAAATTAAATGTTAAATTTTGAAGCAAATCGTTTGAAAATTGTAGAAGTTCATTTTCCGAAGATCACCTAAAATTCCTTAGTATATATAATGGGTCATTTTATCTTTAAATGATAAAAAAAATTCATATTCAAGTGGAAATAGATGCTATTGGGCTGTGTGATAAGAAACATTTAGATAAATTTCACCATTTAATTTGACTCTCTCATATGGTATCCCTATAATAAAATCTGTTTGTAAAAGAAGATTAAAATATAAAAGAAATATTTTCTTAAGCACAAAGTACTTGCAAATGGTAACTTTTGCAGATAAACTTACAGATTCACAATATAGCTGGTTGTAAGGTTAATCCTACATTAGAAAAATACTTTTTTACTATAGAAGTCTGATAGACTGTCCTTAAAATTCAATCCAAGAATTTTTTTCTCTCCGGAAGTGTTGCTTTTGGCGATATTCCAAACCATGAATTTATCCACTGACAGCCTCTAAGATGAAACTAGTGTTGAAACCTGAGTATTGCAGCCAGTAAGAGGGCAATCTATCACTAACACATACGCACAGTCAGTTGTTAAACAGTAGAAAGGTTTCAAACATTACATTTTTGATGTATTATTAGCTCGAAATAAAACACAAAGTGTGGTACCTCTCGACTGCGCTCTGTGCAACTTTTTAAAGTGAATCGAAAACAACTCGGACGATTTTTTGTACTTGATTGAGATGTTCCTTCGGAATAGCGAGTTCCTCAGTGATTTGGGTGAAATTATTGGCACTTCTGAGAATACCAACATGTAAGATAAAAGGGATCCGGTCCTTAAAGGTAGAAGGAGTAAAATAAATAACGGAAACTGAATGGTAAGACATTAAAATATTATATTTAAAAATTTATTACTATTCCCCATCATAGCAACGTAATAATAATACAAGACACACAAAAAACAGTTATTAGTTAACTCAAAATAATGTATAATTATAGTTTGCATATATACCTATTTATGCCTAGTGTTTCATTTTTGGGCTAAAAGTCCTGTGGGAGTTTTATGAAAACTGTTGTTTAAAGAAATTAATGTGACTTAATTTTACATTAATTTGAAAAATTTAATGTTATATTACATGTGAAATGTTTGTTCGTCTATCCCATTCAATACTATTGACAAACACTCTGAGGCAAATCTGAATTTTCATAAATTAATAACAATGCAACGATCGGTTTGATTGCTTTTCCAGTTTGGATGTGGCAAGAGATTTGAATAAAAAGATGAAATATTTTTTGTAGAATGATATAATTTTTGATGTATTTTTTCTAGCGAGTAAATATAAATTTCATACATAAATAGTAGTATTTTATTCTCCAGCATAAATGGGTTAAAGTTAAACTGTTAAGTATCTATACATATATATTTTATCCATCCTTGATCAGAAGATGCTCGAATGCATAAAGTATGCTCTTCGGTAACCGGAGTACCTGGGTGTGATTCCCACTTTGGCGCGAATGTTCGTAGATTCTGTTAAATTTTTGTCTTCAAATTTAAATTTGATATTGATTATTCTTCCTGGTATCCTTACATTCATTTATCCCGAAGATTAGAAGGAATAAAGGTTAGAAGGAAATTTTATTTAAACCAAATATTTATCGGGCATGGGGCGTTTCCCTTCCACCAGGCTAGATTCTCTAATAATCTCAATAAGATGTTGGTGTAACAAGGATGATGGGTCTGCTGACCATATTATTTATAGTTGTGAATTAGTTAAAGAAATTTGGGAAAAGTATTTTCTCAAAAACTTTTTATTTGTTAATTTGTTTAATTTGTGTAACTAGCTTAAATCAAGGCGAGGTTTATTGTTTATAATGAAGTATTTTTTCTCTTTGTCAATGGATTGTTTAAAACAATTCCTTTGTACAAATGTTCCCTACTGTAATGTATTTTGTCATATACTGTTCTAGACGTAAAAAAATTCTTTTATCAATAAAGTAAGTCTATATCACAGGAAAGGAAATTTTTTAGGCGGTTTCGCTTTCTCGTGAGTTTAAGATTTAATTTCGTTTGTTGGTTTTGGCTCAGGGTTGTTATCCTGACGATTAGTTATCATTTTCCCGTATGGCTTAAACTAGGTAGGGTTATAAATAACTTACTGGAATCCTTACGTATTACCTAAAAGTTGGTTTTCAGAAATTTCCTTTCTCTAAATCTATATTAATTGTCAGTATACACGGATTGTGAAGGCGGGATACAAAAACTGTAGTAATAACAATGTCTTGCATTCAATTGATGCAAGTATCAATGTATAAATTACACTGTATAGTTCCAGAATAAAATTCATGTTCCTAATCATTGCAACCTGAGCTTATGAATTGTGGAATAAATTCTAAACAGTGAAGAAAAAAACATATGAGATTACATTTAATCTGTTAAGGCTCTAGACGTATGTATTTCGTGATCTAGGTGATTTTATGTAGATATTTTGATCTTATCAATCCAGACGGTATTTGGCTATTGCTTTGAATGCATTTATTACTTAAGATATGCTCGTAAGTTGGTACCCATTTCTACGTATCTTTTATACGACTCTACTGTATCTTTGTAGCGGAAATGCAGTCATTCTGTTCTTTAACCAAATATTTTAATTAAATGTTTTAAACTAATATACTTTTTTGTGTTTGTCTTTCACTGATACAAAATAATTTTTTCATAGCACATTGTAGAAGCATAAATAGCTGTATTTATGTCTTCTGTGGGTCTTTATCGAAAAATGATGCCCTCATATATATTTGTAATAATAAAATTCTAAAACACATTTTTAATAAAGGCAGTGGACGCTAATTTTCCTGGCACTTTAAATTTAGAATCACAGCCCCTTTAATTCATTTTCCCGAGCATTGTGACGTACTCTAGAATAAACTAGAAGCAATTAAAGTAAAGCGATTGCTTACTGGAATGACATCATTCCTGGAGCCTCGAGAAGATAATAAAAGGCCTAGTACAAATTTCGAGGTTTTTCCTTTGAGAACAATATGTAATATATCGTCAAATATTTTCTGTTTGTGTTTCTTTTTCCCTACGGGGATTTGGTTGTTATCTGTTGTTCTAAATAAAAGATGTTTTTATAAGTCTGCATTAATCAACTCGGCTTCGTTATTCTACACTATGTTAAATTGTGTGTGTATATATATATATATATATATATATATATATATATATATATATATATATATATATATATATATATATATATATATATATATATATATATATATATATATATATATATATATATATATATATATATATATATATATATATGGCATATCCTTTTTTTTACTAACTTTTACCAACATAATTTTGTACGTTGTAAAATTTTGTTGGACTTTTAAGATGATTTTTCTTAATGCGGGGACATTTGAATTTGTTAGGATTGAAAGATACAAAGATACAGATTTTGTTGACCATTTTATTGTGAGAGAAATATATGGGCTTCTAGAGTTCCTTTCTTAGAGGGTACAGTACAAATACATTTAAACCTTATTCGATAATCGAACCCAAAACCCATAGGGTGGGATCATAATAACCAATATATAAACTGGGAAGTAATTAAAAGGATATTTAATGGATTATTTTAAAATTTATTTTGGCATTTTGGTTCGACCTCGTTCTTACAGGTAGGAATTCCAACAAAGCGTTTTACATTTCTCTCCTCTCCGACAGGTTGTTTTCAGAACTTCCCTTCACCTCAACTCTACGTGAATTATCAACCGCGAGCACGCCGTGGATTGGAAAAGCATAGATATCAAAACTCCATTAATAACACAAAGTCTCTCGCAAAAATACACGTATCAAGGTATAAATTACACTTTATGATTTAACAATGAAATTTATGCTCGTAGCCGTTCCGCTACGTAATCATTCTAACCGAAGTTTATGAATTGCGGAAGAAATTGTAAACAGTGAAACAATGGGGAACAACCTCACGTTGGAGGCCTTTGTGCGCTCTCCCCTCTCTGCTTCCGCAATCGTTGACGAAAATATTAAAGCATTTAATGAAGTTTTACCCATCCGCTACATACGCTAATTAATGCTCATAATTCCCTTTTGAATGCGATAAAGGGCGTCAATGCCTGGTCTTCTACAAAGTAAATGACTTCACGGGGGGAGAGGGAGATGAGCGCATTTTGACAATTATGATTAATAACCGTTGCTCTATGTATGGTTATGTTTGTTTCTTCATATATTAAGCCCTGGAAATGAAATTAGGTTTTAAAAATGCAAGTCTATGTGCGGATGTTTGTGGGATTTTCAATAGCATTGGATTAATTTTCCAACACTGAAGACACCTGTAGACTCAACAAGTATGCAAATCGCATTAAAAGATAAGTTTAATGACATTTTAGGTCTTCAAGATAGAAGAAGGGCAGAAATGAATGCTTATTGTTTTTAAAAATAAGCATATATGCAAATATTAGAAATCATTCTAAGCTTTAAATAAAGCATCTTTTAATTTTTGTCCTGTGTAACTTTTAAAGTGCACTAAAAAGTGTCTCTTGGGTAAATTCGTTTTTCTTTCATTTTTTAATTAAAAATAATTGAATTTTATTTCAAAAATAGAAAGATAATCCACTATCATACTGTAGGAATTGTATCGTATTGTATTGTGGTATTATAGACATTGTATAGTAATGTATTATATCTATCTATCTATCTATGTAATTATTTAACTTTAATAATTCCTTAAAAACCTTCGCTTCCCCATATTTCCTCCCCCTTCAAACTCTTTTTCTAAGCCTTTAAATGTCTTAATCAAAGGAGCGTTATCGACTTAAAATTCTTTCGATAGATTTCCCAAAGCTTTCTATCACATAGATGAAACTTTTCTGTCTATTCAACTCATTTCCCATTTGTCGCCGGCAAATTGCTTCGTCTTTTTCCTGATCTTACACTTAAATTCGCTGAGTAAGTGGGAAAATTCTTTCTGTCTTCGCTCTTGGGTGCACCTCTGTTCGAGCAGAGTGATTTTTGTGCATTTTCTTCGTCTGTCTTTGACTCATAAAGATGTCCGTTTTAGCACCTTAAAATAAAATTTTATAAAAAGTATCAAAATCTATTCATATCTAGGAAAGGATGTTTTAATAAATTAACTAGAATAGTTAAGGTTCAAAGTTTCGTTTTGGAAAGGATATAATTTTTTATGAAAGCCGAATGCTGAATTTAATTTCTCAATTCCTACTGTATTGTCTGTCATCAATTAATTTAGGTTAATTAATTAAATACTAATATGTAAACTTAATGTAATAAAACCATAGTTTGATTCAAATTTACCACACAATTTAAAAAATTATGCTAGAATAATTTTATTTCTATGAAGCCATAATTTGTCATTCGCATAATTAGAAATTAAAGTTAATAATTTAAGTATTTAATTTTATGATTTATTTAAGTTGCAAATTTACTGTCTCTAATATTAACAAAAATTTTCATTTTTAAAGTAAAATGAGGTATACCAGCTCTCTCTCTCTCTCTCTCTCTCTCTCTCTCTCTCTCTCTATATATATATATATATATATATATATATATATATATATATATATATATATATATATATATATATATATATATATATCTCCCTCTATATATATATATATATATATATATCTTTCTCTATGTATTGCTTTCTTTTTCTCTCTCTCTCTCTCTCTTTCTCTCTATCTCATTCTCTCTCTCTTATATATATATATATATATATATATATATATATATATAGTATTGTTTAGGAAGTTCTTAGAATTGCTGATAAAATATATTAAAAAATGTATTTAAATTCTCAAATAGACATAAATTTTCATTTGGAAATATCAAATATCCGTACTGAAGACGCCTCGTCTTCAGTATGGATAGAATAGTTATAAATTAAGTAGAATAGTTATAAATTCAAACTTATCATGATTTAAAATATTAAATATATCTGAAATTTATTTATAAACAATAAATATTTCAGATGAAAATATTCCTGATATATATTTATTTATATAATCTGTATCGTAAAAAAATTACTTTTTCTTTTATTAAAAGTGTGGGAATACATCTCCGTGTTTATAAATGGAAATAGAATTTACCCTTTAGGAATTTAATTTTCAGGCAACTTTAGAATAAAAGTGTTTCGCTGAAAATAAAGCTTTTAATTAAACAGTACTGAAGGAATGAATTCTCTAATGATTCCCTCTCTTTCAAATTTATTTAATTATGAAAGATTAAATAGTCTGAAATTATTTCAGACACGTTAACAAATCATACATACTTAAAGAGTCTGTCTCAATTTTTAAACTAGAAGTGAAGAGATATATGAATTGCTCCAAAGCGAAGTGGTAAAACAAAATTGAAAAAAAAAATTTTTTTGTTGGTCCTTTAAACCCCATGGTGACTCATTTTTATGTAAGTGAGTGAGAAACTTCATTCTTTACGGGTGATTAAACTTTCCATATTTTTCTAGCAGTTCTTTAAAATATAAAAAAGGTCAAAAGAAGGAAGTTGTCCCTTTAATGTAATCGGACTCATGTATGTACATGAATGTGTATATTTGTGTATCAAATAAAGAAACAGTTATAGCTACACACAAAACTAACTCTAAACAATTCTAACATACAAAAATACATACATACATACATAAAAAACATAACAATATAATATTAAAAGTAGTTGCACGAAAAACTATAATTTATCGGTCTATAATTAATATAGTGGACTGAGCATATTTTAAAATATTTTTATTAATATAATATCCTATGACTATTTACTGCAGCCTTGCTCGTAATAGTATGATGTTATTGTGATTATTTCCTGTCTGTTTAAGTAATTACTTATTATATATATATATATATATATATATATATATATATATATACATGTGTGTAATAATATCAATATCTAAGCCCTAAAGTCTATCCAAAATTATCCCTTTTCCCCATTCATTATTCTAGATCTTAATTTCTTCTCTTTATATTAACCATATTTCCCAGCCATCCAATTTAAACGAGGATGTTTTCATTCCTTCAGCCGAACCCCGAAATTCTTTCTATGATTCCCAAAACAGAAAATGATATAGCTGGCATTTTTAATTAGGAAGTTATAACTCTCCCAGGAAAAATCTGTAATGATCAGCAATAATAGTCATCTGGAACGCCACACTTTTGCAGATGGCTCTAATCAAAGGTTACTTTCTATAAGCAAATAACAGTTGCCTCAGCATTTTTTCCCACGACATTAAAACACACACGGGTTTTGGTCGTCTCTCGCAGAAGGTTGGCATTAGAGAGAGAGCGTTCTGACACCGTCCGGTTCAGACGTCTCTGGATTTTGTGCAATTTTGATCGGATGAAATAAAGATTACGTTCGGCCACGACGACTATGCGTTTCTTTCCAACAGACGATTAGCGGACTCTTGGCAGCCCAGCATGCCCGGGCTGAGGAAAATAATAGAGGCAATTTCAAAAGAAGTTTTCAAGTGTAAAGTTCGGGGCTAGTTGGTCCCCTGGAAGATTACATATATATATATATATATATATATATATATATATATATATATATATATATATATATATATATATATATATATATATATATAATATATATATATTTATATATATATATATATATATATATATATATAATAATATATAATACGTGTGTGTGTAATATTAAAATCCCTATTTACATATTTTAATATTAATTTAATAACTTTTGATCATAAAATACGTTGGGGGTTTGCGCGGTAAATTCTGATTTTTCCCTCCAGGCACGAAATGGACTTAATTCAGATCTCTGTCTGTATACTTTAGACAATAATTAGCGTGTTCTCTTTAAAACATGTATGATTTTTATCACGTGATAAATTGTGATTAAGGATTATTCGCAGTATTTTTAATTGAGGAAATCCCTCTTGAAAAGTGTGTGTTATACACATTTTCTGATGTGCTTGATGTTGTAAAAGTTCTTGGTTTTATTGTATGGATTTCATGTATCTATTAGAAATAAATTGTGATTTTAATGAGTTGATTATATTATTACATTAACATACACATTTAGGACATATTAATTTTTTTGATTTGATGTATTTATTTTGAAATATCATCATGTGAGTTAAAAATCATTAATTACTAATGTTTTTGTTATTAAAAATAGCACTATTGTATTAATATTTAATTTCTTATATTAAAATTCGTACAGGATGGAATCTGAAAGAATTGATTAAAATTTTTAAATGTTTTCCACTTAAAAGATATTTTTCCAGCATTAAAATTTTAAAAAAACAATGTTTACAAGTTTATAAGAAATCAATTTACATCAGACTAAATGGATTTTAATTTGCCTTATAGTGATATGAATATCTCTTATTATTAGTAAAATATTTGAAATTTATGTTAGAATCAAAAACTTGTTATCAAATGATTTTCATCATAATTTTTAAGAACATCAATTTTATTTAATTACTTGTACTTGTGTGTAGTTGAATGTTTTGAAATCAATTTTATTACTTCTTGATTACTAGAATCTGATATTTTGCACATTGGTATCAGTTCTTATACAAAATACAACATTCAATCATCATAAAATAGACTGTAGAAAAAAATGAATTTGAAATGCAAAGAGGTATTTAGCGTACTTGGAATCACAAGTGTAGAGGTACTAGTAAGACATCATCATGAATGATGATTGAATGGTGACAATACAACATTCAATCATCATAAAATAGACTGTAGAAAAAAATGAATTTGAAATGCAAAGAGGTATTTAGTGTACTTGGAATCACGAGTGTAGAGGTTTTAAACTGGTATTGTCATTTATTTGCAAGTTGCATAACTAAAACTCAAACACCATTTTTGCTTTTTATGCATTTTTGGCAGCTTTTCGTGTGAAATAAAAGCAATTTTTTTAAGAAATACTTTTTTATTTATTGCTTGTTTAGAAGTGATAGAATTCTTGAACATTCCATGACTAAATAAATATATAAATTTAACTCATTTAACATTAGCTAATATTACGCAATTTTTTTTTTTGATTGCTAAGAGCTACTCTTTATTTCTTTAGCTCAAAGCGCGGCTTTATTATAATTCGTAAAGTTTCTTAAACAATTAAAATATATCGTGATAAACATCTTGACTTTTATTACGGCATAAAAATCAGAATTCTGAAGCTGTTCTAGAAATTAAAATTTAAAATTTCTCTATCTCAGCAAGTAATATCGTTTTGCAGGGGGAATTACTTATATTTATATAATGGATATTGCAATATAATTTATATAATCTCAGTTTTATATCAGCCTCTGACATAAATATCATCAATATACATGCAGTTTTATATTAACCAAATTTAATGTACCATAAAAGTCATCGCTTTTCGAAAACCATACAATTTTTGTTGAAAAGTGGAATGCCTTGGGAATATGCTGTACTTTGAATTTCAAATAAACGAGATAGTATCAGTATTTTAATGTTATGCGTATCTGTGAGAGAGAACCAAAGTGTCAAGTTACTCAGTTTTATAACGCAGAGGACTCTATTATCTTATTTATCACCGGATATATGTATAAACTGTAAACTCTCACATATTTTTAAAAGGCATTAAAATTTTTCAATTAAGAAAAGAGCTCATAACTTTATGTAAGATATTGCGCATGTTAACATTGTGTATTATAAAATAATGCATATGAATTTTAAGAAAATATAATTCGTAACATAAGGAAAAATCTTTAGTTATTTGTTTTATGAATAAAAAGAGCATTTAATGTGAAAATTTGAAAAGTTTAATTAAACATTATTTGTTAATGGGGCAGAGAAGATAGTTTGATACTGAAATTTTATACTTAGATTTAGTGCTTTCAAGAAAGTTCTACCATTTTTTCCTTTTAGTATTATAACTGGGGAACAAATTATACCACAATTTTCTGTGGCCTTAAACGGTCTATTATGGAATCGTAGACCGTGGTTTTAGAGATTAAATATCTGATTGAGTTTTTTACTTAAACAGTACTGAAAATATAGTAATAGATATTTATAGTTTTAAATATTCCAAATTTTAATATTAATTATTGTTTTATTATAAAATTTCCCAAACACTTTTATGTATAAATGGAAGCATGTTTATGTCATATTATCCTTTATAAACATTTAAGCACATAGGAGTACTTTAGGATATTACTTTAGAAAGTTTTGGTTTTTTGGCCCAACAATTTTGGTTCTAATAGCGTTTTGCAGAAATCAAAAAATCTGAACTCCAAAATCCCATCTTTTTCTTTTTAAATGAAGACTCAAACACGAAAGAATGTATTTGAGGTAGATAGTTATTGCTAAACATAGTCTAAAATTATTGTTTTGTTGTTGTTTTAATAGTATTTATGGTTATATTTGAGTGTCATGTATAAAATACACCAAGAAGATATAAAAGTTACTTATATTAATTTAATTTTAATTAAGAGAAAAATTTGGCAATTTGAGAATTAATTACCAAAAGTAAGAAACTTTTAACCACTGTTTACTGCTGCCTTACATTATGGAAATAATATAATTTAGTTCAGGAGTTACATCTTAAGGGATTAATCATTTAATACGCTATGTGTGATAACACTCAATTAGGACTGGCAGTGGACTTTTTGTTCCAGTGCGTCGATTTTGCACTATTTTCCTCTCAAGTGGTAGCAAATGAGTACGTGCTGCTGAACGCTTTTATCATAGAGTATGAACAAAATATTACTTTGTTTAACCTTTTGATTTCCGAGAGGATAATCAGTTAGAAAAATAATAGAAGAACGAAAAATCTTTTTGATTAGAAAGAATTTAGTGTTTATAGTAACAACTTTCAAAACGTTTCATTACCTAGAATACCAAGAATGTTGAAAAGACAAGTAGATAACTATTAATCTAGTGAGTTATCTGTTCTTTGCTAATGATAAGGTGAAATACAAATTGCCATCTTCGAAATTAAAATTTCATCTGATATTTATTTAAGGACTACCAAAACCAGTGACCCAACATACCGGTTTAATCCACAAAACAACCAAAACAAAGATTATTTTCAGTTCGTCACCATGCAAAGTGAAAATCTACTGTGAATTCCCACTGACTGGCTTCTCTCAACTTGTTATATATTATCTATAAATAATAACCATAGATATTTATAATTTTCTACATTTCAAAATTTAAAATAATTTATTGCAATGTTTCAAATAAAATATCTCATAATTCTTTATATTAAAAGTAGCATGTTGAACTCCATGCCAAAGAAGAACTTTCAACAATCCAAATTTATGCTTCCAAACCTTTCTAAATATTAAAGTCCATCCCAATATTGCTAGTAATAGTTTTAGACAGTTTATTAGCTTATTGTTCTCCCATCCGATGAGTTTGGGTTCTATTCCCATGTAAGACTTCCTTATATCCCTTATTTTATAACAGCCTAAGATCTCTGTTGGTCTGTCCTCGAATTTATGAAGCGGTTGGACCTGGCACGGATAGGGGAATCCAGATTGGATTCTTCATGAGTTAGGGTTAGCAAAATTCAAAGCCAGTCTTTAAAGCGTTCGAAATCAACCCCTTCCCCCCTTATCAAGCGTTTAATGTCATTATATCAAGCCCCATGTTCCCCGGTTAAATATATTACATAATAAAGAGGTAAAAATAACATTTTTTTTCTAGCTTTATCACGTCATTTCTTTAACCATCTCTTTTTTTCATGTTTTATTTTGTATCGTATTATTTAAATATCGTCTGCATTACTTTCATACTTTTATCACTGAACTTAGATATTACGTAAATAATTTTCTTTTATATTTGGATTAAATAACAGATTAGGTGCATATGAGTTAATTTTAAATTGAATCATCGATTACTTTTTTGATGAAATGACAATTTTATCAACAGTATTAACAACAAATTCTTTTTATAAAAGTCTATGAGTCTATTTCAAAGACTAATAAATATCTAGCGTTTAAGTTATATATCTTTGAAAATTAAGAAGTTTGTTATTTTGTTTTTTATGCATAACCACACAGTTTGACTAAATGGATTCAACTGTATTCTAAACTGCATTCACAGTTTGGGGAGACTTTAGAGGAGTGTAAAGATAAACAAATTATTGAGCATGCACCAGATAATTCTCAACCAAAAAACAAACCACTTTTTTTACCTGCCTTATAGGGTACTTTACAATTCTGGAAAATTAAAAATTTTACTAATCCCGTTATATGACGGCTATATTCTAGTTTAAAATAATTTAATGCAATGTTAAAATAAAATATCACATAATTCTTTATATTAAAAGTTGATTGCTTAACTGCCTGCCAAAGAAGTATTTTCAACAATTGAAATTTGTGCTTCTAAACCTTTCTAAATATTAAAGCCCATCGTAAAATTGGAACGATGGCCGGATGGTTAGGGTGTTGGCCTTCGGAACCGGAGTTGGTGGGTTCGAATCCCACAGATGATGTTCGTAGCCGTTCGGAATCGGCTTTAAGCAGTAGGTCCCGGTCTCATTAGCCCTCGTGTTGCAAAAGTAGACCGTAGTGCTCACAAACCATCGTAGCTGGTAATTTTAAAATTTTCTTAGCTCTCCCATATGATGAGTTTGGGCTATTTTATTGTAAAAATAATTAAAAATTTTTAAAATAAAAATATCACTATAACTCTACTTAATGGTAAATTGATTGCTTAAACTTATGCATACAAATAAACCTCGGAAATTTGTTTCAAACAACATTTTTTATCAACTTAAAAAAAAACAATCTAAAGTAAAATTGGGAATATCTAGTGGTTTCGAAGGTGTGAGTTCGGAACCGGAGCCGTTTTCTCCTTCTCATGAAATCAGCGCAGGAGATGTTAGGTCTCGCAGCCTTTCTCTTTTCCGTTAACCTCTTGCTAACTTCCCCTTTTTTGCGTGTCTGGAAAAAACGAGACGAAGAGAGCATCACTCCTTCTCCGAGGCCTCCAAAAACCAAAACCACGACATCAGAGAAATTATTTTGCCGGTAGAGAAATTTTATTACTTATTGTTCTCCCCCATGAGGAGTCAAATGGTGGCATTTGCGATGTATTGCCGACACACAAAGTCTTGCAAATTCCTTACAGATTTCGTCTTAAAAAAGGAGGAATATTGACCTCCCTATATGTTATTCCCACAATTATAAAGGGAAACATATCAATGTATTGTAGGCTATGTTAATAAAAGCAAGTGCATCGCATTTGAAAAAAGAAAAACCTTTGAGTTACAGGTATGTGCTTAATGGAATAATACCCATATTTCATTAAGAACACATTAATAAAAGGGCAAAAAATCAGCAGATCGTATGCGGTATGCCTTTATCAGAGTTTTAAAGCTGATAAAGGCATATGACCTGCATTTATTAAAAAAACAGTTTAGCTAGTTTTTTTCAGAAAATATTGCATGTGTAGTACCGAAACCTCCATTGTATACTAAATTGGTTCGGTTTGGAGAGCTACGGTCTACATTTTCCCACACGAGGGATATTAAGACCGGAATCTACTGCTTAAAGCTGATTCCGAACTACGAACATGTCACTGTGGGATTCGAATCCACGAACTCCGGTTCCGAAGGCCAATACCCTAATCATTCTGCCATCGTTCGGCTAAACTAGTTTTATATCATTTTAGTTTAGGAATAAAACACCCAGGAATACATTTAAGGTAGACATATTTACAAACGTAATCTAAAATCACAATTTTTAGTATTTTCTTTAATATTTATCGCCTGTCATGCACAAAATTAAACAACATATAACCTATTTTTATTTTTATAAGTTACCTATTTTTACGAAGATATATATATATATATATATATATATATATATATATATATATATATATATATATATATATATATATATATATATAAGTTGCTTGTTTGGCATTTAATTATCAATGGAAAGCGTAAATGATGCATCCTTTTCCACATATACAAAATTGTGAGCTCCTCGGTTATGATAACTTTCCATTCTATGACGCTGTTAACCACACCGCAAACGAATTCATAATTTATTCATTATTAAACCGCATTCTCTTATCTTCGCGGAATTTGAGCCGTTCACAAATGATATGCAAGGGTATTTGAACATCGGCACGTAACGGTGCAGGTGATTCATCGTGACCGCTTCATGCCTTGCTCCAGCATTTAGAATGGGGAAAACGAGCCCTAGATACATCTTCATTTTCCACAAATAACGTTGCTCACCTAATTTGCCGAAGTTCACTATTCAGTTACAAGTGAGAGACAGATGATTGTAGATACTGATTCGACGCACCCTTGGATTGCAGACACCATCGGGTAATGAGTTTAATTTAAAGCTATCGCTCCCATTGTAGAATTGGGGGTAAAATATTTGGCATGTATTGGAGCTCCCACTTAAATAAAGTATGACTGACTCAAAATAATCCATCGGAAAGGGCAAGAAGATTTATGGATATGATTCCAGCCTACAAAAATCAAATTTTGTAACGATGGTTTAAAATAAAAGAATATGCATACAATTTATACACATCAATGGAAAGCGTAAATGATGCATCCTTTTCCACATATACAAAATTGTGAGCTCCTCGGTTATGATAACTTTCCATTCTATGACGCTGTTAACCACACCGCAAACGAATTCATAATTTATTCATTATTAAACCGCATTCTCTTATCTTCGCGGAATTTGAGCCGTTCACAAATGATATGCAAGGGTATTTGAACATCGGCACGTAACGGTGCAGGTGATTCATCGTGACCGCTTCATGCCTTGCTCCAGCATTTAGAATGGGGAAAACGAGCCCTAGATACATCTTCATTTTCCACAAATAACGTTGCTCACCTAATTTGCCGAAGTTCACTATTCAGTTACAAGTGAGAGACAGATGATTGTAGATACTGATTCGACGCACCCTTGGATTGCAGACACCATCGGGTAATGAGTTAATTTAAAGCTATCGCTCCCATTGTAGAATTGGGGATAAAATATTTGGCATGTATTGGAGCTCCCACTTAAATAAAGTATGACTGACTCAAATAATCGATCGGAAAGGGCAAGAAGATTTATGGATATGATTCCAGCCTTACAGAAAATCAAATTTTATAACGATGGTTCAAAATAAAAGAATATGCATACAATTTATACATATAATATTGTGGTTGTTAATTTTATATTATGTATAAATATATATATATATACATACATATATATATATATATATAATATCATATATATATATATATATATATATAATATGTAATAAAACAAAATTACTTAACTTTAATATTTCCTTAAACACCTCCTCTCTCCCATTCTAATTCCTTAAAATATTTTTCCCAGCCTCTAAATGTCTTAATCAAAGGCGCCTCCACGACTTAAAATTCTTTCGATGCATTTCCCAAAGAGCTTTCTATCCTATAAATGTAAATTTTCTGCCTATTCAACACGTTTTCCAGCTGTCGCTGACTCCGGGTTTTTTCTTGTCTTAAAGCTTAAATTTGCTAAGTAAGTTTCTTGTCCCTTTGGAAAATTCTTTCTGTCTTCTCTCTTGGGTGCACCTCTGTTAGAGCACAGTGATGTTTTTGTCTTTCTTTTGTCTGTGGTTGACTAGTATAGAGGTTCATTTTAGCAGCTTTAAAATAAAGTTTTAATTAGACTTGTGCCGGTCTCTTTCAATGGCCCGACTGCGTCGTTATTACTTTTAGCTGATTTAGGCTCCTCCTTGCCCAGTAGCCCAAGCAAGTAAAAACGATAGGGGCTACATAATTATTGTGGCTAAAGAAAAATAATTTTTGCGCACACACACCCACACACACACACACACACATATATATATATATATATATATATATATTTACATATATATATACACATATATACCTATATATATATATACATATACATACATATATATACATATATGTATATATATATATGTATATATATATATATATATGTATGTATATATATATATATATATATATATATATATATATATATAATAAACTTTTAACAAAATATGTTAAATATGAAATATCATAATATAAAATTTACATCCATTAATATAAAACCGAATTAAGTTACTGGAGAATCCATACCGGTTTCCCTCAAAAGTTCAATACAGGACTAGGCTGGTTAGTAAAAGATGGTAATTTTATTTAATTTCTCTTCATTTTGATGTCCAGTACAATATTTTTTTCATAATTCTTTTATTTATTCAAATGCATTATAAATATATTGTCATATAAACGGGGTACTGCACCAAAGAGAGCAAATATTTTCTAGTCAGATACTTTTCTTGTCTTAATCTAACTAATATATATGAGTGCTCTGACGTACTATTTATGTACATGTTTTCAACAGTCTTTGTTTAAATACACTTAATGGCTTCTATATTTTCTGTCTTACTTTTAATATCCTTGAGCTTGTCTGGTATTACGTTTTGGAATCAGACTCCATAGGTTTGATTCCTGCTGTAAGCGTTTATAACGTCTTGGAATCTGTTAAAGCCAACAGGTTCATGTTTAACTCCTTCTAACTTCTGACAATTTTACATTTTAATCCTGATGCTCATGATATTTCAATATGAGTTGTTTAGAAAGAATGAAAACGTAATTAAAAACCAAACATTTTTCAAATCACGAAAATATTTCATTTCTTATTTCACCCGTACAATATGACAGTAATAGATTCTTTAAAATATAATAGACAGTAATGGACTGTTTATTTAAAAGTAGATGTATATTTTTAGATAGATGTCTAGAATGAAAAAATAGGCACTGCTTGTGCTGTTTTTTGAAAAACATATAATCGTTAAGGGATTAGCAAATGTCATAATAAAATGAAGTTAGAATAAGAGTGAAAAGGCAATCGCCTTGTTGTAATGTACTTACAACCTTAACACCAGTGTTCGTTTACAAAGGGGAAACAAAGTAAAAATATAATACCGAATATTTGGATGAAGACATTTATTTTATACACTATTTACAAATTGATATACTACTTGATTTCTATATAACATAACCAGCAATTATTTAGATTTTGTATTCATTATTACACAATAATTATTACAATTCTCTTTTGTCATACGTTATTCCTTAATCAAAATAATGAATTACTAACTGAAGCCTAAATAACCGCCATAAATATGTTAAATCTATTTACCTCCGGATATTACAGGGGAGCAAGCTCGGGTTTTCGTCATGATGTAAGGGGCGTAAAAGAGCGTCGATACTGGCGTAGCGACCGTTATTTCGCTGTACGTCTATGGTGGCATGTGGGTTTCGGGACTCGATCACTGGTCCGGGCTCTCTGGATGTCTAGCAACTCTTCAATCCCGACTTCGACTCCTTTTCTTCATTCTCTTTCTCAACTTAAAGCCCCTTTTTCTTCTTTGCTAATCGCTTGTATTCCCACATCTGCACCCCCTTCGGGAGTGAAGGTGGGCTCATTAAAGTAGCCCCTTTTGTGAAAACTGACATTTTTAGCCCCTGCCCCATAACTCAAGGTTACATCTCTGTGTGAGTTTGACCGTTACGCTTGTGCCATCCCGTGATCTGTAACTCCTCTGCAGGGGTAACTAAAACTCGAAGTCAACAATCGAAGTCCTAAATTCTTCTTGGAAATTTCATAAACAGCTGTGGATGCACGTGATGACCATCGTGGAAAAGTACCTCGGTACACGCCTATAAGCGTATTTCCTTCAAATGAGTTTTATGATATTTATATGTTTCTAAATCCCTTGTAGATGTTAAAAATTAAATTTGTGACACAAAAGTGATATTTGCAAAAGAAATAACTCTTAGATTCCAAACTTAGGATATGGTTAAACATAAATTGATAGTAAATAATCTATACATTCATTGATAATCATTAAATTGTCATTCCTGCTGAAAACTGGGCAACACTTTCTCTTCTATAAAAGATGTCATTATTTTAAAGAAGTATCGAATTTAGGGATCTTTAATAATTGAAAACGATCTTAAAGAACTAGTGTTTCTTTAGTAATGGGGAACGGAATGTTTCGATAATTTCGATGTTGAATCATTTATTGTACTCCTCCTGCAGTTACCATTGCAAATTCTAAAATAAAAATAATAAATTCAGTAAAATAAATTTTATGTCGTTCCCACCTAATATTAAAGCATATTGGACGACCATAATATAGCTTCATATATAATGGACTTCATGTATAATATACATATATATATGACATAATATAACGTCCACATAAATTAAAAATACTGTAGAATAATGTAGCAGAGTTGTTTGATGCAGACCTACAAATACATCATTTATTTAGAACACCAGATAACACACAAATCGCAGTAGGGAAAAAGAACACAAACACAGAAAATATTTGATGATATATTACATCGCGCTCTCAAAGGAAAAGCATCGAAATCTGTGTGCTAGGCCTTATATTAACGTCTGGAAGGAGAATGGGTCGAAAAATGATGTCATTCCGGTAACCAATCACTTTACTTTAATTACTTCTAGTTTATTCTAGCAGGTAGTAAGACACAACGCGAGGGAAAAAATTAACTAAAGGGGCAGCGATTCTAAATTTAAAGTGCCAGGAAAATGAGCTTCCACCAGCATAATTAAAAAGATGTTTTAGAGTTTTACTATTGTATATATATATATATATATATATATATATATATATATATATATATATATATATATATATATATATATATATATATGTATATATATATATATATATATATATATATATATATATATATAAATATATGATTAACATAACAATATTAAACATAAGTTAATATGTATTATTTATTGGTCTAAATGAAATAAATGAAAATTATGTAAGTAGTACTTATTCTGTTAGTTCTACACATTCTACACTTATAAATTTGATGATACGGATGGCAATATCTCTCGTATGAATAACAGTTATAAACCTCTCTTCTTGCAATTATTCCTATCATATCTATTCTACACTGTAGAAAAAAGTTCTACACAGTTTTAAAACTATCGTACGCTGATTTACATTAAAAGATTAATCAAACAATAATTCATTATTGCCATTATTATATAGTTACTATATTTCAGTTTTCAATTTCACCATAAAAGCTGCCTCTCATTTCTTCAAATTAATTTAGTAAGACAAAAGGCACTATCATTTTTCAAAAGCTTTGAAATTACAATTTTGTATACTTCTATTCTACCTAGTCAAGGCTCAATTTTAAATATCTTGTCCAAATATTAGCAAATTAGACAGATTGTTTAATTAAAGCTTATTTTTAAATTAATCAGAAATACTTCAGCTTATTTTTACTCTAATTCATAAAACAAAATTTAATATTCCCTGAGGCGAAAATTAATTTGTAATGACAATGTGTTAAAGGCATAATGCAGTTTGAAAGTACCGGCGTTCTGTTTAATATTCCGTTTATGGAAGCATGATGCTATTATAGATCACGTAAGCGAGTTGAAATTATTAGCTAAGTGTATGCCGGTAACCCCTTTATTCCTTATGCACTTAATCAATACTGAATCCCCGAAAATGAGGCTTTTGCGTGTAATTGAAACACAAAGGCATGCAAATGGGCATACAGTGCGCCAAATGTAGCTTTCCACCATCGCAATGGGACTGCGTTACAAAACGCAGACCGAAAGATCCTTGATCCTTGTTCACATCGTAATATTCTAAGAAGAGAGTCCACAAAATCTATTGAACCTTTGTTTTCCGGGAACACATCGAAAAAGACTGTAGGACAAGAACATATAAATTTCCACCGAAACAAGGAAATAATACGTGCTTAGTTTAAAGGATTTGCTTAAAAGCTTATTGAGTTTGTCGTTAGATCTGTTTAAACCCAAATAAATTGTAATGAAATGTTTGTTATCTATACATATGAAAATTCTCAGTTATAAAATTTTTTATGTATTAGTTATGAGTACATTTATACTTGTTCGTGTGTGAAAGAGAGAAATAAAAAGCATTTATAATGATGACAGAGAGGGGAGAGAGAGAGTAACAAAAGACGTTTATAAATGTGACAGAGGGAGGGAGTGGGATAAAAAAAATAAGTTTATAAATGTTAACAGAGAGAGGGACGGACTGTAAGAGAAAGCCGTTTATAAATGAAACATAGAGAGAGAGGGGAGGAAAAGCATTTATAAATGTAGTGAAGAAAGTGAGAGAGAGAAAAGACTCTTATAAATGTGAAATTGGAAGAGTATAAGCGGGAGAGAAATTGAAAAATGCAAAAGAGAGAGAGAGGGGCGGAATTTATTTCTAATTGTATATATATTTATATATATTATATTATTATTTATTTACATATATTATATACATATATATTTATATATATTATATATATATATATTTACATATATATATATATATATATATATATATATATATATATATATATATATAAATATATATATATACATATATATATATAGATATATATAATATATATATATATATATATATATATATATATATATATATATATAATATATTTTATATGTTGACATATTAAATAGCATGTTAATACTATTGGTACCAAAATATATCAAAAAAAAAACAAGGTTCATCCCATTTTTTCTGTCACTTTCTATAAGCTTACATAATACATTTATTTTATTTATTTTTCTCATTTTGTAGTTTTAAAAGTTTAAGTATTAAAATTATGGTAAATCTATGAAAAGTATTTACCTATAATAATATGATAAAGATAAATTATGAAAATTACTACCTTCCAAACATGCCAAAATATACCCAATGAAATATATTAATTAAATATGGTACAACTTTGATATACCCCCCCCAAAAAATAACGCGCCAAATCTGGCACTCCCTACGGACTTTTTAGGGTTGCTGTTTCTTATTTTGGTGTTGCCAATTTAGATTTATTAAAATATGGTACAACTTTGATACTAAATGTTGCTTTTTGTATCAAACTTTGATACTATATGCCTACTGTATCTAGTGTTGTTGAAAAGTTTCAAAGAATTTTGAGTCGGAAAATTGATAGTTGTGCTAATTTATTGAAATTGCTGCTGGGGTAACTTGGGAGGAATTCAAAATTTCTGTATAAATAATTCTTTTTATTAGATTGCCGACACGTATTTTCAATTGTATTTGTTAAACACTGTATTTACTTTAAAAAAATGATGTCGAGTCAGACGTAAAAGGTTGGGAAATAATTTCAAATAAAAAAGGATTACATAAGAATTACATAAGTAAATTTGTTAAAATTTCACGTATCTATTAAAAAAATTATTCTTATAAAATATTCTAGAAAAATAAAAATATACTTTTTAAATTAATCAGTAAGACATACTCAGGTCTGGGGCTCTGCGGCGACCACTCATATTCAAAAGTTGCAGACAGCTCAGAACAAAAGCTTCCGAATCATCCTTAACCCCTTCGTGACCAACGTCTCGCATACGCGATGCAGCGATTTTACTCTTATCAGTCCAGCGTCGCCTCCAAGAGATAATCTACGCTTGATATTGAGAGACCAGCGTTGCGTATGCGTAATACGAGATACAAACATTTTATTTTAATTTTTAAATACTAAGTTTAATTAATAGATGGCGTAAACGGCAACGGTTTTCACAACGGTCGAATGGTATAGCATTTACGTGCTGGTCCTCTGGGGATTAATTCTCTATGGTAATTTACAAATATTATTTACAGGAGCCTCAAGAAGGGAAGTAATTAAGCTTTAAACTTCGAGTTTTCATTGACGGTTTACCCTATCCCACAGATTTGTCCTTAATTTTTTTTGTATTAAAGGGTATGTGTTTAGTGTGTCTTCCAGGCTCGAATGGGAAAAACCGGATTAAGCTCCTTACGCTTACCACCAGGACATCTTAGGTATAGAGTAAACAACCTACCCAGAAGGGTTCGAGATTTTCACGCTACTTGCGATGATCTAAGAGCCGCACGTTTATCTAGGAACCAATGTTTTCATTCTGTGAACCTCAATTTTACTAATACCAGCGATAAGGTTTATTTATAGCATGATAAACTATAAATTTATAGTATGATAATCTATATATATAAAAATGAATTTGTGTCTGTCTGTCTGTGTGTACTCGATAGACTCAAAAACCATGCAACCAATCACAGTGAAAATTTGGGAAATTCTTAGGTATATCCCTGTGAAGGTTTTTGTAATTTTTTAACTTTCTAAATCCATTCCTTCCCCCTTTTTAGAGTATTCCAAGTATTATTTTACCCGGTAAAACGCAAAAGATTAATTTTTTAATTTATCGCATCATAAAAGTGAAAGAAACAATATTTCTAGCAATGTGACGTCATCATAAATAATTGTTTTAAACACAGTTTTCCTCGGTTAAAAGCAGGAGATTAAAATTTTCAATTTATCACATAATAAATAGGTGAAAATGATATTTTTCTATCATTATGACGTCATTCCTTTAAATATCTGATTTATTCATTTCTTATTTTATATTATTTAAGCATCGTCTGCGTAGTATCACTTCGATTTGACCTGGAAATTGAGATATAAAGTGATTCACTTTCATTTCTATGTGACGCAAATTACAGCATTTTTATATGAGAACTTATTTTAAATTTATTTCTTAGTTAATTTTTACGTTACAATGAAATGTTTATCAACAATATTTTAACAACAAAAAGTACAAATTTCAATGACTCTCATGGGCAAATAAAAACCTATCATTTTATATAGTTATCTTCATATTCACAGGGTTGTCAATATGTATGTGTGTTTCTCTTTCATACAAAACCATGTGGTTTGTCATGAATTTCCTTAATTGTGGTCAGCATTTATTAATACGAACAAAATGAGCACTGTTGCTTTCAAAACCTCTGCTTCCATTTCTACCACTTAATAGGGCAAAATCTATTAACGTTGCTAATCAACGTACAGTAGTAATACAAAAATGTAATTTATCGTTAAACTTATATTTTACCATAAAAAAAGTTTGAACAAAGGGAATATAAGACACAAATTCGATTTTAAAAACTGAAGAATGCTATAATACGCTTATAATGGAAATATATAAATATGCCAATGACTTGAACTGAACTGTGACGAATTTAGAGAGTTATGCACGAAAAAAAATCTTTGTTTAAAAGTAATATATTAAGTTCACCGTAGAGAACCATGGGCAAACTTGCTAGTTTATAATAAATTTATAACATAACAATTTATAATAAATTTATAGCATATTATTTTTTTACATTTTCAATTTAATTTTTTTAACAATTACATAACAATTTATTTTTCTTAATTTTTAACAGTAAATGCCTTGAAAGTTTTAGTTGTATACTACATATTTTACTTCAGTTTCATTTTTTAAAAAAATCAAATATTCACCCTTTTAAAAACATATTTGGTAGGTAATTTCATTTTGTTAGTTTCATTTGATGTATGTTTTCTGCGTAATTTTAAAACATATACCATTTGAAATGACAAAGCTAAATATTTTTTCAACTCTAAAATGCTACTGAAAAACAGGAAAACTTTCCTTCTAAAAAGAGTAGATAATTTTGTTTTATGAATAAAGATTGTTTAGCGGAAGATGTCAACTCTCGAAAGGCAGATCTGCAGATGACATTCAGCGTCTTCTGCTCAGTTACATTACAAATATATTCCCTTTGAAGCTAAGATATATCTGTAGAGTTTAAAATTCTGTAATTAATGTAAAATTAATTAACGAGTCGCAGGTTATTTAATACGGAACTAAATTATTCAGCCCAGCATAATGTTTTTCAAAGGAACAATCCAGATTTTGGATTCGCAACATGCTTAAACTTTCTCCAAACTTTCCCTCGCAGACAGACAAGGTCTCATTTCCCGCAAATATAAATCTGTGGAAATTTATAACTTGGGGAGCGATTAGTGGGCCCTCCACGTTGTAGGAATTTAAAAGGTTTGAAAAGGAACAGAGAAAGCGCCGTGTTATCATAATGAAGAGAGTAATTAATGCTAATTTCTGAGGGCGGATGGTTAAAGGCCTCATTCAATATCTTAATCAACCTCCGTTTCCTCCCCGTACTTCGAGCAGAGATAAAGCACGTTCAAGACGAACAAAAATATCGCCATCCAATAGCGGTGAATTTTCTCTGTTGATGAATAAATGTTTTGTTGTTTTACATGAACAGGTATCGCTATTTGTCATCTTATTTTATTTCTTTTCTTTTAATGATTTTTAAATAAACTTTTCTATGAAAGGCATGCTTATTGGTGTGTAGGTGCATTTTGATTTTTTATTATTATTAATTTTGGGGATAATTGTTTTAACACTTAATTGGATACCTTATCTGCCAGATAAACACTGGTTAATATGTTCAGGTTTTTTTTTTTTTTTTTAACCAGGGACACTACTTTTTGTGATCTTGAAAGACGCTTTCAATATTTGTTCTTATGGTCAACTGCTTCTTTTCAAAGCAGTGCTTACAAGTATAGTTTAGACATAATCCCTGTTTTTCAGCTTATTTAAAATTTTGTGTCTCAAAGATTCAAGGCCGAAAGATGGCCGAATTGTTAGGGTCGTGAAATTTGGTACCAGAGTTCGTGGGTTCAAATACCACTATGGCATGGATGTTCGTAGACGTTCGGAATCGGCTTTAAGCAGTAGGTCCCGGTCTCGTTAGCCTTCCTGTTGCAAAAAAGTAGGCCGTAGTGCTCCAAACCAAACCAAACATGCAAGCGCCCAATAATATTCGTCGCTCAAATGTTTATTGCAGTATAAAAATTTCTTATAAAATTTCGACACTATTCCTTTTCTTGATAAATCATGACCCTGATAAATCATGCCTCTTTTTGATCTGACGCCAATAAGTTTTATAAATTTATTCACCTTAAATTTTTTTTCATTATTTCTCTTTTAGTATATCATAATATAATATTCTTCTCGATTTCTTAAAGAAAACTTACCTTAATTCTGTTATTGGTAGGCAATTTAAAGAAACTTCTTAAAGACAAACATTAACTTTAAACTTTCAAAAATTTGATTTTTTGTTGTAATTTTTTTTTTAATTTTTTTTTTTGGATATTTTTGAATAGTTTAAAACAAAGGCCATTGAAATATTCAAATAAGAACATGTACAACTGTACAATCTTTATATTTAATATCATATATTTTATGGAAAATGTAAACACTTTAAAAGTCTTCTACTGTAAACGGTATATTTTCAACTTGTGCGCTCTGTAAGTAAAAAACTATCACACATATTAATTTTAAATTTTCATAGTAAATGCATTATAGAACTACAATAAAACTCCACCTAATTTTTTTTCATTTAGTATTTATAGTATTTGAAATGGAATTTTTAAATATTATTTTAGCTTTTTAAAAATCCAATCCCTTAATATGATAATTTTGATACTTTTAAGATTTTAAATAGAGGAAGAATCATACGTAATACTTATTGTTTACAACAAATCAAAAATTATTAATAAAACCTAAAAGCTTTAAATTTGGATAATTTTTAATGATGTTACACTCATAGTTATATATAAAGGTAATGAAAATCCATTAAAAATTCAATGTGTATGAATTTGAAGGACCAAAATTTTTTACCAATTGTAAATTAAGCAAAGATCTTAAGGAATTCATTAGTCCAGTGTATAAGAAATGCGTTGCATTAAAAAATATTCAAATAATTTATTAAAAAATTAGACCTTTTGAAAAACAACGATTTTTTACTAAATTTTCTTCATTTATTAGATATTTTATAAAAACTTCTCCAGTAATAATTTTTAAGTACAATTATCTATGGTAATATAAAAAATAAACCTAAAAATGTAAAAACATGAACTAGTTTCTACATTTAAAGAAAAAAGTTCTCCGAACGTAGACGGATACCTTAATATATTTATAAAAATAAATTTTTCTACATTCGAAAATATATATGTATATGTAGTATAAATATTTGAAGTTTTCTCGTGGTATTTCCCCTTTTAGCCCAACAGAAATCAAGTCAACAAATGTCCCGTTTCTAGCAAGGTTAATACCGTGGAAATTTATAATTTACGAGCGATTACTGAGCTCTCTCCACACGTCATAGGAATTTAAAGGATGGGCGGTGAAAGTCTCTTATGTTATCAGAAGAGCGGAGAATAATGAATGCTGATTTCTTTGGCAGAAGATTATAGTTTCATTAATACCTCAATCAGCATTGATTTTCGAAACATTTTGACACAGATAATCAAGGGTGACTCAGTAATGAAGGTAAAATTGAAATAGTCTGTTTATTGTAATTTACATATTAACGAATTATATTTTAGAAACTCGAAGCAAAAATTTATGTTTATACTTGAACCTCGTTTGATTCAGTTATCGTTTCATTACTTTGGAAACATTTTAGAGTATAACGCTTAATTTAAATGCTCCCCACATGAATACATCTACTTTTATAGCATGTTCATCTAATTGTAAATTTCTTTATTTCTAGAAATTAATTAGCCTTCGTGTGCAAAACAATACACCGGAGTGCTCCAAAGCTAACAAAAGCTCTAGAAATTAATTATAAAGTAGTAACTGGATTTTCAAACCAACAATCGTTTCATTACTTTGGAAACATTTTAGAGCACAGCACTTAATTTAACTGCTCCCCACATGAATTTTATCTACTTTTTATAGCATGTTCATCTAATTGTAAATTTCTTTATTTCTAGAAATTAATTAGCCTTCATGTACAAAACAATACACCGCAGTACTCCAAAGCTAACAAAAGCTCTAGAAATTAATTATAAAGTAGTAACTGGATTTTCAAACCAACAATCGTTTCATTACTTTGGAAACATTTTAGAGCACAGCACTTAATTTAACTGCTCCCCACATGAATTTTATCTACTTTTTATAGCACGTTCATCTAATTGTAAATTTCTTTATTTCTAGAAATTAGCCTTCGTGTGCAAAACAATACACCGTAGTGCTCCAAAGTTAACAAAAGCTCTAGAAATTAATTACAAAGTAGTAACTGGCGTTTCAAACGAACAATCGTTTCATTACTTTGGAAACATTTTAGAGCACAGCACTTAATTTAACTGCTCCCCACATGAATTTTATCTACTTTTTATAGCATGTTCATCTAATTGTAAATTTCTTTATTTCTAGAAATTAATTAGCCTTCGTGTGCAAAACAATACACCGGAGTGCTCCAAAGCTAACAAAAGCTCTAGAAATTATAAATTAGTAACTGGCGTTTCAAACGAACAATCGTTTCATTACTTTGGAAACATTTTAGAGCACAGCACTTAATTTAACTGTTCCCCACATGAGTTTTATCTACTTTTTATAGCATGTTCATCTAATTGTAAATTTCTTTATTTCTAGAAATTAATTAGCCTTCATGTACAAAACAATACACCGCAGTACTCCAAAGCTAACAAAAGCTCTAGAAATTAATTATAAAGTAGTAACCGATTTTCAAACCAACAATCGTTTCATTACTTTGGAAATATTTTAGAGCACAGCACTTAATTTAACTGCTCCCCACATGAATTTTATCTACTTTTTATAGCATGTTCATCTAATTGTAAATTTCTTTATTTCTAGAAATTAATTAGCCTTCGTGTGCAAAACAATACACCGCAGTGCTCCAAAGCTAACAAAAGCTCTAGAAATTATAAAGTAGTAACCGGATTTTCAAAACCAACAATCGTTTCATTACTTTGGAAACATTTTAGAGCACAGCACTTAATTTAACTGCTCCCCACATGAATTTTATCTACTTTTTATAGCACGTTCATCTAATTGTAAATTTCTTTATTTCTAGAAATTAGCCTTCGTGTGCAAAACAATACACCGTAGTGCTCCAAAGCTAACAAAAAGCTCTAGAAATTATAAAGTAGTAACCGGATTTTCAAACCAACAATCGTTTCACTACTTTGGAAACATTTTAGAGCACAGAACTTAATTTAACTGCTCCCCACATGAATTTTATCTACTTTTTATAGCATGTTCATCTAATTGTAAATTTCTTTATTTCTAGAAATTAATTAGCCTTCGTGTACAAAACAATACACCGTAGTGCTCCAAAGCTAACAAAAGCTCTAGAAATTATAAAGTAGTAACCGGATTTTCAAACGAACAATCGTTTCATTACTTTGGAAACATTTTAGAGCACAGCACTTAATTTAACTGCTCCCCACATGAATTTTATCTACTTTTTATAGCATGTTCATCTAATTGTAAATTTCTTTATTTCTAGAAATTAATTAGCCTTCGTGTGCAAAACAATACACCGCAGTACTCCAAAGCTAACAAAAGCACTAGAAATTATAAAGTAGTAACCGGATTTTCAAACGAACAATCGTTTCATTACTTTGGAAACATTTTAGAGCACAGCACTTAATTTAACTGTTCCCCACATGAGTTTTATCTACTTTTTATAGCATGTTCATCTAATTGTAAATTTCTTTATTTCTAGAAATTAATTAGCCTTCATGTACAAAACAATACACCGCAGTACTCCAAAGCTAACAAAAGCTCTAGAAATTAATTATAAAGTAGTAACTGGATTTTCAAACCAACAATCGTTTTATTACTTTGGAAACATTTTAGAACACAGAACTTAATTTAACTGCTCCCCACATGAATTTTATCTACTTTTTATAGCACGTTCATCTAATTGTAAATTTCTTTATTTCTAGAAATTAGCCTTCGTGTACAAAAACAATACACCGTAGTGCTCCAAAGCTAACAAAAGCTCTAGCAATTAATTACAAAGTAGTAACTGGCGTTTCAAACGAACAATCGTTTCATTACTTTGGAAACATTTTAGAGCACAGCACTTAATTTAACTGTTCCCCACATGAATTTTATCTACTTTTTATAGCATGTTCATCTAATTGTAAATTTCTTTATTTCTAGAAATTAATTAGCCTTCGTGTGCAAAACAATACACCGTAGTGCTCCAAAGCTAACAAAAACTCTAGAAATTATAAAGTAGTAACCGGATTTTCAAACCAACAATCGTTTCACTACTTTGGAAACATTTTAGAGCACAGAACTTAATTTAACTGCTCCCCACATGAATTTTATCTACTTTTTATAGCACGTTCATCTAATTGTAAATTTCTTTATTTCTAGAAATTAATTAGCCTTCGTGTACAAAACAATACACCGTAGTGCTCCAAAGCTAACAAAAGCTCTAGAAATTATAAAGTAGTAACCGGATTTTCAAACCAACAATCGTTTTATTACTTTGGAAACATTTTAGAACACAGAACTTAATTTAACTGCTCCCCACATGAATTTTATCTACTTTTTATAGCACGTTCATCTAATTGTAAATTTCTTTATTTCTAGAAATTAGCCTTCGTGTGCAAAACAATACACCGTAGTGCTCCAAAGTTAACAAAAGCTCTAGAAATTATAAAGTAGTAACCGGATTTTCAAACCAACAATCGTTTCATTACTTTGGAAACATTTTAGAGCACAGCACTTAATTTAACTGCTCCCCACATGAATTTTATCTACTTTTTATAGCATGTTCATCTAATTGTAAATTTCTTTATTTCTAGAAATTAGCCTTCGTGTGCAAAACAATACACCGTAGTGCTCCAAAGTTAACAAAAGCTCTAGAAATTATAAAGTAGTAACCGGATTTTCAAACCAACAATCATTTCACTACTTTGGAAAACATTTTTAGAGCACAGAACTTAATTTAACTGCTCCCCACATGAATTTTATCTACTTTTTATAGCATGTTCATCTAATTGTAAATTTCTTTATTTCTTGAAATTAATTAGCCTTCGTGTAAAAACAATACACCGTAGTGCTCCAAAGCTAACAAAAGCTCTAGAAATTAAAAAGTAGTAACCGGATTTTCAAACCAACAATCGTTTCATTACTTTGGAAACATTTTTAGAGCACAGCACTTAATTTAACTGTTCCCCACATGAGTTTTATCTACTTTTTATAGCATGTTCATCTAATTGTAAATTTCTTTATTTCTAGAAATTAATTAGCCTTCATGTACAAAACAATACACCGCAGTACTCCAAAGCTAACAAAAGCTCTAGAAATTATA
Organism: Pardosa pseudoannulata; assembly: GCA_032207245.1. NCBI lineage: Eukaryota > Metazoa > Arthropoda > Arachnida > Araneae > Lycosidae > Pardosa > Pardosa pseudoannulata. The sequence goes on from CM063498.1 coordinate 13,368,834, forward strand.
AAGTAGTAACCGGATTTTCAAACCAACAATCGTTTCATTACTTTGGAAACATTTTAGAGCACAGCACTTAATTTAACTGCTACATGAATTTTATCTACTTTTTATAGCATGTTCATCTAATTGTAAATTTCTTTATTTCTAGAAATTATTACCTTCGTGTACAAAACAATACACCGTAGTGCTCCAAAGCTAACAAAAGCTCTAGAACTTATAAAGTATAACCGGATTTTTTTCAAACCAACAATCGTTTCATTACTTTGGAAACATTTTAGAGCACAGCACTTAATTTAACTGCTCCCCACATGAATTTTATCTACTTTTTATAGCATGTTCATCTAATTGTAAATTTCTTTATTTCTAGAAATTAATTGTTCGTGTACAAAACAATACACCGTAGTGCTCCAAAGCTCAAAAGCTCTAGAAATTATAAAGTAGTAACCGTTTTCAAACCAACAATCGTTTCACTACTTTGGAAACATTTTAGAGCACAGAACTTAATTTAACTGCTACATGAATTTTATACTTTTTATAGCACGTTCATCTAATTGTAAATTTCTTTATTACTAAAAATTAATTAGCCTTCGTGTGCAAAACAATAGACCGTAGTGCTTCAAAGCAAACAAAATCCCTAAAAATGAATTATAAATTAGTAACTGGCTTTTCAAACCAACAGACATTGTACGTATATAGATTAAATATAAATATAAATTATTCAGAGGGAGAAATTAAAGTCTCTTCCATTGCCACATAATTTAGTTAAAAATTAAACATAATTTGCAAGAATCTTATAAAACATTAAAAAGGGATAAGTAAGGAAACAAAAGTGGATGATTTATAAAATTTTAACGTTCAACATGCAATAAAAATAATTGAAATAGTACGAAATTTCTCTTAGATAACGTATAGAAGACTTGTAAAGTGTTACATAATCAATGCAAATGTATCTATTAATGCTTATATAAGTATCAATACATGCATTCTGTGTTTAATCATCATTATGCTTTAAAAATCTGAATTTTATTAATGGAAACAATCATTATTATCAAACTTCAAAACATTTTTTCATTATTTGTTACACCCCTTCATTTTAGAGAAACAAATTTTTATAACGAATATTTTGAAATTGAAATTAATCAACCCTATTAGAATAGCTTTGGAGTCAAAAATTTATGTAATGACTTTCAGGTATTATGTGTAAATTTGGAATTGTGAAGTCTATTAACTTTTTTATTAAGGTGATGGTAAACTTTCAAATTGGCTAAAATCGACCAAAAATTCGAATTTTCGATTTTAGTGGATAGTAAAAGAATATATCATTAGGAATACGGAGCAAAAATAACTTTTTCATTCCCATCATTTTATTATTACTGATGGTTATAATAAGCTTATCATTACTTCTGGGTATAGCAATAATAACTTCAAACGCTGTTTACTCAGAAGTAAAATTTTCATGTATTACAAATGTTTAAAGAACTCCAGGCGCTTTGAAAATAGATTATTCTCTCTGAAATTCCAGTATTATTTACGTTAGAGTTTATAAAATAAAATCTAGTTCAAACGGGTATGTTTTTAATGATATAATATGTTAGTTATGCATTTTAATTAACAGCTATAGCTGTTTATTCTGCAAAATATGGGTATCATCATCATAATTATTTTCTTTCTCTTTATATTTTCTATGCATGTTTATGGAAAAACTACATTTTTTGTAAAGTCTATAAGGTATACTTAAAATTTTTTTATAATATTATATTCAAATTGATGTGCCTGGAGCACTTTCAATTAAACTAATTATGAAACAATTAATAATTGATAACTCCAAACTCAATTAAAATTAATATCTCCAAAACTAATTAATATTTGTCTTCAAATTTTTTTTAAATATTTTATATATCAATATTACTAATAACATAGTCAATCTTCAAGGAAATGCATTTAAAAGAAAAAAGTTTGCTCTAAAGTCCACTTTTAAGAAAACATTTACAATAATTATAATTATTTTTTTAATATATTTTGTAACAATACTTCAGAAGAGTAACATGTAGTGCATGTCTTTATAAGAAACTATCGACATAATTTTAATTATAAAGCTAAAAAAGTTGTTAACCTTTATTTAACTGCTACTTTTATTATTAGATATCTTCCTATGATCTTTTATAGGAATAGGCCAGCAGAGTAAAATGTGGTGCAGGTCTTCATAAGAAAATAATGCTAACTATAAAGCTAAAAAACTAGTTAATTCTGATTTAAATGCAACTTTTTTTTATCAAATACCTGTCTCAAGTCTTTTATAGTTGTACTTCAACAGAGTAACATGTAATGTAGGTCTTTATAAGAAAATATCTGAATAAAATAAGTTATAAAGCTAAAAAACTAGCTAATTTTCATGCGCCTGTTACTATCAAATCACTGAAAATATTCATATCATGTAAGAAAATGATGTAATTAAATGCTCTTTACTTCTAAATTTAATTTATATATATATTTTCATGTCTATGTCTAAAAAAAGGACTTGAATGCACCTCATAAATAAAAATGATTGAGGAATTTTAGAAAATTACGACGGATGCTTAAATATGAGTATCATACTTCAGTTTTGTTTAATACGACACAATCACGTAATAGTGCTTCATAGGAAAATTTACCATTTTTATACAAAATTAATAATTTAAAATAAGTAATATGTAATTTTTTTAGAATTTCTGATATCATAATTTTAGCATTACTTCAGCAGAGTAACATGTGGTGAATGTCTTTAAAAGAAAATATCGAAATATACTATAAAGCTAGAAAATTTTTATTTAACTGTTACTGTTATTATCAAATATCTAATAGTTTTATAGCAATACTTTAACAGAGTAACATGAAGTACAGGTCTTTATAAGAAAATATCCGAATAATGGAATCTATAAGGCTAAAAACTAGTTAATTTTTATGTAACTGTTATTATCAAATCACTGAAAAATACTCATATCATGTAAGAAAATGGGAAAACTTTGCTTTTTACTTCTAAATTTAAGTTGTATTTTATATTTTCATTACCGTGTCTAAAAAAATAGAATATAAATGTACCTCTTAAATAAAAATAATTATAACATTTAAGAAAAATTAAAACGGATGCTTAAATACGAATATTATGTTTCAGTTTTGTTTAATAAAACACAAATTCAAGTAAAAGTATCTCACAGAAAAATTTACCATTTTTTATACAAAATTAATAATTTAATATATGATAAATATAAATATTTTAGCATTTCTGATATTGTAATTTTAGCAGTGCTTCATCAAAGTAACATTTAGTGAATGAATTTAAAAGAAAATTTAGAAATAATGTCAACTATGAAGCTAAAAAACCTGTTAATTTTGATTTAACTGTTGCAGTTATCAAATATCTAATTTTTTATAGCAATACTTTAACAGAGTAACATGAAGTGCAGGTGTTTATAAGAAAATATCGAAATAATGAAATCTATAGAGCTAAAAACTAGTTGATTTTAATATAACTTTTATTATCAAATCACTGAAAAATATTCATATCATGCAAGAAAATAGGTTAAATAAATTTCATTTATATTTATGTTTTCATTACCATATCTCAACAAAAATTATTTAAATGTGCCTGATAAATAAATTGATTTTAACATTTAAGAAAAAATAAAACGGATGCTTAAATATGAATATTATATTTCAGTTTTGTTTAATAAAACACAAATTCAAGTAAAAGTATCTCACAGAAAAATTTACCATTTTTTATACAAAATTAATAATTTAATATATGATAAATATAAATATTTTAGCATTTTTGATATTGTAATTTTAGCAGTGCTTCATCAAAGTAACATTTAGTGAATGAATTTAAAAGAAAATTTAGAAATAATGTCAACTATGAAGCTAAAAAACTTGTTAATTTTGATTTAACTGTTGCAGTTATTATCAAACATCTAATATTTTTATAGCAATACTTTAACAGAGTAACATGAAGTGCAGGTGTTTATAAGAAAATATCGGAATAATGAAATCTATAGAGCTAAAAACTAGTTAACTTTTATAAAACTGTTATTATCAAATCACTAAAAAATATTCATATCATGCAAGAAAATAGGTTAAATAAATTTCATTTACATTTATGTTTTCATTACCATATCTCAACAAAAATAATTTAAATGTGCCTGATAAATAAATTGATTATAACACTTAAGAAAATTAAAACGGATGCTTAAATATGAATATTATGTTTCAATTTTGTTTAATAAAACACAAATTCAAGTAAAATTTCCTCATAGGAAAATTTACCATTTTTTATAAAATATTACAATTTTATTAAATATTACAAGAGAAATTTAAAATTTTTAACATTTATAATATCGTAATTTTAGCAATAATTCAGCAGAGTAGCATGTAGTGAATGTCTTTAAAAAGAAAATATAAAAATAATGTCAATTATATAGGTAGAAAACTACTTAATTTTAATTTAACTGCTACTGTTATTATCAATTATGTAAAACCTTTAATAGCAATACTTCTGCAGTGTCGTGTGTAGTGCAGGTCTTTATAAGATAATATCGGGAAAATGTAAAATATAAAGCTAAAATCTAAATTTTGATTTAACTGCTCTTTTTATAATCAAATATTCCTCTAAGACAGTATATTTTATAGAAATACTTTAACAGAGTAATATCTATATAATAAGAAAATATAAGAAAATAATAAGAAAACCCGATAGACGTTATCCTGTTTTAACGCTGTAAATCCAAAAATTGTAAAATATTTTTGAATAAATTACAAATTGCACCGTTTTGATGGAAAAGTAAGGAAAAAATATTTAAAAAATACTTGACGCCACCATCACCAACGTCATAACAACACTACACTCATCACAAACGTAATTAGATTGCATTAAAATTTGCACCATAGCCTATACAGGGATTCAAAACTGGGATTTACCGTACTGAAGCCCGTTGCGCCGACCACTGCGCAACAGATACATTGGCAGTGAAGGGTTTCAAGCAGCATTATAATAATCTCAATAAGCTCGCAATTTTGGATTTTTATTAAAAAAAAGCATTTTCTATCGGATCAAATTGTGAATCTAAATCATTCTCGAATCAACTTGATTGCATACACAAAGTTTTATCAAAATTAATCCACCAGTTTAGGAGGAGTTTTATTACAAACTTATGGTCAAAAGAATTTTATATATAAAAATATCGGAATAATGAAAACTATAGAAGTAACAAACTGCTACTATCAAATCACTGAAAAATATTCATATCATGTAAGAAAGTTGGGAAACTAATTTCTCTTTACTTCTATTTTCATTACCATATTTCAACAAAAAGAATTTAAATGTGCCTGAAAAATAAATTGATTATAACATTTAAAAAAATTAAAAAGGATGCTTAAATATGAATATTATGTTTCAGTTTTGTTAAATAAAACACAAATTCAAATAAAAGTTCCTTATAGGAAAATTTACCATTTTTTATAAAAGGTGAACATTTTAAATTCTGATATCATAATTATAGCAATAATTCAGCAGAGTAGCATGTAGTAAATGTCTTTAAAAAGAAAATGTCAACTATTAAACAATGTGAACTATAAAGCTAGAAAACTACTTAATTTTGATAAAACTGCCACTGTTATTATCAAATATCTAAAACCTTTTATAGCAATACCTCGGCAGTGTCGTGTGTAGTGAAGGTCTTTATAACAAAATATCGGAAAATGTGAACTATAATGCTAAAATCTAAATTTTGATTTAACTGATATTTTTATATTCAAATATTGCTCTAAGACAGTATCTTTTATAGCAATACTTTAACAGAGTAACGTCTAGTCTTTATAAGAAAACTAGACTACCCGGCAGACCTTATCCTGTTTTAACGCTGTAAATCCAAAAGTTGAAAAATGTTTTAGAATAAATTATAAATTGGACAGTTTTGATGGAAATGTAAAGCAAAAAATACTTTAAGAATGCTTTACGCCACCACGCATACAGTCATCACAAACGCAATTAGTTTTAATTAAAATTTGCACCATAGCCTCTACAGGGGTTCAATACTGGGACTTCTCGTACTGAAGCCCATTGCGCCGGATACGTTGGCAGTGAAGGGTTTCAAGCGCATTATAATAATCTCAATAAGCGAACAATTCTGGATTTTTAGTAAAAAAAAAATTTTTCTATCGGATCAAATTGTGAATCTAAACCCTTTTAGAATTAACTTAATTACATACACAAAATTTCATCAAAATCAGTCCAGCCGTGTTGGAGGAGTTTTATTACAAACATATGGACGAAAGAATTTTATATAGAAAGATATCAGAATAATGAAAACTGTAGAAGTAACAAACTTTTACTATCAAATCACTGAAAAATATTCATATCATGTAAGAAAATTGGGAAACTAATTGTTCTTTACTTCTAAATTTAATCTATTTTTCTATTTTTATTACAATGTCTCAACAAAAGAATTTAAATATACCAGATAAATAAAAATAATTATAACATTTAAGAAAAATAAAACGAATGCTTAAATATGAATATTATATTTCACTTTCCTTTAATAAAACACAATTCAAGTAAAAGTGCCTCATAGGACAATTTACCATTTTATATAAAAGATTAACAATTTAAAATAAGAGAACTATAAATTTTTAATCATTTCTATCATTGTAATTTTAATACATTTGCCACAGTTGATGAGTGACTTCACTATTATATCAAATGACAGAAATATTTATTATGCGGTTATTTTTTGTTCTTTTAGAAAATTATATTAATCGAAGACTTTATTTTTTTATGTAATTGCTTGAATAAAAGGTTTTTAATTCTATTGTATTTAAAAGTAATAGTCTACTCAAATCATATGTTTAACTGTATATCTCAGAATTCATTAGTCTCTAAAACCCTAGAGACAGAACAATTTCGAAATTTGGGAGTTTCACTTGGACTAATCGTTACTGTAACGTATTTGGCCATAGACTATTACGTGATAGCCTCATAATAATACACTGCTACCATTATCCAATAATATTTAGATATATTAATTTTTGAAAGTAATTTATTATAGAGACATCGATTAAATATTCAAACTGTCATTTCTGCGTTAAAAATTAATCTTCATTCCACGTATTTTATTAATATTTTACTAAATATGTTTATAGAAATTTTCTAGAATCATTACTGAGTTCGTGATTATCATGTGGGTGTTAATAAAATGTTCAGTATATATTAATAATTTTAACTATGTCCTTTTAGAGTCTGTCACATTATTTTATCACATTTAGTTTTAAAATTATAGAGTGAGAAATAAATTCGTTACTGTAAATAATATGGCAACGTTTTAGAAGAAATATAATGTTTGCTATCACCATTGTTATATTTATTCTATTAATTCATATAAACTGTAAATCTTGTGATATATTTTGCACCACATGTTGCTATAGAAGCTTACTTTTAACTTTTAAAACTCAATTTTTATTTCTCTTTTTCTGTTAAACGTGTTATAATTTATTTAACAGCTGAATGATATGCATTGAAAAGAAAAGATGCAATGACTCAATTCTTGTTTTATTGTTTAATTCACCGGTATCTACTATTTAAAATAAATTCCCCGTTGCTACAAACCATCACTCCAGTAATAGGTTTGTTTTGTTTGGAACTCTACGGTGTAGTGTTTTGCATGCGCGGAATATCAAGATCTCTACTATCTACTACTACCTACCTTGCTACCTACCTACCTTTTTACCGATCTAATTTACCTACTGCTTAAAGCTAATTCCGAATGGCTACGGACATCCATAACCGAAAACTCGTATTCGAAAGATCAACTCTCTACCATTCTGCTCTTAGTAATAAGATTCAAGTAGAGAAACTCTGGCTCAATATGCCAAAACAAAAGCTATTCGGCCTACGGCGTTTAAAAATTTATGTTCATTATGCTTTAGCATCTTAGCTATACAATTGAGAGTTCTTCGGGTGTCTTAATTTGGCTTGAATGGGTAAATGCAATTTGTAATATATTTGTCTGTTTAGTTTAAAATAGGCAAATCTTCGTTACTTTACACCATAATGGTTTCAAGTGATTCCCTGAATGAATCCTGGAATAAGGCATCTATACCATGCTTAGGAAATACTGAAACACCCACAAACAGTCCTGTATTTGTGTTTGCCTGAAGCCAAGGTGGGTGGAGATGATCATATCTATATTCCGAAACAATGTTTATTGCTCCCACACAATCAAATGTCAGGATGTTCCTGAAATTAATATCTTGTTTAAGAAATTATAGACTCAACTATCTGCTTCGCACCCAGCCTTCGGTCTGGGTAATAAATGTTTCCGAGTAATAAAAATATCGTCAAGATAAATTACAAAATTTGTATTTACCAAGTAATAAAAATCTAGTTTAAAATATTAAAACCTATAGCAATAATTTAGTTTCTATTTAAGAAATGACAACTGCGAAATGCAAATAATTTTGATAGATCATGGCGAGTTTATAATTACTGAATACAAAAATGTCGACAAAATAAAATAGAAAAAGATCATGCTTTTCTAAAAAATAAGGGTTTAGCATTTAGAAGATGCGAAAATAATCTCACGTACATATATACTATCATAAACATATACATTTACACTTGAAATGTAAT
>CM063498.1:13377583-13397583 GCA_032207245.1 Pardosa pseudoannulata
TGAAATGTAATAGCAAAGATATATTTTTCTGTTACTCGGATTACCAAATATCGGGCGAGAATGATGCTAACATTCAATAACACTGTCATTTTTGACGCCATCTCAACAATGGAATTGCCCGTGCCGCAAAATTAAACTGGTATTTTGGTCGGTTTTTCGATAATATCTTTCGAACTAATTGGAATATCGGAACGCGAATGGGTGAAATGACTTCCCCGGATAGTTTCGCGTCTATTGGTACCTTTGACCCCCTTCTGCGTCCAGCGGTTTGTAAGGAGATACACGCACATAAATAGATAGATAGAAACAGTCAGATTTTAATATATAAGAAGATGACAGATCCACAATAGTACACGATGTAAATAGACAACTCTAACTTATCGTAAAATAATTACAAATTTAAAAGTAGCTGCATACAAAATGTCGCCGTAGTCTAAAGTCATATAAAAAGAGTGAAACAACATAAGAAACTTAAGGAATCGTTATTTTAAATAAAGAAACTTACTAACAAACAAAAGATAATGTAAAAAAAACAAAATACTAAATGAAACGTTCTAAACTCCCACCTCTTTTAAGCGGTGATAAAATAAGTTTATTCCAGCAAGATATCATAAATATTAAATGTTGAATAATATTGATATAAATTTTAAAAAATCACTTTACACAGATTGTTACATATACTTGCTATTAAAATTGCAATGCCATAATAACGGTAAATGATTTTTGCCTAGGTACTGATTAACTCCACCAGTTACAAGTATAATATCAGTTTAAATCACAGGATTAAAGTGATAAAATATCCTATGAAATTCCTTTTTAGATTACTTTAGTTCTCTAAATTTTCAGTAAATTATTTAAGTTTTTTGTTCTTTGGCTCAAGGTGATAGTTCAAGCGTTTCTATCCTAAAAAGTACAGGATTATGGACCCCCTTTTGTGCAGTTCTGTGAAGAATTTTAGAATGTACCCTTGATCACACCACCCTAAAGAACTTTTATTGTTAAAAAAGGATACATGTGATGAAAAATCAAGTAAAAAAAGAATAAAGCTATGTAGCTTTCCAGGCAGTTCTATTTATTTAAATCACATAACATAAAATTTGTTGAAAGTTTGGATTTAGCCTAAAAATGATCTAATTGTTAAAATAATGCATTCTTTTAGATAAAAATGAAAAGAAAAATACAAAAATATTATTTCAAACTAAAGTTAGTTTTGTTTTGATAATTAAGATATAATAATACTCTCTCAGAACATATTTAAAAATTATTTGTATTAAAAAATACTTTCAAGCTCCATTTTGCTTCAGAATGTTATGAAGGGGGTATCACCCCTGATTTTCATGTTCTCCGAGGTAATACCAGGATATTTTAATATCTCGTATTTTCGGATCTTTTATTAATAACAAGGAAGAAACAACGTAACGTTACCTCGAATGCCTTAGAAATATGCGATAAATTCAAAGACTTTTGAGATTCATAAATATTTGACATCTTCATTCCTTAATTGAGAAAATCAATACACCTTCTTTTATTATTCTCATATAAGAGCAGAATGCATCTCGGAAGGTTTAGATTTTTAATCAATATTTGTTTATCGAAGAGCTCATCTTTTCAGGCTCTTTTCATAAGCCTTTTAATTTGCGTTCTTCAAACTTTTGACTCGCTGCATAAAAGACAGTGCGGAAATATTAACATAAGTTCTTTAGTTTCAAAAGTATTCGCCAGATTCCAATTACAACGGTTTCTAAAATGTATTCTTTCGTGAATGCCAGCTTTATTTGATATTATAACGACGCCATATTATAATAATTAATATTTTCTAAGAATGGGAAGCACAAGGTTAAGTTTCTCGCGCGAAACATGGCTCTCCAGTTCTAGTATTTCCTGAGACAAAACTAAACTTGTAAGGTTTTGTCAATGGAAATCGCGACATCCCCGAGATAGAAATAGTAAAAGCATTAAGCTTGCTGCCAGTCTAGTTACCTGTTTTGAATTTTAAAACGGTTCAGCAGGAAGAGAATGGAGTAAAGTTAATAATAAATAATGTAGATAAAAATTAATAAAACATGTTGAGGTCAATAAACGAAAATAGCAGATGAAAAGAAATAAATTAGTTTTGAAAGGATAAAAATATATAGTTAAAAGTAAGAAATAAAAATTAAATGTGAAAATAAACTTATTAAAGGAATAAATTATTGAGAAAATGGCCGAATGATGGCCGATTGGTTAGGATGCTGGCCTTTGGTACCGGAGTTAGTGGGTTCGAATCAACGTGGCATGGATGTTCATAGCCATTTGGAATCGGCTTTAAGCTGTAAGTCCCGGTCTCATTAGCCTTAGTGTTGCTAAAAGTAAACCGTAGCACTCCAAAACAAACCAAACCATATTGAGCAAATGATTGAAGTTATAAAAAACAACAGATTAAAAAGAATTAAGAATTAATGATAAGAATAATAAACAAATAATATTAGTAAAATAAAACTAATAATAATAACAAATCATGGAATGAAACACCATATAAACATTTCATATTTTGTCAGTAGTTTCAATGAACTAATGAATGAACAACTGTAATGTTTTTTCAAAACATGAACTTGTAAACTTGTAATACTACAAGTTCAACTAAAGTTTACTTATATATATAATTTTTATGTAGTTACCATATTAAGGGGAAAATATACCTCGGATGATAAAAGTTCAATAATATTATAAAAAAAAATAACATACAGAAAAAATATTAGAAGACCCATTGAATGAACACGAATTTAACTAGTTAATAACTACTGAACCCGAATAAATAAATACAAAATTGACATGTGAATGACAGCTTTTATTGTTATCAGATATTTACTTTTATTTTTATCAAGAGCAGTTACTTGTTATTTATGTTATATGGGGAGAAATTACATCCAGTAATTTATTTAATAAATTAAAAAGAAAAAAAAATCCAGTAAACTAGTATTTTGTCATTTTCTGTACTAGATCTTAGCTACAATTATATTGATCATACTCTAGCCACATTTCTACAAAATTTAAATCAAACGGAGGTTTTGTTTAATTTGAATTTTTAAATTTTCTTAGATACTGAAAAATTCTTTCTAGCTTACAAATAAAGCTCCATTATTCTCATTTTGTACGAAGCTGCAATTTATTTATTTATTTATTATTTTTTATATTAGAAAAACTTTCTGAGGAATCTACCAGTACATTTTAAGTAGCTGTGAACTGTGTTAGCTAAATTAATTCGACAATAAAAATTATTCATATATTTAAGTTCAATGTTAAAATGAATTTACCTACTTTTAAAGAATTACTACATAATAGTACCAATTAATATTAATTAATAATAGTAACGATTAAGTTTAATGTCAAAAGCATTTACAAAATGTCCTCTAGTTCCATAATTAAAATTAAAATTTCCGTCACCTGTAGAGAACCATTACTGTACCATAAAGAGTCTGATAATTATTATAATTTTGACTCTCATAAAAGGATTTTTTTTATCCTAAGAAATGAATTCTACTGGCAGCAGCTAGAATATCTGCAAGATAACGTTTAAAGTGCCATTCGGCTGCAAACCCCAAATATCTCTTAAAATGATGAATAACCGAGCATTTATGTTTGTCAGAATTGCTAAATTAAATCTTTCGGCTGTTATTTAAATGGTTTGAGATGCAAACATTTTGAACAATGAAGGAAATATTTAATGTTAATTACTGCGTCGGCTGCACCATGCTTCATTAGATTTCCCAATGACAGCATATTCTAAGGGCTATTTCCGAGGCCTCTTGATAAGGAACGGAGATAGAGGAGTATGTCCCGAATGAGAGAAGCTGTCACTATCCCCTTTTGTATAGTCACCAACTTCCCTGCGCCCCCTCCCCCTCCTGTTTTCCTAGAACTCAGGTGGACTGCTTGAATAGAATACGCTCAAAGATTTGGCTTTCTTCGCCAAACAATTCCAGCTATTCATATTCTAACTTACACGGAGGGATGAAATATGTGCATACATCTGCAAATTATATGCATATGAAGGGAAATCTTCAAAGTTCTGATAAAGAAGACAGAGGCGGAGAGAAAAGTTGTTGGAGAGTCCTATCCCAGTGACTTTAATTTAGTGACACAATAGGTAAATACAATACAAGACATACCTCAAGTGTTTATTTTCCGAGATCGTTAGATTCAGTTTATATAAGGGGAGTGGTGGAAAAAAGTGGCGTCTATGCAAATCGGAATAAATTCCCCAACTTTATGTTCATGATATTCGTATTCTATTGTGTTGATGAGATTCCTTCATTTAGAATAGTTATGAAATTTGGTAAAAAGCGATTGCCCTTCAAAACAAAATAATTAGGTGACTGTTAGGGCACATTATTATTTCCTTATATAATTTGTTAGGCAAGTAAAATTTTTATGATCTGCTGCTATTATATAACTGATATTTTAGATGATACAAAATGAAATCTCTTTTGACGTTTATATATCGTCCTCTGGATTTTGAAGAAATTAAAAAAAAATTCTAATAAAATATTTAAATGCTTTGATATTTATTCATCGTTAAAAGGAATATTTTTTTTCACAAAGCCTGTACCTATGTATAGTAAGAAATTGATAATAAATATCTTTATCAGTCGTGAAATGCACAACATATTTTTTATTCTACTTCTTTATCTTCTCTCTCGTTTATAATTATATGAGAATCAAAGAAAACATTTTTTAATTTTAAACACAAAACATTATTGTAAATTATGCACAAAAAAAATCTACCAGTATTTTCCTGCTAACGAAAATTTAAAGAGCCTCATAAGAAAATTCTTGTAAGCTTGAAACAGATAACTTCATAACATTTGTTTTAAGCACAAGAAAATAATCTCTCTTTCTATCTCTATCTCTATCCCTCTCTGTGTGTATGAGTGTGAGAGAGAGAGTGAGTGAGTGAGTGAGAGAGAGTGACAGAATGACAGAAATATCAAAATTATTACACATTACTATCTCTTAAAAATTCTCCTCTTCCCCATTCTTATTCTTCGAAATCTATTATTTTCCCAGATACAAAATATTTTAATTAAAAGAGTGTCCGCAACTTAAAATTCTTCCAACCCATTGCCCAGAGTTTTCTGTGCAATAAATGTAGAGGGAAAAAACAATAAATGCGATTGTTTTGCCCACTATCCATATTTTCCAGCTGTGTCCGATTTACATTTTCCTTTAAAGTTCCTTTTTACTCTTGAGGGCGCTAAGCTACTTTCTCTGTAAAAGATTCTGTGCCCGCGTTTCGCTCTGGGGTTCAACCATGTAATTTACACATGTTTTCATGATCATTCCGTTTTCTATCTTAGCAAAAGTAAGATGTGTTTCTCTTAACTCAATAAAAGTTTAAGCTCTTTTACGGACTCAACGTTTTCTTCATTGTGCCACGGCAGCTTACTTCAATAGTCTAGTTGTTCAGTAACCTTTGCAAATAAAAGGAATGGGGCCTACAATTCTATTGTAACTGGCCGATTAAATTTTTACACACACACACACACACACACACACACACACATATATATATATATATATATATATAGATAGATATATATATATAGATATATATATATAGATATATATATATATATATAGATAGATAGAGAGAGAGAGAGATAGAGAGAGAGAGAGAGAGAGAGAGAGAAAGAGTGAGAAGGAGGGTGAGAAAGAAATGGAAGGAGGGACAGAGAGAGAGAGAGAGGAGAAAACATCATCCTTTTTCCTAATTCCGCATAGAAAGAAATAACCTTTTACGTAAAATAACAAATTTATAATAAATATCATATTATAAATTATTTATTTTGCATTAATTTTTTAAACTATTATAGTCATGAAATTGTTGGATTCTACTACTTTATACTTTCACTCTCTAATTATTAAATGAGTATCATAAAAAGAAATTTTTTTTTAAATTTGACAAAAAAATATAATTATAAATTATGTAAAAAAAATAATCATTCAGCATAGTTGTACCAATGAAAATTCAAAGAAATTGATAAGAAAATTCTAATAATGTTGAAACCTATAACTTCTGTTTTAGACTGGACAATATGCTATATTTTGAAACATATATCATTATTTAGAGTGTTAGGAAAAATTGAAAACTGTTGAAGCGAACTCTCTTTTTTCCTTTTATATGAAAAGCTTTTATTTTTTATAAAATGTACATTCAGCAAAACTAATTATATAAAAACACAGAACAAATACTGAAAATTCCATGTATTTCCGGTAATAATTAAAAAATTCTTTAATAATAAAAATAACTAATGTTATATGTGTAGCAATAGAAAAAGAAAAAATAAATTGATATAGGAGTAAAATAATAGGTCCTTTGTTAGAATGATTTATATAACTGTAACAAAATTCCCTTGATCACAAATTTTCCTCTTACAGGTAATGAAAATCCATTTATTTTCTAAATATTTCTTTCCTTTATTAGCAGAAATAATTTTATTTTCGTTGAAAGATTATATTTGCTTTACAGGTAGGAAATTTTTTGTGTTTTAGCACATATGGCTTATTCTGAAATGGGGGAAATGTGTATCTTTAGAATACGATAAAAGGGCTGTTTTAGAGATTTTATGTGTATTTTTCCTTCAAAACATTTATCTTAGTAACTACAATCAGTACACCGGACAGTGATGTCTAAATCTTTCTGCCCAAATGATTTATATGCTATGTATGCGATAATTTACAAACTTAAAAAAAAGGTTTAAAGAGGATAATTATCATCTATTTATCATTTATATATTTTTAAATTATTAAATAGCTTTTTATAAATTGTATTTATATTTATTATCAATAATATTTCCTCACATGCATTTGTATTTACTTTCTATTGTATCTCTATTAATCATTTAGCAACTTAATTATTTATAAAAAATTTACAGAGCTTGAAATTAAGGTTTAAATATCGCAAAGGTGTTTTGATATAAATAACTTTAAAAATAAACTAAATCCTAAAATTATAAATATCTATGTCAAAAGTGAGCTTCCCACCCCCAACTTTAGAATCCAGTGTTTCGGGGGGGGGGAAGAGGTGAAACAAATCGATGACTAATGTTAAGTGGTGACAAACTTTAAAAAAAGAATGTATCTTGGTATTTACTCAATAGTTCTAGTATTAGTTCTATGCCTTGAATATGCAGTAATAAATAGATATTTGTGAGCCGATAGTAAAGCAATATTGTTTAGGCATTTCGTTGAAATTTTTTAAAATTAAAATCTATCATCATAAAATACTACTGGAAATAAATATTGGTGATTACTTTCACGTGGGAGGTACCTAATAGATCAAAAATGACTACTCATTTATTTATTTATCTCTATATTTAAGTTATGCTTTCATCACAATGAAGAGGGGCAAGATTAACTTTAACTAGCGAAGCGGAAGTCTGTTGCTTCATTAGGTATTCCATTGGGTGCACACACTTCGAAATTTCTCAGACCTCGGAAAAGTACGGATACAGAAACGGGCGCCAGCATATAACTTGTTATTAGTTCCTTGTTTGAATGTGATTTCTATGATAAGCTTAAAATTTACCTAAAACGTCATTATCTTCTAAAATTATCCTAATTTAAAATATATAGCTTTATGTAATTGTTTAGATAAGCATCAGAAATAAAATATTTAGATATGATAAAACATAGTTATATTTAGCTTTCATAAACAAAGCTTACTTTTATGCATAATTATTTTAGTATGTAATATATTTCTAATGTATTATGGAACTAAAATATCTATATTGAATAAAAATATTTTTAATCTTCAGATATACGAAAAATTGTTTGTTATTCTTAAAATAATTAAGTACATGGTATGGTGGTATCTTCAGTCCAGAATTTGAAATCGAAAGGTAATACCCTTTTACCTCCTAGTTTCTTTCGTGAGTAAAAACAGTTAAAACAAATCGATAATTTAGGTTTTAACCTTTCTTATCCTGAGGGTACTTACAAGCAACGCTTCAATAGAACACCTATATATTCCTAATAAAGCCGTTTTTCCTGACGGTACTCACGAGGATAAGAACGATGCAGTTCCTACAGCAGAAAAGAAATGACAGCACCAATCGGGAATCCTTTTTATTCGCATATTAGGGATTTTATAATTGGCGTGCTGCATTCAAAGGTCATTTTGCGGTAGAGTTGATACACGTGTTGTTCAATTGAGTAAATTTAGTGGTTTATTACTAGTTATTTGGTACTATTATGTTTTTGAGACTTCTATACTTCAAAGGTAAGCACTTCATTTGTCAAACATATATTTTGGTACTAGAAAGTACCAGCTGCAAAATTAACTACTAAAATACAGTAAAACTTAATTTTCTTTTTTCTATGATTATTCTCCATTAAAACTTATCTAATGATGCAATAATGCAGTAAGAAAGTTGATGGTAAATTAATTCAGAATATAAAGAGTTAAGTGATATTTAACTTTAAAAAAATCTGTCTTAGTGTTACAGCTTAACATGAATAGACAGTAAACCCAGTGATATCCGTTAATTAGACAGTAATCATAAAATGTTTGGCATTAACACTTTCGTGTATCTTGGGAAGATTACTTCCCACCTAGACGATCTTAACCCATTCTAATATATTGGTCGTGCTATTGGAATGACGGGAACACTAATTCCCGCTTCGGTTTTTCATTGTCATCTATTGTTCGATCGAATGAATAAAATTAGCAGTTCTGTTTTGAAAGTTTGGAAACGTGGAGTGAGAAATAAATGACCCACGAAAGGGTTAAGAAAGATCCAGTATTTTTCATTCTAAATTAAAATATTTTATTCGATTAGGTGTCCTATCGACAATTGCTTTAAAGTAAAATTTATCATCATAAAATATTACTCGAAAGAAATATCGCGTATAAATGTTAGGGAGATATGTTATGGATCGAAAATAGCGTTTTCACTGTTTCTTCTCATTTCTTTCGTCATTTGTGAGTTATGGTTCTATCGAAATGAAGGAGAGATTTAACGTTAATTAGCGAAGCGGAAGTGCAACGCACGCTTCATTAGATATTCCATTGGGTGCACAGACTGCGACAACAATTTCCTGAGTTCGCGAGGAAGTGCGAAGATAGAGACGGGCACCACTATGTTACTATAGCTACAATTCTTAGAGTGTTTGTTTGTGGGTGATTAAGATTCCCATAATAAGGTACATACTACCTCAAATTTCTTACTAACTTATCCTTATCTCTCTCTAAATAATAAATTGAAAAATAATTAAGGAAATTGTAGAATTTATCATATGATGAAGAGTAAATTTATGACAAAACATAGTTACTTATATTTTATTTAAACTAAAGATTACTTTTATACATAATTTTGACACTATGTATTACTCACTAACTTATCTTTATCTCTCTCTAAATAATAAATTGAAAAATAATTAAGGAAATTGTAGGATTCATCATATGATGAAGAGTAAATTTATGACAAAACATAGTTGCTTATATTTTATTTAAACTACAGAATACTTTTATACATAATTTTGACACTATGTATTACTTACTAACTTATCTTTATCTCTCTCTAAATAATAAATTGAAAAATAATTAAGGTAATTGTAGGATTCACCATATGATGAAGAGTAAATTTATGTCAAAACATAGTTACTTATTTTATTTAAACTAAAGATTACTTTTATATATAGTTTTGACACTATGTATTACTGTTTGAACTTGTATTATATATATATATTGTCACGAAGATTCAAATTAACACAAAGTTTAACCTAACACACGAATTTATTGAAGCTAAGTAGCAACTCGCAACCTTGCAAGATTCGAGAAGTTGCCTACAACTAGTGGGTATCACCTTTTATACCCGAACAGAATATTCGAGAAATAACTAATTTACACACTAAAGAGAGATCTAGAATTTTAGAGAACACAAGGCAACAATAAACAACATTTCTAAATTAAAAATCATTACTTTGGAAGCATCAAACCCATAAACTTTCAGTTAACTTCTCGTGCTTTGACCATTCGGCCACTGAGCTCGTTGAATATATATATATATATATATATATATATATATATATATATATATATATATATATATATATATATATATATATATATATATATATATATATATTTATATATATATATATATATATATATATATATATATAAATAAGGATTTAAATTGTAGATTAATTTTGAAAGATTTTAATTAGGGATTCTTTACTGGGAGTGACGCGGCGTGAGGAGTTAGCCACATAAATACTGCTCACGCGCAGTAATCTAGAGCAGAGAGCAGTGTGCACATTCAGCAGACAGAGCTGTGGCTACCCGAAGCAGCTAAGCGTGGGCGCCAATGTGCGACGCCATAGAAGATGATTAATGAGTAGTGTGATCTGAGATTTGAATAAAGGATGAAAATGTACTCAGGACTCTAGTGTCGTTTAGTGAAACGTGTCATATATATATATATATATATATATATATATATATATATATATATATATATATATATATATATATGTAGAGAGAGAGAGTGTGTGTGTGTTTGTGTAATAATATTTTAACCCAAAATATTAACCTACGTAATTATAAGTGTATCTTAAAATCATTTTTGAGCGATTCTATCCTTTTGCGTCAAAACTTAGCGACTATCTTTGTTCTTTCTATCGAGCCTCTTTTCTAAAATTCTTCGTATTCTTTTTCGGCTACATCTTTACTACCTCACTGCATCCAAATCAGTGTGGACTCTCTTACCATTGTGATAGAGTAAATTGCCCATTATCTCTCTCTCAGCGAAAGAAAGAGAGAACCATTGAACATTATATACAGGTTGCAAATTAATTATTGTCGAAACAATACTATTTCCCTGTATAGCTGAAAATCTGATCTGAAAAATGTCAGTTGACATAAAAGTAGTATTTATTCTGCCATTAGATTTCAAAATTTTAATTTGGAGAACACTCTTTTATCTTACATTTTAAGTTTTGGAAAATAAATATTAAAAAAATATTATTTCTTTTCCCAGTGTTAACCTCAACAGAATTTATTGTAACTGCATGTTAGTGACAAGATGTTTTTGTAATATATGGGTCCAGGTTGTTGTATTAAGAAAAAAAGCTAAAATGCTGAGTAAAGTGCTCTTGCATGTCGAATAATTTTTCTCTGCTAAGAAGCAATCGACTCTTGAAATGTTTTTATGCATTGAAACTAGCTAGAACATTTCAGTTTAAAGTCTGTATAGAAAACAGTAAAGGGATTATATAAAGTTTAAAAGCTCAACGCTAAATTGTTAAGGTTATATTTCCTTCGTATGCTTACATTTGTGTTTCGTTGTTTATTCTAATTTTTAATAATAAATCTATATGTATGTGTATGTATGTGTGTGTGAAATCCAGCGGAAGTTATTTCTTCTTGTCACAAAATATTGTAACTCCTAATGTATTTAAGTGACAGGGATACTGGGCAAGGATAAGCCTAATCATCTAGCAGCAGCTAAGTAAGATGCAGTTAAGATGCCTTATTGTAAAGAATGGAAAACAAGTCTAATATAAATTTTATTTAAGAGCTTCTAGAAAAGGACATCTTTACTAGTCTGTTGCAGACGAGATAATGTAAACGAAAACACGTGCTGGAAGAGTTAGACCACATAGCGAAACAAAGACGAAATATTTCCCAGTCTAACTTGAACTTAGTCATTGAATTTAACCATTAGATCAGGTAAAGCACTGAGTCATTTGCCATCGACATCTGGGAAATGCAGTGAGTGGACAGAAAACTTGCATATATTGCATAGAATGCTTTCGGAAATGTGTGTGTGTGTGTGTGTGTGTGTGTGTGTTGTTTGTTTGTTTGTTTGTTTGTTTGTTTGTTTGTTTGTTTATTTATTTACACACATATATAAAAGATTAAAAATTAGTGTAAACAATAATGACATTTCTATTGCAGGTCCATTTTGAAAATATCCATCGTTAATGAGTATTTTCAGACATGCATAGATATCTATTCAGTAAATCATTAAATTCATGTTTTAGTAGAAGTCCTCTTAATACAGCATGAGGATTTCGGATAGCGTTTTGTAAAATTTAGTGTAAAACATACATAGTCATCTCACAGTCATATTTTCTAAATTTAAAACATGCTTTAAATACAAGTCGTTGTAATATAACACGATAACATGGTTTATTTATTTTTTTAATTTTTTGAATAGAGCAAGAACAAATTTTATTTATTATTAGTAATACGCTACACCTGAAAGAATTAGTAGGATTATTCTGTATATTTTTCTGTTTGAATTTATAATATCCTTTTAAGCACAACAATTCATAAAATTATCATTTTTAGAAAATTTTTAAACAAGTAAACAAGAGGGATAAATAACATATTTGTTTCTTCCTTGTATATATTTAACTGGATGATGGAATATACGTTTACGTAATGGAATCTGTGTTTCGAATCCCACTTTTCCCTTGAATGAATGAAATAATTTTTAATTTGTTTCAAGCAATATAATAAGCCGTAGTGTAAGATGAATGTAGTAACATTTGTAAGTAACCAATTGACTTCTGCTTAGATTAAACATAATTTTTAAAAAGAAATTTTTAGTACCTTTTCAAGTTTATTATACCCATGTATTCATAACAGGTAAACGGAAAGTGTTTAAATCTCTGTTCAGACTAATGTTTCAGTTTTATACTACATTGAAGATAGTACTTCTGTTTTACACAAATTAAAAAACATGATATAATTATTCTCTGTATTAGAAAAATAGAAGTATATATTTGAGTTAGCGTCACCAAGATTTTATATGGGTTAACATCTTTTGCTCCTACACGAATGGATTGGGTTCGATTCCACAGTAAGGGGTGGATGTATTTGTGGGCTATTCCCTCATAGAGAGCGATACTTTACTACTTATATTGTGTTCCTTTAATACAGAGGGTAGCAAATTAGAGGATTGTATGCTAAAATATAAATGAAAGCAAGTGTCTCACATTTAAAAAATGACTTACTGTAGGTATTTGAACCATTGGACTACCAGGCATCGCGATCGCACTGTTCAGTTTTTATATCGAGAAAACCAGCATAGTCCGAGTGTTGTGGCACACTGATGGTGTTCTATCGACTATTGAAATTACGAGTTCTCAGATTTACTAAAGCAATTAGATCACACAGGTCTTCTTTTAGTGTAAATAATACATTTTACAATAGTCACATTACATCAATAGTGCCACATTGAAGCATATATATTTTGAATATAAAATAAAAGAAGCATTATAGTGCTGCATTGGTTTTTTCACACCATGTAGATAAAGCGCTGATTGGGATTCTTCGGCAATATTTTTCAAAACCCTCTGGGAATCAAACGGTTAATGGAACAATAATCATATTTGATTAAGAACACGAAAACGAAAGCGTTATTTAATATAATCCAATATTCATACATGCCGATCAGTATAAATATTTTATTGCCTTTAGATGTATTATTGGATACAATCAACTAAAACCTTTCATTTATTTGCCAGAACTAACAAACTTAAAGTCTAAGCTTTTCACTTCTATATTTAATTTCCTCAATTCAAACTAAGATTTGAGCCTTTCACTCTACCATGTAATTTTATTTTGAAACCAAACAAATTCGCTGGAGAAATTCAGTCATACTATTTCGAAAACTTCATTATGATATTTACATAATACGAACTAAGAGCTGTACATTTTGCTGAAAACTAATGATTTGAGTACCTCCTGAAATTTTGTTCTATTTAGTCTGCCTAGATATGGCTATAACCTTTTTTTTCAGCCGCCAGTCACTGTTTATTCATGGTCTCAGATAAAGTTAAATGTATGATAAACATTGGTTAACAAACTTCCCAGAAGCCTCTATTAAGCCAGAGAGTGTACTGCTTCAGTAAAAATATTCTAATGAAGGTATTCTACATAAAAGCTTGAATTATTAGTAGCAGCTGTATTCAATACATCTAAAGGACTAATTTTGGAAGGTTTTGAGAACAACAGTATCAGCTCCCGCCGAATATTTACTTCCCCCTAAACAATGAAACCACTCTTTTGGAGGACTTTAAATAAACTCTTTGAATCAAACTCACTTTATTGGTTGGCCAGAGAACGTTCTATTCTCATTTCAGATATGCAGCTATTGTGAGGATCGGATATTTTAATATGAAAAGGATTTCATTAACTTTAAGATATGTAATATCAAACACAGTACTGCTAATTTATTCGGGCTGGATTTTTAAAATGATTACCAGAGATATGCTCCAAGATGACAAACTTTTGTGTTTAAGCTCACTGTGATAGAATGGAAGGGGAAAGACTTATCGAGAATATTAATATACGGAAATTAACTGCATGTAGATGGCTTAGAGGAGCATATCAGGTATTTCATATTGACAAGGAAGCAAAATGAATATTCCATGCATAAAACCCGAGATTGCGTCTCAGAATTTGATGGGGAATGAAAAAGCTTCTACGTACCTTAAATTTAGTACGAGTATTAAAGAATGTATTTTGAAGAAATAATAACTGAATTTTAACTGGATGCCATGTTAAATTTTTAAAAATTCAAAGTTTTCTGTATGCCACTACAAGACGTTTTATAAACTGCATAAAATCGAATTGAATTTATATTGCTTCATTAGGAATATGAGCCGAACGATATCCGAATGGTAGAGACTGCTCTTCGGTACCTGAGATCGTGGGTTCGAATCCCACTGTAGTATGGATATTCGTAATCGTTCGGAATAGGCTCTAAGAAGTAGGTCCCGGTCTCATTAGCCCTCGTGTAGCAAAAAAGTAGACCGTAGCGTTTCTAACCTAACCCTTAACCTGTACTCTTCTGTTGATACTGACGGATCTTCTCATTGACGTAATATTAATTAGTTTTGTGTGTTTTCGGTAATAATTATATTAATTTTCATTCCCCAATTTCCAAACTTGACATATATGTATGTGTGTAACGCTATTTTCAACCTAAAAAACTAACCTATGTAATTATGCGTTAAAATAATTTAAATAATCTTAAAATCATTTTCGCCCTATTCTATCTTTTTGCATGAACACTTGGCAACTATCTTTTGTTCTGTTTTATAAAGTTAGTGAATCTGAAAGCACTAAAATTAATTCCTGTTTCAATCAGCACTTCTTATATAACTCTTTATATAATTAGTTTTACTTCCTTCACGTCCTTAAACGTCTTCCACGTAAATAACAATTAATAACCCCGATTGGCGGGATCACACACCTATAAATTTCAATGTACTTGTTTTTCCCTCCAGAAGCCTTCTAAAGATGATGCTACAACTTACGATTACACCGAAGCCAATGTGAATTATGTTCCTTTTGTTATGAGCTAAATTGCCTACACACACACACACAGATATATATATGTATATATACCCACACGTATATACACTGTCTACCAATAAATGCTTACATCTTTACATCTACAAAATTTACATTACATCTTTACTATAATTTGATTAAAACTACTTTTATAAGGATTGATGATTTTTACATATGATCGTACTTTTTACTTGCTTGTACGAAGAAAAGTAACTATTGCAATCACCAAAAAAATCAGAGTTTAAATTTTAACGGAACCATATATTTTACCATTATCTACAGCTGTACTTATATACAAAAATTCTTTCACATTAAACTACACGATTTGTTTCTCTTTCACCTATATTTCTCACATTCCTGCAATCATGTTCTATTCTCTTACTGTTTTTCCCATGAAAAATTATATTTCATGTGTACACTGTCTACCAATAAGTATTTGGACACCTGTGATAGAAAAGAAAAACTTTCAAAATCAATTGTTGGTAGAGCCTCCACGAAAGGCAATACAGCATGAACCCTCCGGGGCACACTATCCACAAGTCTTTGTATTACAGCTAGTGGTATTGCCTCCCACTCGACTGGGAGTAGACATACAATTTCCTTCACCGATTTGGGACGAGTAGTTCACCCCTTAATTCGGCTATCCAACTCGTCCCAGAGGTTCTCGATAGGGTTCAGGTCTGGGCTCTTTGCAGGCTAGTCCATTCGATGAACTCCATTGGCACCATACCAACCCTTGGTTATGACAAATTCAGATAGCTAGATATATCATTCAAGTATAGGCCGCATTTGTGATAACCGATAATTATACCTCTCTCAAAATCAGAGAGCTCCGAACTGCGCGGCATCTTGCATGCGACTAATGCCGATGCTGTTTCCTACACAATGTATACCGGTGGAGGCCGTGACGTACCTCAGAACCACAGATATCGGCATTTGCATAGGTGTCCAAATACTTATTGGTAGACAGTGTGTATGTCTATAAATAATATATATATATATATATATATATATATATATATGCACCCACACACATATATATATGTGTATGTATGAATAATACACACACACACACACACACATATATATATATTATATATATATATATATATATATATATAAATAATATATATACATATGTGTGTGTGTGTAATGTAGAACTTTAAGCCAAAATTTGGATATAAAGGCTTTATAATCTTTAGTCGTTTCTATTATGAAAACAGTTTGAATATATAAGAAATATGAAAATCGTTATTTTATTTTCTTAAAAACATCTAAACCTTAAGCCAACGGGCCTACTATAATGAATTGCAATCCTTTTACCATAGATCAAGTGAGTGATTTCTAGCCGCAGAATCCTTTGGTTCTGATCTCCGTAACATCGTAACCCGAGTTTATTTGCTTTAGTGCTCTACAGAGTTTATTCACTGCAGCTTATCTTGTTGCGTTGTAATTATGTAACACGTAACAAGCGTTTAGCGTCCGCTAATTTTACGACGATTATATGCTACCCGAATGAAGCAATTTCAAGGAACATTTCCCGTTATGAACACTCTTTAAAATTCATTGTAGCGTGTGGAATTGAATAATTTCATTGAAGTGGCTAATTCATTAATTCGAGAAACATGGGACGAAATCTCTTAGATGAATTATTTCCAGAAGTGTAAAGATTAAATTTTGTATCGCGGATTTCTAACAGGTGATTTGTTTATGCCTTTATTTGTTAATGATTGATTGTGTCGTGTCCTTTAATTGTGTTTAGATGATGGATTTTTACCACTTTTGTGTCAACGATCACCTTATATTAAGCCGTAAAATAAGAATGCAGCATGAAGTAGTAAAAAGTTTTAAAAAAATTATCTAATTAAAATTAAATACAATAAGTTTCACATAATGAGGCTTAACACCAGTTTTTTTATATCTATTAACTAAGTGTTTTTGACTTTATATTTGCAAATCTTTTCAAAAAAATCTATTTTGTATAGAAATATATCTTAATATATTGTATGAGATATCCTACATATTTAAAAATACTTCAAATAAGTTTATTTTTATACCTTATCAGAAAAGCATGTCTTCCAGATTGGTTTTATCCTTGTCTAAAATTCAACTGCTATTTTCATGTTTGTAGGGAATTTCTTGGCAGTGTTATTTAAATACAGTTTTCTCTAAATTCTATTCATCCCTTTCAGTTAAAGAAATTGTTAAATTTACGTAATATTTATTATCATACCAAATATGTTAAGAATAAACCAAAATTATCTTAAATCAAAATTACCTACCCAAAAATATCTTAGGAATTATTTACAAACTTATTTCAATAGAAATATTTACTTAACAATAAATATGAAATTAATAATATGCAACGTATTTGAAAAATTGTTAAGATTCATTATTTAAAAGTATTTAAGTATAATACACCGATTAACCATAAAACTAGGAAGTTTGTCTAATATCGTGTAGGGCCCCAGCGAGCACGCAGAAGTGCCGCAACACGATGCGGCATGGACTCGACTAATGTCTGTAGTAGTACTAGAGGTAACTGACAGCTTGAATCCTACAGTGTATCCATAAATTCCTAACAGTAGAGGAGATCTCTTCAGAACAGCCCTTTGAAATTCATCCCAGATGTGCTCTATAATGTTCATTTCTGGGAATTTTGGTGGCCAGCGGATAGTGTTTAAAGTCAGAACAAGGCGATTTCCAGCAGCAATGCACAACTCAACTTATGGCGATTTTGGCTTTAATTTCAAACGGAAAAGCAATTTATTTGTTGCCTGTTGGCTATCGTAAACATGAAAATGAATGGAAGGGCATTAGAGCCATTCATGACGTTGCATGAAATCGCTGTATAGTGGTTTTGGAGCCACTCTGTAGAAATTCTGGACGTTTCAAGGTGTGGCATTGTCCTGCGGTAATTCACCAAGTTCATCGGAATACACAATGGACATGAATGGGTGCAGGTGCTTAGACAGGATGCTTACGTGCTTGTCACCTGTCAAAATTTTATCTAGACGTATCAGGGGTCCTATATTACTCCAACTGCATGAGCCCCACACCATCATAGAGCCACTACCTGCTCCAATAATCCCCTGTTGATATGCAGGGCAATGGATTCATGAGGTTGTCTCAATACCCGTACACGTCCATCCGCTCGATACCATTTGAAACGAGACTCGTCAGACAAGGCAGCGTGTTTTGAGTAATCAACAGTCTACTGCTGGTGTTGACGGACACAGGCGAGGCTTGAAAATTTGTGGTGCAGTCATCAAAGGTACAGAAGTATGCCTTCGGCTCCGAAAGCCCATATCGATGATGTTTCATTGAATGGTTCGCAAGTTGGCACTTGATGGCCCAGTACTGAAATCTGCAGCAATTTGAGGAAGGGCTACACTACTTTCACGTTTAATGATTCTGCCCAGTCGTCGTTTGACTCGTTCTTGCATGATCTTTTTTCAACCCCAGTGAAGTCAGAGATTTGATGTTTTACCGGATTTCCTATATTCACAACACACTCGTGAAATGGTCGTACGGGAAAATCCAGATTTCATCGCTACCTAGGAGATGGTATGTTCCATATCTAGTGCACCGGGTATAACTCCACGTTCAGATTGACTTAAATCTTGATAATCTGCTTTGTAGCAGAAGTAACCGATCTAAAAGCTATGCTAGACACCAGTTTTTTTGTATAGGTGTTGCCGACCGCCGAGCTGTATTCTGATTGGTTTCTTATCTCTTTATTTACATACGCATGCCTATATCAGTTTTTTGGGCTCTTCAGTGTATGTACATATTTAGCTTATATCAATCCATAAATAATTAAATCCTATATAAGAGTACATTGAAATTAATTTACAACTGATATTTATAAACACTATAAAAGTTAAATATATGAAACAAATTTTATACATTTCCTCGCGGATAAACCCTCCCCTTGCACAGCCTGAAAACAATATTTTATTTTAATTTTAATTTTGTTCGGACACCAATTAATAATTATCATTTAAATGGTCTAACGAATAATTATCTGAACAATATGTAAATGTTGTTGAAGTATTTCTTATTTGCGAGAAACAAGTAAGAAAAATTCCTGACATCTTCCTTGGAAACAAGTTTAAATATATGAATTTCAAAGCGAAAATAAGTGTATTGCTTCCCTCAGTTGGTAGTTTGAAATATTAGAAACAAAAAATATCGGAAAAATAATTCTTATATATTTTTTTAAAAAAAGTATATATTTTTAGATGATGGTTTTGATTTCATACCACCATCCTTCAAGCTTTTATTGATTGCCATCTGTATGTAGAAGATCTTATTTTCTTCTCAACTTAGAAATTATATGCTATTTTTTATATTTTTAGCCACCTCGAGTGCAAGGGCAAAAATATTATTTTTGTATCCCTTAAGAAAAAAGTACCTGTAGAGATTGAGATGAAGTTTTGGGAAAAGAAACAAACAAAAGTCCCTTTGAGAAAACGGAAGTCTTGAAATATAACTTTCATTCAAGCAAACTGCTTTAGGTAGCATGGTATAAAGTCCCCAATATTCACTATTTATACCTAAGAGAAAATGGAATATTTATACAGTTATTTAAATTCAGCATGCGCTGTATATTTTACTTAATTAATGGATATTGTATAAACAGAAT
>CM063498.1:13402583-13455083 GCA_032207245.1 Pardosa pseudoannulata
TTACAATGGATGAGAATGTTTCTACATCTTCGTTTTCTTTAAAGTTATTCAGTCATACTTAAAATTGAATATATACTCAGTACAGCTGAACTAAAAGTATCCGATGATAAATTATTCTTTTGCATAACAATATAAAACATTTTAAAATATTCCATGGCATTTTGACAAAGGGATAATTATAGGAAAAAGTGGCAACACAGAATATTCAGTTACAGCGAGCACCTGCGCACCGACGAATGAGTTGGTGAAAAGTTGGTAACGAAGAGATTCTAGACGTCAGTCACTTCGTACTTCACGTTCTGCTCTCTACTGACTCCTGCAGTTTGACCTTATGAAGATCAATTAAAGTTTCCTTTTCACCAAATTCGGATGTTTACTTTGTAAGTGTTTGTATTGCTGTTATTAGTATAACTGCTAAATTCTAGAAGTAAATGTTTATTTTATACTCTGTAATCTCCTCATTAACCCTTAATTTGACAAGATGTTTTTTCAAATATATTTTAATTTATTTTCCCATGTCTGTATATACATTAGGATCTCTGTAAAATGAGCAAAAAAACATATTTTCCTTTTTCGAGATAATTAATGTCCGCTGTGGCGAACACTGACAATTTTGTTATATAATAGTTATAAATATACATGTAGCGGACTTAGCCAAATTAAGGGTTGAAGCAAACTACAGATGCTGATTCTGAAAGTGTTAATCTGGTGGTAAGAGTTTCTTATTTTCTTGAAGCCTTCCAATTAATTGATATGTTTCGAAAATTCATTCCAACTGAAAGGTAATAGTGAGATTCAGGTGTTTCTATTCAAACCCCCATTTGGGAGTGATAAAAAAGAATTTTGGTTTGTGCATCTAGAATCACAATTTTCGTAAGTACAATTAACAGTTGATTCTACATAATTTTATTATATAGTATCGTTCCAAGTTGTGGCAGTTTTAACTTGTATATGTGATCTTGTTCTGTCTCTGTAGATTCAATGGTAAAATTAAAACGCAATTAGTGTCTTAAAAAACAGAATCTAAATCTTCCCTTTTAAAAAGAAAACTAATCAGAAACTGAATTAAATATTAAAAGGCATTCTAAACTACTGTATTAAATGTAGAACTAAGTTTCGAGTAAAAGTTCAGACGAACTGTTAAATATGTATGGTTGCAGTGCGTTATCTGTTCAAGTTCACCCATTTTTGGTTGACTAAAAACTATCTGTAGAGATTGATATTATTCAAAAAATACTAGCTAATTTACAGAACAGATAATTTGCAGTCTATCAAAAATGGTTGATAAAATAGCCGAGCTTTCGTAAGAAATTTGCAATAATATATCTGAAGTGTTCTTTAGAATTAAATTTAAAAAACATAAAACTCTGACTGAAATAGAACTTAAACTGTCTAGACCAGTGTTTCTCAACTTTTTATTTCGCAGCATACTTTTAATGGTTTTAAAAGATAAGTTTAAAAGTTCTTTACTTATCTATAATACACCTTACAAAATAGTTAATAATAATAATTTTGAATACAAAATAAAATACATACTACAAAAACAGTACGTTTATTAAGATTAATTACAAGTTAATGAAAATACTTTTAAGAAGAAATTTGAGCTTGATGTTTTCTGATACTTTAATTTATATTTGGTAGTAAAGAGGACAATGCTACTCTCATATCGCCATTGACATTTAAGTCTCGAAAACATTTCGTTAGAAAACGAACGGAAACTTTCGTTAGCATTCTAATATGTAATATCTTCCACTAAACACGATCTTGTACAGTAATAATACATACACGTAGTGTGAATTGCTTTGTGCGATATCAATTTTAAATTATTGTCAGATAACCAAACAAGCTACAACATTTATGATTACAGCATAAGAACATTTCATGTGCCCTCCGCTTATGATGTCGAAACACCTCTGAGATATTACTTTAAATAAAAATTTTCCACACTAGTCGAAAATTTCAAGTGTAAAATAAAAATCGAAAAATATACATTTCTGAAATTTGGCGGCACAGTGGTTGAGAATCACCCGTCTAGACTACCGTTTCGAAGTGAATAACACTCTAAAGCTCGTGAAAGGCAAAATCAATGGTTAGTAAAATCAAGATATTTGCCAGTGGTACAAGAGGTTTGGTAAAACGGCGTGCAGATGCAAATAATTCTGTTCTTATAACTCTGAAAACTGTTGGAACTTCTCGTGTCGCACTCATGGAAAGAAAGGGCCTTCAGAAGTGCTTGTTTGCGATAAAAGTACCGATCGTAAATATTTAGTTATCTTCTGTTTTACCATATATTAAAAATTTAAAACTTCAAATAACACTATTTTGTTTATACGCTGCTATTGTTACTAAAATAGATGCACTTGGAACTCGTTTGTTTACCTTAGATCTGGGTTTTAAACAATAGTTTCATTGGAATTTTACTATTGCCTGTGTTAAATGCTCTGTCCTTCAACTTTAGGGTAAGGTTTTCTCGAACACTATTGACTATTGCTGGACATTAAGCGCAGAAAGATAATTAACTAGACTAAAAGTTTGTCTTAACAGAACATAAACATACAACATATATATTACCGTTGTACATAACATATCAACTGTTAGTAGAAATAATGTTTACGTCCAACTTTTAACACAATTTCAAAATATTACAAACTAAATTAATCACGAGTAACATCTAAGCTAAAGAACAATACCTAGCATCTTATTGAAACTCGTGGCCCACATGTTTTTTCTAAGCCAAGAAAACTAACGCCGGAAAGGTTAAAAGCTGCCAAATGTGAATTTAGTATGTCTCAGTGGTAGTGTAGACTACCTAAAAGTAATTAAGCCAGTCCACTAATTTTAGTATATAAAAGACTGGACATCGTGATTACAAAAGATTAAATTCTCAAACCATTCCTGACCGTTTTCCATTTCCTCATGTTTACGATTTTGCACATTAACTACACAATTAAAATCGTTTTATGGACTATCGATTTGGTTCGTACACAACATCAGATCTCTGTAGGACCAGAGAATATTCCTAAGACGGTAGTAATAACTACTTGGACTATTAGATTTTCTTTTTAAGTTATTTGGATTATGCAACGCTGCGTAGACTTTCTAACATTTCATGTATAAAATAATCGGTTACTTAAGACTATTGCTTCGTTTACCTTGACGACATATTAGTTGCTTCTGTAAACAAGTTAGAACACTTACAGCACTTTCAAGAGTAGGGTTTTTTGATTAATGCAGGTAAGTTTTTGGATAATCATGAAGCCTTTAGGGTATAAAGACATAAAAGGGTTGTTGTCGCTTCCAAATAGCTTAAAAATTATTGAATATCCAAAAGAACGGTCAGTAAAAGTGCTATGTAAATTTATTGCCTTATCAAATATTTAATAGAATTTTGATGAGCTCTGTACATAGGAAGCACTTCTAATTATAATTTTTCTTATCCCCTTTAAGGTAAGTTTAATTGGCTGGACTCCATATTTTGAAAACGCGTTTGAAAATAGTCCCAGTAGTTTAGCAGAGTTTAGCACTAAAGTAGTTTAGCATTACAGTTTAGAGTAGTTTTATTTTACCTTTCTGCACTTTTATTTGTTCTTAATATCCGATGCTTCTGACCGTTCTGTTGGCTCTGTTTTAAACTGAAAAGTAAACCGTAAATAGAAACCTTAGGTTAATAATTGAGGAAGCTAACAGCAGCCGAAACAAAATACAGCGTTTACGACCGAGATTTCTTAGCTATTTATGCTTAAATTGACAAAAAAAATTGCATGCTAGAGGACAGTGATTTTATAATTAATACTGATAATAAGACGCTAACAATTAGGCTTTTTTCAAAATTGCGAGGGATGTCCACCGTGTCAAATTCGGAATATCAATGTGATTGGGCAATTTTCAACGAATGTGAGATGTTTCGAGATCCCTTTGTTTTAAATGATAGTTAGACAAAAAATTTCCAAAACTCTTGACAAACTCCAAAAGATTTGAAAGAAAGGGAGAAAACACGGTTAGAAGATCGAGAAGTTAACCTTTATTTGCAAATGAAATTGCCATAAATTTAGTTTCAGTGACTAGTATCGACGCACAGCTCTTACGTGATGCATCTACTGGAAAAATAGAACCTTATGCGGCAACATAATTTCACCAGCAGGTATACGAAACAACATAAACGTTTTTTATCCTTGTATCAAGACGACTTTGAAGCTAGTTTTTGAGCGGTATGTCTGGCCAACTATAAAAAGAATGTAGGAGAGTGGTCAAATATGTTAAAAATAAAAATTTCGCTATACACGCAAGTCCTTTATGGAGCTATTCTTTACCTTCCAGTCGATTCGATCATGTTAAGAGACGTCGTAGGCCCTTTGTTTCCTAGAAATTATACATATTACTTAACATGCAGATTTAGACTTTGGCCCGAGGCTATACCCCTTAAGAATATTACAGCCGAAAATGTTGTATTTCAGTTCTACTTACAGTTACTTCTAGTTATTTCAAACTTTTCTGAGTTTAATTCGTACTACACCATAACACCCCCAGACAAACAGTTTGGTTGAAAGGTTTTTATAGGCAGTTTGATTGTCCTAATACACGACCCACGCAACTGAAAAGTGGACAAAAAAAAAACTTCCAACAATAAAATTAGGAATTCACTCCAGAGTGAAAATACCATTACATTGTTCAGCTGCTGAGATGATGTACGGTTCTCCTTTGGTTTTTCCAGGAAAATCCTTTGTCGCTCGTGAACAGGTACTGACGTCCCTTTTTAAACAGTCTCATTAGCCCTCGTGTTGCAAAAAAGTAGACCGTAGTACTCCAAACCAAACCCTTTTTAAACAAGCTTTAAACGTATATTCAAACCTTAAGACCAATTCCAACATTAAGACTTGGTAAGAAGACAGTGTTTATTTGCGACAAACTTTATAAATTATCGAATGGTTTTTTTTAGATGGGATTTAAAGTCTTTAGTTTCTCCATGCAGTGATCCTCGTCTTGTGTTAAACGATTCAGTAGGAAACTACTCTTTATTGATCAACTCGAGCCTACGTTTCAACTCGGGCAAATTCAACCTCTCAGGTGACATTGTGTCTGCATCGTCCTACACACTGCATGGGGGAGCTCTGTGGTAGCACAGAATATGCAGATAAAAGGAGCGCATACTCAGTGAACACCTACTGACTAGTAAGGGGTAATTCCCGAAGTGAGTCACTTCGTACTTTGCGCTTTGCTCTCGTCTGAACCCAGCATTTTGACCCTATCAAGTGTTCGTATAATTAAGTTCTGGAAATAAATGTGTTTTTACTAGGACATATCCTCTTTAAATTTAAAACTAAAGATACTGCAATCACAGAAAACAATGTAATGGAAAAGAAATTGTCGCTGAAATTCAAAAAAGGACGTATGTACTTGTAAATACGTATGAGAATGAGTGCATAACATTTAACTGATCTTTCCATTCATTTAGACCTGCTGGGTATGTATAACTATTCAGTTATTTATATCCAGCATAGCTGATCAATATTACACGTCTACGCCACAGAAACTAGTATTTCCATTATTTAATCAATATTAAAGCTGCAGAAAGGCTATTTTAGAAATCACCTTTTCTTTTATACAGTGGAAGAAAATGTGTTAAATGAGGCACAATATTTTAAAATTTAATTTTTCTTTATAGATTAATACTGCCAAGTCTGAGGTATTTCATACTCTCTCCCAATGAACTGAGGTTTTGGAGCATTTAAGTATATGTAATTTAAATTTATTAGGAATTCAAAACCTATTTCACTCATAATGCAGTTACTTTTAAATTTATCTCAAATTAATGAGAAGTTATAGAAGCAAGATTAATAGTAAAAAGTGGTTTCACATAAATAAATTTTTTTTCAGATAAAACTTTAAAATTTAATGATTTTTAAAATAGTTTACAAACATTTAAAGAACTTTCATTTGAAAATAATATTCAGCAAAATTTCCTTTCCTGTAGTATAATTATGAATTTTATAAAGAACACAATAATCGCGGTTTGTTGTGATATCTTTCGTTAGTCTTTGAATTTCTCACTTCAATTTCCCATTGCCTTAAATTTCTTGTAAGAATTTTATGAAAAACAGCTAGATTTTTTTTTATAGCAAACTACTTTCGAATATAACTTTATAAGTTCAATTTCGCACACTGGTACTGATGCTTATTTTTAGACTAAATCGGTAACCTGGCACATAGGCACAGAAATGAGTGTTGATTCCATTCAGTTAGGCATGTTAGGAATTTCTTTATTTTTACAATTATTTACATTCAACTTCATTGAAGTACAGTGTTTCTCAGCTTTGTTTTGTTTCTAAAGCCACTTGGATTAACTAAGTTTTGAAGATATTTGTTTTAAGGCGAAAGGTTGTGTCTGCAGTTTTGAAGAACACCACTAGGGTGAAAGAATCTCAAAGTTCTCATAATTTGTAAGCAGAGACCCAGATGACCCCTTCCCCACAGATTTGGAATGCCACCTTCAGAGGTATGATTTGATTTTGAGAGACACTATGACCAGGAACATATTTTACGGCTCTCAGCCTCCGTTAGTGATCACCATGGTCTTTGGATGGCTCCGCCCACAAACTCGCAACCCTCTAGCTATCAGTTGAGGCCTTTGATGAATGAGATACCTTGTCACTGCAAGTCGCATTGCTTTTCTGACACTGAAAGCAATAAAATGATACATATGGCATTAAATTTCAATAACGTGGCTACATTTTTTGATTATATGTAAAGTATTTATTTTGCTATTTATTTTGATAACAGTATTATCAAATGTCTTAACATTTCTTATTTATTTTACTAATATTTAATAAATACTATAGGAACCTAAATGACTCACGAGTAATATATTGGGGAATAATTCTCTAACACACGCATAAATCAATTAATGCTTTAAAAACAGTTTAGCTCTAAATACAGGGGATTTCGGCGGCATTTATACATTCTTTCCCCTAGAGCGAAACTGCGATGTACCTAAATCTTTATTCACGGTATTATTTAACTCTCCTAACTAACTATTCATTAACTTCTAATTGGCTGAAGTCCGTAATATCTCGTTCACTAACTATTCAGGATTGAAACTAGATGATGAATATTTCATAGTAATTATGATCTCTTCGCTCTATGGTGTGCATATAGAACAATAGTCGTTAATCGCGAAGTCTCCTTTGTAGCCACATTGAGATCATGTTCTGGTGAAATAATAAATATATCAAAAGGTTAAACTATCATTCATGTCCTATAATACATGACCTACTTGTTTACCTAAATTTAAATAAATATTTTAACTTCATTTAACTTTGGGGAGAAAGTCTTCTTTATAATGTGGTGTTTTTGACTTAAACATACATTTTGACTTAAACATGGTAAAACAGCGAGTTCTGCTCTGTTTAATAAAATTTTCATTTCTAGATCGTTAAGGATCTCACTTCATTAAAAAGACTATTAAGTTTTGTTATGTGGAAAAATGCATTGTTAAAACACATAAAATATACACACCAAGCGGAAAAAAATACATTCTCTTATAACTTTTAATGAAATTTTGAAATGCATAGATCAGAAACTAATTTTTATATTCACTAAAAGTTTTTCTTTCCTTTCTGTACACTATTGTACTTAGTGAATTATTGTATTTCATAGCATAAATTAATTTCCTTTATTTTAAATTTCTTAACTATTTAAATTTTTTTTAAATTTTAAGATGTATGATATATTTAAAACTTGTGAGTGAGAGAGAGTAATTGTAAAATAATTGTAAATAATTGTAAAATTATATTTAATAAATTTTTAATTTCTTTAAACAAAACTTGCGATCATTTTCAGATTCAATATGCCCTTTCAAGCATCAGAGAATTATTCATTCATAGAAGTCATAAGAATATTATTTTTTCTTTTTCAATTCAAAAATGTCATTAATGATCTTTTTCATTTTATGCAAATGAACCATTCATAATTTCCAAAAGTTAAGAAAGCACTGAAATATCGAGGAAAACCATATATTTGTTTATAGTATAAAGTTTTTTTATCTTTAACTTGATATAAAAATTTAGTATTTAATATATCTCAAATGTATCTGCTAATTTCATTCTATGGCTTATATATTTAAACTTATATGCTACTTAATATTACAAAACTAAATGCTTTTTACTTTTAAATTAGGACGTCGTCAAGGAACACTCAAAAATCCATTCTGAAAGGAGCAGAAGTTTTAATTCTATGACGAATCTAATGAAAGCTATTACAATGAAGATTTTAAGTCTCGAAAGGTGCAATATCGTTTTAAAACCTTGTCGTTTTTTAATTAAACTACTATTAAAATCTGTAGTAAAAATATGAAGTAATATCTTAAATTTTATTATCACCTGTATAATTTATGAAGATTTTTTTATATATATTAAAATCTTT
The DNA here is from genome assembly GCA_032207245.1 of Pardosa pseudoannulata. Lineage (NCBI taxonomy): Eukaryota > Metazoa > Arthropoda > Arachnida > Araneae > Lycosidae > Pardosa > Pardosa pseudoannulata. The sequence continues at coordinate 13,411,002 of CM063498.1, forward strand.
ACTTCAGTATAAATGCATTAGTAGGAATACATTATATAAATTAATATGAACACATATAAATACATATATGAATAGGAATATATTAGATTTTATATAGCATTCTTATTTGCTAAAGTTGATAAATAGAAAAGGTATTTCAATAATTACTTTAATTCAACTTATGGCACATTAAATCTCTATACAATATTCAGAAATTTTATTTTTATGTAAATTCATTTTTTTAGGAGTAGCCAACTGAACTATTTATATTAAGGATCAAAACTGTCTTAAGTCCTTAATGTTTCTTTTTAGGTTATTAAAATTATTGGGTGTTTCGCCCTTTTGTGTTTTACTATAAAATCATTTATGTTAAGTTTTTAATCTTTTCTCAATATTTGTATTAAAGAAAACTAATTTCTTCAATGTTACTAACTTTTAGAGTTATGAAGTTATCACTTCGAAGATTTACTTTGTAATCTGCTGTGTTCCATGCTTGGTCAATTAAAGTAGTGCATGTAAATATACTTTTATCGTTACGAATGCATATTTTAGAACTTGGTTACTTTTATATTATTTTTAGTACTTCAAATAAAGTTGCTACTGGATCAACAGTAATTAGTAAGCACAATAATTGGATGTAGAATGAAAGATAGAAAAAGTTCTGTTAACTTTGTAAAAATATTCTAAACTCTTTTAAACTTATGTATGAGGTAACATCTTTTGCTTTATGGTAGTAAGTAGAACTAATTGTGGACAAAAGTAGAAAACACATTAGCTATTTTAAACTAATAGAAACATTGATAACTAATTAAAATATATATCTTCAATATATTTCTCACTTTATAGTCATGGTAGCTTTGAGTTAAGAATTCTATCTAATTTAGAGAGTGGATTTAGACCCAACCCCATAAATTTTGCTTGACGCAGAAATTATTGGTTGTAATGCATGTGATTTTAGTAAATAGCAATCACTTCCCGTATCATCTGCAAGGGTATACATATATATCAATTTAGCATAGAATATTTCATATAATAAATATTAGTTGTCATCTAAAACCGCCTAAATTTAACATCATTTAGATACCGATAGAAATTAGTTTAAAGTGTTGTAAGATTTGTAAATCATTTTGTAGTTCTATGGACTATTCAGTTTCCTAGAAGACTTTAGTTTTAGTTATTCTAACAAATTCTGAATTAGTAACAAATGTGATCTGATGTAAGTCTACTTCAGTACAGTAATTGTTCTACTCAGTTTCATCTTGCAACTGGAATAAATGTGCAATTTATCAATAGATAAAATTCTAAGATATACGTTGGATATCTGTCTTTAGAAACCTTAAGAAAAACTTTTATACTAGCGCTTGCATTCGTTGCTTCCATAGAAACTCTACGATCACTGTTTATTATTCGAACATTAATTAGCATCATTAATTCCTTCAAACCTGTCATGAATGACTGTAAATATCCATGAGAACAGTGATATTCAACCGAAAAAATTCCCATTTTGTGCAGAATTACCTCATCTATTTTGTGATTAGTGATATTTCTTTACACTTCTTCAAAAGTAAAATTGAAATATTCGGAAATATTTAAAATTGCTCACATTTTAAGATCACCTGTTTAAAAAAAATATATACATTAAATATATAAAAACGAGAACTCAGCATCTTGGAACTACTATGCCCTATATAATAGCCTAAGTTGTCGGTCCATCTTTCTCTCGGTCTGCGAATTTATGATGCGGTTGTACCTGAAATGGATAGAGGCATACATATTGTATTTTTGATGAATTAGGATTAGCAAAATTCAAAGCTAGTTCGAAAACGTTCGAAATCCCCCCCCTTTCCCTCTTTTCGAGTGTTTAATACCATTATATCAAGATCTGTTATCCCCGGTTAAGAGCAGAAAATTAAATTTATAAATTTATCCCATAATAAATAGGTAAAAGTAATATTTTTTCTATCATTATGACGTCATTCTTTTAACCATCTCCTTTAATCATTTATTTTAAATATTTAAATATCGTCTGCATTATTTTCATACGTTTTATCACTGAACTTAGATATTACGTAAATAATTTTCTTTTATATTTGTATTAAATAGATTAGGTACATATGTGCTAATTTTAAATTTAATCATCGATTATTTCTTGTTGCAATGAAAATATTATCACCGGTATTAACAAATTATTTTCATAAAAGTCTAGGGGTTTATTACACAGGCTAATAAATATGTATAGTTTAAGTTATATATCTTTGAAAATTAAGAATATTCTGAATTTTTGTGTTTGTTTTTTATACATAATCACATGGTTTGAAACAGATTCGCTCAATTTTGGACATCATTCGTATGTACCGCCAAATAATCACTGTCAATATTAAAACCTCTGCTCTCCATGCTATCACGTAATGACAAGATGCATAAAGTTGGCAATTAATGTACGGTCAGTAAAGATAAACAAATAGAGCAATTTGTCTCAACTTCACGAACTCCTATAATACCCTTCCCACTCATTTTCAGGTTTAAAACAGCCAATATACAAACAATAAATTGCCTTTCCGTTTGTAACTGAAGCCAGAATTGTCATAAATTGAGATTTGCCTACTGCGTGAAATCGCCTTATTGAGCGTGTACCAGATAATTCTCAGCCAAAAAACAAACCAATTTTACCTGTCTTGTTGGGTACTTTACAATTCTAGAAAATTAAAAATTTTACTGATCCCGTCATATGACGGGCTATATGCTAGATTTACAAGGGTATCTCGCATCTCGTACAAATGTAAAATATGTATAAAAATTTCTACTGGGAAAATGTATTTTTTTCCTTCTAGATTTCTTCTAAAGCCTGATAACTTTTCTTTGCATATTTATGCTTGATATTTTCATTAAAGTATCCTTATTTTAAAACTATCATACAGCCCATCATATGACGGGATTAGTAAAATTTTTAATTTTCCAGAATTGTAAAGTACCCTATGAGGCAGGTAAAAAAATGGTTTGTTTTATGGCGGAGAATTATCTGATACACGCTCAATAATTTATCTTCATACTCCTCTAAAGTCTAAAGATACTGTGAATGCAGTTTAGAATCCTTTAGTCGAATCGTGTGGTTATGTGTAAAAAACAAACGCACAAACGATCAAACGTCTTAATTTAAAAAAATCTGTAACTTTAAACGGAAGATATTTATTAGTTCGGGAAATACTCTTCGCCTTTAATGAAAAGAATTTGTTGTTAATAGTGATTAAAATTTTCATTAAAACAAAAAATAATCAATGATTAAATTTAAAAATTATCACATATGTACCTAATCTATTATTTAAGCCAAATATCACAGAAAATTATTTACGTAATAGTAGTAATAAAACGTATGAAAATAATGCAGGCGATATTTAAATAATTATAAATAAAGGATTAAATGAGATGGTTAAAGGAATGAAGTCATAATGCTAGAAGAAAATGTTTTATGTGATAAATTGATACATTTAATCACCTGCTCTTAATTGGATAAAATAGGGCTTGATATAATGGCATTAAACGCTCGAAAAAGAAGTGAAGGGTTGGATTTCGAACGTTTTAAAGACTCTCTTTGAATTTTGCTAATCCCAACTCATCAAGAATCTAGTATGGAAGCCGTTCTCCATTCCAGGTCCAATCGCTTCATAAATTATAGGACAGACGGACAGATAACTTAGGCTGTTATTATACAGATGAAGGTGACACAGAAAATGTTGATTTTTACCACAAAGAAACTACTTTCTAGTTAGCAGACGTACAGAGTTTAACTACAGCCAGGTTAAGAATTCTTTATTTAATGGCGTTTTATACATTTTAAAGTTAAACGGTAGCTGTTGAAAGTGTCTAATTCGTTCTATAAGGATTTAAATTCCTCAATAATTGATGGAATTATACAAATTTGTTTAAAATATTCAATCATTTCATCATATTTTAAATATGATCAAGTAATTTAATCATATTTTATTCATTATATATTATTTAATTTCATCATATTTTAAATATGATGAAGTGATTAAGAAATAGTTTCTTTCAACGGATTAACCCATCCACCGACCACCCTCCCCACCTTTTTCCCTTTCAAAACAGTCACCCTTTTAGTAAATTCCAGACGGAACTTACCGTACCATACTAGACGTGCCGGTTTAAAAGTTTTCAGGCTACTTTTAAATTATTTTCCCTGCAAGGTAAAGGAGTTCCGTTAAGCAAAATTAGTTTCTTTCATTTATTATCGCTTTGCAATATTTTTTTCCTCAAAAGTGTGTTATACGAGTGCGAACGAGAAGGGGTCGACAGGTCCGTCTTTGAACAGGAATTCGCTGTCGAACCCCCGTCGACGCGTCCGTTCAGTGGGTGTAAGATTTAAATATTCTACTAACCTTAAATTTTCTGTTGTATTTTCGAATTTGTATTCTGTAAAACAATATATCATTAATTCATAATAGATTAAATAGTGAATAATTAAACAGTTACATAATTTTTAGTGACTTATCAGTTGTCATTTCATTTTATTTTTACGTTATTCTAAATATAATTTTTTTTTATTCTAATGCGTTAAGTGTTCCCTTATTTTTCATTATAGTAAATTCAGTAGAATTTCATTTTCATAAAAATGAAAACAGATATTACATGTTTTGGAAGTTTTTATATATTTTTATTAAGTATTTAAAGCTTTACGGTGTATAGAAACAGATGCTCATTTGTCTTGCCCCAACATTTATTTTACAACGTATAAGACCTCTTAAAGCCTAATCTTTAAACAACTGTTTTATTTTAATGAACCATTGGCTATTAAGACCACAAATACCTGTCACTTATACCACACTTTTACTACCCAGTTAAAATAATCTTATGCTTGAACAAGATTATTTCCCTTTAACAAGAAAAGAGAATAATTAAAACAGATTAGCAAACGATATTCAGCTATTAACTGAACTATTTTAGCGTTTGAAAGATTCAAATCCGTTCAAAACCTTAATGAACGGTTCTCTCCCAGCGTGCATTTGAGAGCACGCGTAACGCATCGTATAGGGGCCTTCGTGCCTGCAGTTGCGTATTTTATAGGGTAGAAATCACGAATGTGTCAATGGACAGACATGTTTGCGTGAGCTTCCGATACCAGACAGCAGGCAAGTTGCGTTGTATTTGAATAAAATTTCATTATCTCGTGATGCAATGCACTCTCTCGTGTTTTAATAGAGAAATGAAATGGGTAGCATGAACTTAATTTTAAGTATATGGTCGGACTTTTTACTGAACTGTACTCGAAATAATTGTTATTTAGTTAATATTTTGTTTTTCTACTTCTATTGTTGGACATATTTAAAGAGAATAGACTACATGTGTATTTTTAGTATATTCAGAAAGCCTAACGTTATGTCTTTATTATTTAATTTACTACCTTATAACTTGTCATATCACAGGATCAATAAAATTTTTAATTTTCGAAAATTGTAAAGTACCCTATAAGGCATATAAAAAGGGTTTTCTTTTTTGGCTGAGAGTTATGTTATGACAAGGTACACGCTGAATAATTTGATCTTATTCATACTTTTCTAAAGAGTCCCTTGCCGAACGATGGCCGAATAGTGAGTGCTGACCTTCAGAACTGGAGTTCGTGGGTTTGAATCCCACTGTGGCATGGATGTTCGTAGCCGTTTGGAATCGGCTTTAAGCAGTAGGTCCCAGTCTCTTTAACCCTCGTGTTGCAAAAAGTAGACCGTAGCGCTCCAAAACAAATACTAAAGAGTCCCGATCAGTGTTTTCCTGAACGATGACGTCACAAACTCAGCGGAGGAAAAATATCGTTTTTGAGAGACGTTAAAGAGTCCGCTATAAAATCCATTAAAAATCACTAATTAGGCCCCCAAATAAAAGAAATAGGTACTGTCCTGCTTACTTTTTTGTCTTCTATTGTTTTACCATTAAAATTAGAAAACGGGAAAATTCCTCATTATAAAGTACCCCATGAGGCAGGTAAAAAAATGGTTTGTTTTTTTGGTGAGAAATATCTGGTACAGGCTCAATAATTTGTTTATCTCCATACTTTTCTAAAGAGTCCCGATACTGTCAATGCAGTTTAGAATCACGTTGAATTCATTTAAAAAGATAATTCAAAGTTTTCATAGCTGCGTCGAAATTATCGTTAAGTTTTTCGAAATTTCTTTTGCCACAGTAATGAATGAAAGTAAAGGAATGAAACTATCATTTCTATTACACCCTAGATTTAGATAGAATTTGTTAATACCGGTGATAAAATTTTCGTTGCAACAAAAATAATCGATGATTAAATTTTAAATTATTGCATATGTACCTAATCTATTATTTATGCCAAATATAAAAGAAAATTTATGTGATATCTAAGTTCAGTGCTAAAACTTATGAAAAGAATGCAGACGATATTTAAATAATTTAAAATAAGAAATCCTTAAATGAGATGGTTAAAAGAATTACGTCATAATGCTAGAAAAAATATTTTTACAATTTTATTATGTGACAAATTGATAAATTTAATCGCCTGCTGTTAACTGAGGAAAGTAGGGCTTGAAATAACGGCCTTAAATGCTAGAAAAAAGTGGAGGGAGTGTATTTCGAACGTTGCTAACCCTAACTCATCAAGAATCCAGTATGGATGCCTTTATTCTTTACAGGTCTACCGCTTCACAAATTAGAGGACAGACGGATAGATAACTTAGGCTATTATTATATAGGGGATTTTAATACAGCATTTAAGTAATTTTCTTCTATATTGATGATATGCCGCTATCCATCTAGCGGAACAAACTGTACCTATTAAATTGGTTTAGTATCCTGTTCGTGATAGCATTAATTGCTAGGTCAACCTAATGATATTGGTGAATCCTGTTTTCAGGATAAAATGTGTATTAAACTCGTAAAATTATAGAATAGAATGGAATTATTTACAGGACTTTATCATACTATGCACTGATGGATCTCTGAAAGAAAATGTTAAAAGTTTATAAAATGACCTATAAATAAAAAATGATATGCATGGAAAAATATAAACTTGAAACTAACAAAGTATTTTGCTTAAACAAATCTGAACTTTTGTCCTCCTTAGAAAAATAGGTTTAAACTTGTAAGAATAAGTTACATTCGGTTCAGCTCTTTTTACGTCTTTCCTTGAGTCATCGTCAAAGATGTACCACAAAAGTACCGGTTTGAACTAGAAAAAAACTTCGGAATTCTCCCAACCAATAGAAGTGTCCGTTGGTTTGGGGATTTCGACCCCCCCCCGCCGCCATTTTGGAGTGGACCCCTGTTTTTTTCTCCTCGAGGCAGTCGGATTTTTTGAGCGGATAGTGGTTACCAGAAGAGTAGAATGGGAATGACTGGCATCCGCAGCTTGCGGAAAAAACTCTCTGAGAAAATTCTTCGCCATATTGTTTTTTAGGGCCGAAGCCGACTCGAGAGCATAGACTTCGATATCTCCAAATTATAAGTTGATTACAGTTGTATTCCTTATGCATTTATTTAATTGTATAAAATCATTTAATCAAGACCTATTTGTCCATGTGTTTCTTAATGAGTTTTAATTTCTTCTTTCTCAAACACTAGGCCAACGTAACATTATTTCTTGCAAAACTGTCCTTAAAAATCCTATAATTTACCACTAAAAATATTATTTAAGTACAGTGCGTCCCGAACTTTCGACATTTTCGTCTATTCTAAAATTTACGTAACATTGAGTGTTCCTCGTAAAAACACTTTAATAACACTCAAAATTTAGTTTGAACATTATTTACTACTTAAATAAAATGAAGTAAATTTATTACAAAATTTAAATTTAAAGTATATAATTTATCCATTGCGATCAATTAGATATAAAAAATTGTTTAGATTGAAACACCATATTTTCATAATTAGGTAATCTGTCTGTTAATCAAAACTTGACATGCGGTTCTTTAACCAAAAGCTATCTATAATTAATACTGCTCATGCTGTTAACTACTAGACTCAACTATGAGATTCCAGACCAGGTTTATTTCATAGTTCTACTTTACTTTTTCTTCCTCTATCCCACACTGTATCGGTGTCCCAATTCTTCTGATAACGTTACATTTTTATGCGAGATGATTTAGAAATTCATATTCGTATAAAAAAAACATACGAATTTTTGACAAGTAACGATGTTTTTTGTTATTCTACGGTTATAATCGAGATAAGTAAACTGCTTGTCACACCAAGCACAATCATAATCCAGTCTGGTTCTTATACACACAAACTTTTCCCTTTTCCTATGGGTTACACGTGTTACACCTTGGAATCACTGTTCTAGTGTATAAGAAGAAATATACCATGTATGTTAGTAATTGTAAAAAAAATCTGAGAGCTTTCTGTGTTGGTGCAAAACCCAGTCACTTAAGCAGGAAAGAGGCAGCTTTGGTGCAGGCTAGTTCTTGTCTTAAGACTCATTAGGCAACAACATTTGTAGCTGTATCTCTTATTATAATCGTGGAAGTATTTTGCCCTACGATTCAATGCACAACGTAGATCAAAATTTTACTTAAAGTGTTACTTGAGGTATTGTACACCAGACCCGTCAGTCATAATTTAGAGTACTAAATATTTCATAATAAAAATCTCACTAAAATGTAATTCTCAAAACAAATGTGGTACTCATAGGCTTTTACACCAGACCCATCAGTTGTTGAGGCACAAAGTATTTAATTCCGGAAATCCTACTAAAATTAAATAACATCTAACTAATAGGCTTTTACATAAAAACAGTTTAAAGCATAAATATTTCATATAATCCTATAAAATTTTTCAAATTAACATTGGTCTGCTAGGCTTTTACCCCAAACCAATTAGTTTTAAGCTGGGGTACAATATATTTCATTTCAAAAGAGCTATTCATAAGTAATTAAACGAAGTATGGGACTAATAGGCTTTTACACTAAATTCATGAATTATAAATTGAGGTACAAAGTATTTCATAATAGGTGTTATGATATCAAGACAAGGATTTTGTTTCGCATTAGTAAAAATAAAGTTTAACAGGGGGTGAAAAAAACACTTGAACATGAATTACATTTCGAGGAAAAACTTTGACATAACATTAATATGTGCATTTCTCTCAGAATATTTAGTGACAGTAAGTATATTATGAGAAATAAAAAAAACAATTTAAATTGGGATGTAAAAATGACAAATTTTGGATTCACTTTTTCATACCTGGTATTCTTTGAAAACATATTAGTTCTTAGTAGTATAAATACGCAAAAAATATTTTTTAGTATATTGGATGTTTACATATAGCCCATTTTTCAAGTAAAAGCGTTAAATTCAGTTAAATTTAAAAGTATTTATATTTCAATGTTTTAAAATTTTGTTTAGAATCTCTGTAAATATAAAAAATTCTTTAGAAAAATGTTTACTATAAACATTTAATAAATTTTCACATGGGCATAGTGCTCAATAAATTTGCTATTTCTAAATATATTTAAAAAAGTTACCTCATTAAGGCTATTCTAAAGTTTACATTTTAGTATTTTTTATCCGTAATTATGTCATAAGTGTACTACTGTAGGAACAATTGAAATATTTTTCTGATAGAAAATTTATCTAATGGCAAAATTTCAAAGTTATTTTAATGTTTATAAAATTTAAGTTACAGAATAATCTTCTTAGATATAACTACTATAATTATATTACAGTATAATGCAAACCTATGTACGAAAAAAATTAAAATACTGGGTTTATTATATTAAATAAATAGTAATTTTACATTTTAAAGGTACACAATGATACTACGTCAATGGGCATATTAAATAATAGAAAAACTGTCCTAAGGTATTCGTCAACATTTGGCGAACTTTTTTCTTTAAACGTAGAAACTAGTTCATATTTTTACATTTTTAGATTTATTTTTTATATTATCATAGAGAATTAAACTTTAAAAAAATTTATTCCTGGAAAAGATTTTTTTATATAAAATTTCTAATAAATGAAGAAAATTTAGTAAAAAAAAATCGGGTTCTTTCAAATGGTATAATTTTTTAATAAATTATTTCAATGTTTTTTGATGCAACACATTTCTTATACACTGGACTAGTGAATCATCTAAAATCTTTGCATAATTTACATTTAGTAAAAAATTTTGGTCATTCAAAATCATACGCATTGAATTTTTAACGAATTTCCATTACCTTTATATCCAACTATGAGTATAACATCAATAAAAATTATCCAAATTTAAAGCTTTTAAGTCATTCACCAGTAAATACTACTAAAAGCATTCATAATAATTTTCAACAAAATATTTTAAGATTTTTTTGAGAAATCACACTTCAAGTTTCAACATTTTTTTTAAAAATACCGCTCTGAGAAAAACGCATATGAAGTTTATGAAAGCAACTTTAACTATTAAAAAATTAATATACATGTTTAAAATTCTAGACACTTTCTTGCTTCAAAACTTTCTAATTGCCAAGTTGCTAATTATTAAAAATACTAGAAAAATGTTTAAACTAATATTCATGAAAATTTAAAAAGTTATGTCCAAAAAATGCTCTTTAAAAGTCTTTAAACTCACAACTTTTGGTTCCGAAGTCGCTACTTCCGTTTTGTTTCGACACTTGTCACTGATGTTTAAACACTGTAACTTTCCTTTAAAATGCTGTAGAGACAAAACAGAAATAGATTTAGAAGCCTAAAAGTTGAAATTTTACAATAGAGAGGAAAGAAAATATGATGTTTGGTGAAAAATGACTTTTTCAGCGTAGACGGATACCTTAAGGAAGCACATAACCTTTAACACTGGGTTTAAGGACGTTTCTTATATAACTATCTCTACGAACAAGCATCCATTTGAAGCATGAAGGAATACATATAACATCACTCAGAAAGCATTGTAATTATTCACTATAAGTAGAAAATGAAAATATGAGATAATATTGAGGTTCACTATAATATTACTAATTAAAAAATATTCTAGTATTTTAGTTTCAAATATAGGAACCAAAAAGCTTAAAGCTTCAAAATATTTTCACACCATTACTTCAATTGGCGTTCTGCGTTTCGTTCTTTCTACTGTTGCTTATTGCTTGTTTCATTTTTGGTAAAAATATCTGGTAACGGATCGAAGTATTGTAGGTACATTCCTATTTATTACTGTTGTAATTTCTTCATGAAAATTTAAAAAGTTTTGTCCAAAAAATGCTCTTTAAAAGGCTTTAAATTCACAACTTTTGGTTCTGATTCCGCTACTTCCGTTTTGTTTTGACAGCTGTCACTGATGTTTAAACAGCTGTAACTTTTCTTTAAAATGCCGTAGAGACAAAACAAAAAGAGATTTAGAAGCCTAAAAGTTGAAATTTTACAATAGAGAAATAAAACAAAATATGATTTTTGACAAAAAATGACGTTTTCAATGTAGACAGATCACCTTAAGGAGGCACATAACCTTTTAACACTGGGTTTATGGACGTTTTTTATATAACTATCTCTCCACGAACAGGCATCAATTTGACGCATGAAGGAATACATGTAACGTCACTCAGAAAAGCAGTTGTAATTATATACTCTATAAGTAGAAAATGAAAATATGAGATAATATTGAGGTTTCACTATAATATTACTAATTAAAAAATATTCTAGTATTTTAGTTTCAAATACAGGAACCAAAAAAGCTTTAAAGCTTCAAATATTTTCACACCATTACTTCAATTGGCGTTCTGCGTTCGTTCTTTCTACTGTTGCTTAATGCTTGTTTCATTTTTGATAAAAATATCTGGTAACGGATCGAAGTATTGTAGGTACATTCCTATTTATTACTGTTGTAATTTCTTCATGAAATTTTAAAAAGTTTTGTCCAAAAATGCTCTTTAAAAGGCTTTAAATTCCCAACTTTCGGTTCCGAAGTCGCTAATTCCGTTTTGTTTTGACAGCTGTCACTGATGATTAAATAGCTGTAACTTTTCTTTAAAATGCCGTAGAGACAAAATACAAACAGATTTAGAAGCCTAAAAGTTGAAATTTTACAATAGAGAAGTAAAATAAAATTATGATTTTTGACCAAAAATGACGTTTACAATGTAGACCGATCACCTTAAGGAGGCACATAACCTTTAACACTGGGTTTATGGACGTTTTTTATATAACTATCTCCACGAACAGGCATCAATTTGACGCATGAAGGAATACATGTAACGTCACTCAGAAAGCAGTGTAATTATACTCTATAAGTAGAAAATGAAAATATGAGATAATATTGAGGTTCACTATAATATTACTAATTAAAAAATATTCTAGTATTTTAGTTTCAAATATAGGAACCAAAAAGCTTAAAGCTTCAAAATATTTTCACACCATTACTTCAATTGGCGTTCTGCGTTTCGTTCTTTCTACTGTTGCTTATTGCTTGTTTCATTTTTGATAAAAATATCTGGTAACGGATCGAAGTATTGTAGGTACATTCCTATTTATTACTGTTGTAATTTCTTCATGAAAATTTAAAAAGTTTTGTCCAAAAATTGCTCTTTAAAAGGCTTTAAATTCACAACTTCCGGATCCGAAGTCGCTACTTCCGTTTTGATTTGACAGCTATAATTGATGTTTAAACACTGTACATTTTCTTTAAAATGTCGTAGAGACAAAACAAAAACATATTTAGAAGCCTAGAAGTTGGAATTTTACAATAGAGAAACAAAAAAAATTATTTTTGGCCAAAAATGACGTTTACAACGTAGACCGATCACCTTAAGGAGGCACATAACCTTTAACACTGAGTTTATGGACGTTTTTTATATAACTATCTCCACGAACAGGCATCAATTTGACGCATGAAGGAATACATGTAACGACACTCAGAAAGCAGTGTAATTATACTCTATATGTAGAAAATGAAAATATGAGATAATATTGAGGTTCACAATAATATTACTAATAAAAAATATTCTAGAATTTAATTTTTCAATACTCAAACCAAGCAACTAAATCCTTCAAAATCTCTTCACAATCTTACTTCAATTGACATTCTGTCTTTCGTTCTTTCCACTTTTATGATTTCTTTTTATTAATTTTATCAAAAAATGAGGTTTTTAACGTATACGGATACTTTCATGGACCACATAGAAAAAGTGTCAGGACCTATATATAAAATAGCTTTGACATTATCTAAACCACATAAAATATTAATTGAAATCTCGATTCTTTTAATATGTGTACAGCACATATCAAGTCTCATTCAAAGACTGCCTAATATAAAGCTTCAAATAATTGTTTATGCTTAGTTATCCCATTACGATGCAAATATAAAACTTAAATAGAAATTAAAACGATTTAAACGACTAATTACAAATGTTTTTGCCATTCACAAAAAGTTCCACAATGGCATTTTCTCTCAAACTCTTCCCACGAGAAAGACGGATAAATATTTTTGAACAATAAGTTTTAAATAATATTCTAAAGATTTTTAAGATATTATATAATTCTAAAATAACAAACCTCCAGAAAACTGCAAGCGCTTAAACTTCGAAAGGAAAGCTTGTTCAATATTTAAATGAGACAGCATCCGGATAACCAATAAAGTGCTCTTTGATTCAAAGACTTTATTTAAAGCGACTCAAAAGGGGAATGCCGTTGTTTAGGTTGAAGCAAATATTGAGAGAATAGAGATACTGCATCTGCAGAATGCCTCTAAAGTTGGCCCTTCATTTATTTTCCGTTCAGGGACTATTAATATTTCCTGCTTTAATGATGATTCACATATTTATTGTTAGACATCAAATGTGAGGGAGATTCTTTTGAGGTTTAATAAATCATTTTCACTGTTTGTAGGAAAATATATTCATCATAGTACGAATAGAAGAATATATGAATCGTAGAAAAAGCTTTTTATATAATAACACCGAAAAGAAATTTTTGTTCTTAGCTAATTGGTAACTGAGCTATATAGAAAAAAACTTATACGGTTTTTAACCCTCCGAGTGGAACACACCGATTAAAAAAAGTTTCCAAAAATAAGCTAAAGGTTAATTGTGTCAATGGCCAAAGCGTTCTATGGTTTTTTACTTCACCCTTTGTCGACTCCAAAAATGTTCCGAAAATGATGGTTGATTACTTTTGATTTATATAAATAAATATTATAGATTGTTAATTTTTAATACACATATAAGGGTCAAGGTCGATTGTTTAGAAAATAATAGACTCTAAAAGTACAAAAAAAAATATTTTTAGGCTTTGTAAATTTTATTTCGAAGTATTTCGTTTGCAGTATTTAAGTGGTGAAATTTTTAATTGCATCACTGTTACCGCAACCGAAATATTTCGAAATAGAGATTGACAAAGCCATAAAGAATATCATCGTACTTTTAGAATCATTATTTTTTAGAGGGATGCATTTTCGAGACTCGACGAGCTTTAATTAAAAATTAACTGACAGATAATGTCTATTTATATATCCATTTATAACCGGAAGTATGGTCGAAAAATTGTACGTGACACCGAAACGACAAAGGGTGAATTGTAAAAAATCATAGAACCGCTTAGAGGGTTAAAAGCACAAAACTTAATTTCCGTAAAAGAGCTAATACATATTAATTTCCTTCCTAATGCAGAACTTGTAATCTGAAAGGTTTATGTATTTTTGAGATTAAATAAACTATTTTCATTGTTTATTGAAAAATATTTATATTCATCGCTCGGGATTGGTAAAAAAGTAATACTATATAATAATAGATGCAAAAAATATTAGAAGATTAGTAAATATTACTTATTAGCAATAGAAAGAAAACAGATTTAATAAAATATTAGTAACTTCGTAGACCTTAAAATTTTCATAAAGCCTTTTTTTTTCAATTAAAATTGGATCTTAGTATATATTAAAGCATTTTCAGTGAAATAATCATAAAGATTTAAAATAAGTTTTCAGCAATATTCTAATGAAACTTTTCACTCCTGTGACGAATTCTAACCAATCTATTTCAGTAGTATTTATGTAAGTACATGACTAATATTTACCTGTGTTATAACTCAATAAAAGTTGAAGGACTTCAAAAAGTTATTGAAATATTTCACACTGTTAAAAAAATCTCAATTTGTTTTTAAAAGTCATTACCAACATAACAGACCATTTTTAAACATCAAGGTTGATAGAATATTGTGAAGTGGAACAAAATCAATGTATAGACAAGCCAGTAACAAAGAGATAGTTTTAACAGTACAAATATACAGTAATTTGGAAATGGGTGGGATGCACTTAAAAGGAAAAACTTAAATTTATTTCCTTGTTCATTTTTTTTTTCTTAAAATAGAGCAGTAGATTTAAAGGTAGAAATTGTAGTAAATAACCGCCTTGAATATGTTAAATCTATTTTACCTCCAATGAAGGCACAGGGGAGAAGGCAGGGACTTTCCTCATGCACTTTGTCGGTCCGGGCGCACAGTACGTCGGTGCTGGCGAACAGGGCTTATTATTTTAATGTCCAGCTACTCTTGAATCCCGAATTCGACTCATTTTTCTTAATGCTCTTTTTCAACTCCTCACCTGCTTTTTAACGTCCCTTTTTCTTCTTTGCCAATCGCCTGTTTGGTGAAATTATCCCACATCTCTACCCCCTTCGTGAGTGCAGGTGGGCTCAATAAAATATCCCCTTTTGTGAAAGCTGGCATTATTTTTAGCCCCTGCCTCTATAACTCATGGTTACATCTCTGTGCAATTTCATGACATATAACTTCTCCGCAGGGGTCCCTCAAACTTGAAGTCAACAATTGCATCTAAATTCTTCTTGGAAATTTCTCCCACAGCTGCGCATGCACGTGCTGACCATAGTGGAAAAGTACCTCGATACACATTCATTTCATTAAACGAATGTTATTTCTTTCAAAAATTTATCTTTATGACACGGGGATCTTGTTAATAAATTCATAACTAAAACAGTTCATTTTAAAAATAAATAAACATGCAGATCTAATGCTCCAGAAATAAACCTTTTTGAATCAGCAAGGATTTGGGATACAAAGTATATGTATTTCACCTTAATTTTAACACTATTTGTTATAAACTGCGTTCAAGTTCTTAACCCTTTCGATGGTCATTTATATCTCACACAGCGTTTTCAAACTTTCAAAACAGTGATAATTTTTAATAGTCGATCGAACAATAAATGACAGCCCAACATTAATAATCGCAATGCCAATATATAATAATTGGGTTTTGCACTCCTCATAGGTGTATTTTGTAAGATTATATAGATAAAAGGGTTAAAGAAGATATATAATATTAAATACCTGGTGCTGACACAAAATATTACGCGAGCTATTTTAAAATACCTACTATTTAAAAAAAAAGTGAATTATTAAAGCTAAGAAAAAATAATTTGAAAATGTGACTAAGAAAACGACGATTTTCCTTAAATACCAAGATATTTAAATGAGAATCAATAATTATGTCATTATCATCATTATACCACAACAAATTTTATTTATATCGCTCTAAAAATAAGAGAATATAAGAAGAATGGGATTAAAAATCTATGATAAAATTAAATTCATAATGAAAGTGAATTATTAATTACACGGTTATAATTTAAAATGTTTTTGTTGAATGATTAATGAAATTATGTTTAATGCCGAATTAATTATTTCAGACACTAAAAGCATTATTTAAATTATATTTGAAATTCATTATCCATGCTATTTCAAATAATTAATAAATGTATCAAAACTGCAATGTAATATGTGTAGAACATAATTAATAAAGCTGATTTCGAAGTATTTTAAAATGCAGCTTTTATTTACTAAAGATTATATATTTAAGACTTTTTTTTATGTTTTCTATGAATATTTGATTTTAAAATCAACACTAAATTAAATCTCGCGTAACGAATTGAATTATAAAAGAATAATGAGCCATCTAGTTAAATGAAATTAATTTGCTATTGACTTGACATTTGATTTCTTTTTTTACTATTCGAGTTTATTCAGGCCTTTTCTAAGACTTTAATTATATATTAAATATTTTATTTAACAGTATATTCCTATCTGTCTACATACATACATACTTACATGTATAGATGTATTATATTAATTTCGTTCCACTTTCTTTTAAGGGCATTTGTTTTTTAAATCTCCTATTGTTAATAATTTTTTATGTATAATTACGTAAATCAAGAGCTAATTACTTAAGAATTTGAAAGAACAGAAACGCTTCTTTATATCTAAGATATTTTCAATATCGATATTTTAGTATTTAAGGTTTGGATACTAAAGTGATATAGGATTTTAATACTTAGAGTTTTCATTATTACCTTAAGGAAACCAATCTGAATGTCATGAAGTTCACTTTTTATTTTTAAAAGTGTTTTTACGATTCCAAAAATGTATATTTTTATAGAAATAAAGACTTATATCCCAATTCAATAAGGATAATACAATGCAAACAACCATAGTTTTACAAAAAAATTATAAACTAATTTGAATTTTTCTGAAAATGTGTATTTTGAATGATTAGGTACTCTTGTAAAAAATAACCTTTCTTCAAAGAGTATAAACCTTTGTATGAGTATTTGTTTGGTGTGAGTTCAATCAATGATTATTATTTTTTATAAATATATTTATTCCTGAATTTTGTAAGAGAAATGCACCTTTTATAAATTCAATTTTTCTTTAAATTTAATTCATTTTTTAAAAGTTTATACACAACATAATGAAATAAAAACAATTTTCAATTAAAAGTAAATACATTTTTATTACTAGTAAACTAATTTAGGGTTTTCGTTTAAATTACTTGTAATAAAAACGAAATAGAATGGATCTATGCATCACGATGTATTATACTACTCTTTAAGTGCTTACATGATTCCCTATAGTTAGCTAATAAATTAATGTAAAAGTTTGCTCTGTAATATAAGACACATGGCAAGTTCGTTAACATAGATATAAATTTGTTAATATAAAAAGAGCAACCATATCTCCTAATCAAATTATGTTTAAAATATAAATTCGTATCAGTAGTTCCAACAATGTACAAAGGGTTTTCTGTGTGAATACTCAAAAATAATAATATGAAAACCCGTCAAAAAAATCAAAAAATACATTTGAGTAAAAACAAAATTGCAGTTTTGAGATTGAAAAATTTCTGAAAAAGCTTGAAAATTTGTTATAACTTTTTTCTTTAATAATTTACTGTATTACATTAATTCTTGTCAAATCTTTTTATACATAAAATAAATTATGATTTTAAAGATACACCAATTTGTAAAAAAGCATAGAACTTCACAAAAATTTATTAAAGTATAAACCTTTTAAATGATGCTAAACTACTGCGTTTGGATTGCTGAAGTCACTGTCTGGAGGGATGGAATGGTTTAGATAAGGTCTAATGAAATGGAGTTCTACTAATTTCAACCTGCCAACACCAGAAAAAAAATATATAATAATTATATTATATAGTGAAAGGCAGTACCCTACCGCTTTGGCTGAAGTCCCACTCATGATAATAAAAAAATAATCAAAATATATATCAGTGATCCTAATAAGAAAAATAGAAATTAATGGGCATTAGCAAAATTACTGCCTATCCTCCTAAGCGATTTGTGCATACTGACTTAAATTGCTTTGGATGATTATTGGTTGGAGAACGACCCTCCTAATAATAAGTCTGTTGGTTTAATTTTACAGAGTTTCAGAAAGCGAATAAGTTTGAAATTTAGGTGCTTAAAATATTTTACTTGGACAGTAATGTGTACTTCTACACCATTTTTGTCAATTCCCTATCCCTCTACAAGTAAAAAAGTTTTCTTTTGAACTATGATTCAGCAAGATTAAAATAGATCTAATAACTCTCCATTATCCTGGTGTTCTTTGGCTTAGAGGTTAGAGCCCGAGGCTTTAAGTGATGACTCTGCTTGTTTCTCGAAAGGCAAAAATAGAAGAAAATAAAAAAAAAATAAGTTTAAATTCTTCGAAACCGCAGTAACCTACTTTAATGGATGCTTAAAACATTTTATTTTGTAATTTAGCACCACAATATTTGCATACTAGAGCTTCATATCCCTTCAAAACAAAAAGTTTTTGTTTGAACATTTATTTAATAAGTTTCAAATAGAACAAATAAAACTACATTGCCACAGCCTACCTTGGATAAGTGGTTAAAACGCGAAGCTCCAAGAAATAAGTTTATAAAATTCAAATTCCTGCAGTTACACAAAATAATTAAGCCTTAAGATTATACTTAGATCAAGGAAAAAGTATTATCTTGTTTAGATTTTTTGAATCACTTTCGAATTTTGCTATGATTGTTGGTAACTTCAGGTAGAGTACCATATTCTCATTTCAAATACATCAGTATCCATTTGAACGTTGACTCAGCAAATTTCAAATAGATGTATTAAGGTGCTAATATAGCAGCCTGCTTTGGCTAAGTTTTTACAGCGTATGACTCTGAATAGAATCTTTAAGTTCTATTCTCCACCGTTGCACTGAATAAATAAAACCTTAGATCAAGAACAAAACGAAATCTTGTTCCGATGTTTCCGAATCCCTGAAATACCTTGAATTGTGTTAGATGATTACTCTAGCGCTATGTTAGAGTATCATATATCCATACGACATAATTTATCATTTGAACGGTAATTTAATGAGCTTTGATTAAGCTTCAAATAGATCTAGTATGCGTAAGCCACTACAGCTTCTTTCGTAAAGTGGTCAGAGCACAAATCTCGAAGTTGTGTTTTCGAGTTCGCTTCCCCGCAGTTGCAGGAGTTGAATAAACCTTTGTATCACGGAAAAGAAAATTTAAAGTTTCACAGTAAAATACCTATAATATTTTAATGTGATATTAGGGTATTTCAGAATCCTATTACAGTTTTAGGTCATATCTTAAAATGCAGAGTTTTCATCCGAACCTTGATTCAGCAAACTTCAAATAGATCTAATATTAGTGGTCTGTCACAGCCTCCTGTGGCTGAACGGTTAGAGCACGAAACTCTAAGTAGTGAGGCTATGAGTTCGATTCCCCGTTGATGCAGTTGTTAAATAAATCTTAATGATTTATTTAACAACTGCAAAATCAAGGAAAATAAAAAAAATTGAGTTTCGCAGTAAAATATCTATAATATTTTAATGTGATATTAGGGTATTTCAGAATTTCATTACAGTTGTATGTCACCCATTAAAATGCAGAAGTTTTCATTTGAACGTCGATGCAGTAAACTTCAAATAGATCTAATATGTACTTTCTGTCACAGCCTCCTGTGGCTGAATGGTTAGATCACGGAGCTCTGAATAGCGAGTCTCCGAGTTCGATTCCCAGCAGTTGCAGGAAACGAACATATGCTTGGACTAATGAAAAATAAAATAGTATATAGATGTTTCGAATTGGCTTTAAAATGCGTGTAATATTTTACTGTGATAGGTAGTTCCGTATAGTGTTAATAAAGCCCCTTAATTAAAATCTAGAAATTTTCAATTGGACGTTGATTCAGCAAACTTTAAATAGATTTAATAAGGCTAAACTAACACGGCCTCGTTGGCCGAGTGGTAAGAGCGCGTGATCGACTCAGCATTGTGAGTCTGCGGGTTCGGATCCCCGCGAAAACAGAAGGTTGTTGGCATAAGCCTCGTAATGTTAGGTTCCCTGTTTCGGCTCCCTTTGACAATCATGGTTTGGATGATGCCCCCTAAACCCCTCCGTGGACGAAGTCGGAGAGCGATGATCGAACTCCGGGGTTGTGCCCCACTTCTCTGGACCTGCGGGGTACAACCCTGCGACGCAGTTCTTTCACCGCTCTCCGATGGAAGACACGGACGGGTTTTGCAAAATTTTGAAAACACGGTCCTCAGAATCCCTAAGAAAAGTAAACCCTCCCTTTTGAATGGGTTCAGCATTTTTACCTCTCTTACCTGTTACTTACCACTCTCTTACTGTAAGAGACTTTGTTGTTGTTGTTGTAAAAGAGAGGTGAAACAAATTAGAGCTAAGAGAGGTAACAATGCCGAACCTCTCCAGGGTGGGGGACGGGTTTTCCTTTCACGTCCCTTAACTTCCTTTCTTAGGACTGTGTTTTCAAAATTTTGCAAAACCCGTCCGTGTCTTCCATCGGAGAGCGGTGAAAGAACCGCGTCACAGGGTTGTACACCGCAGGTCCAGAGAAGTGGGTCACAACCCCGGCGTTCGATCATCGCTCTCCGACTTCGTCCGCGGAGGGGTTTAGGGGGCATCATCCAAACCATGATTCTCAAAGGGAGCCGAAACAGGGAACCTAACATTACGATGCTTATGCCAACAACCTTCTGTTTTCGCGGGGATCCGAACCCGCAGACTCACAATGCGTCGATCACGCGCTCTTACCACTCGGCCAACGAGGCCGTGTTAGTATAGCCTTATTAAATCTATTTAAAGTTTGCTGAATCAACGTCCAATTGAAAATTTCTATATTTTAATTAAGGGGCTTTATGAACACTATACTGAACTACCTATCACAGTAAAATAGTACAAGAATTTTAAAGCCAATTATCTAAATGCTGTTTTATTTTTCATTAGTCCAAGCATTTGTTAGTTTTCTGCAACTGCTAGGAACCGAACTCGGAGACTCGCTACTCAGAGCTCCGTGCTCTAACCATTCAGCCACAGGAGGCTGTAACAGAAAATTCATATTAGATCAATTTGAAGTTTACTGAATCGACGTTCAAATGAAAACTTCTGCATTTTAATGGGTGACATGAAACTCTAATGAAATTCTGAAATACCCTAATATCACATTAAAATAGATATTTTACTGCGAAACTCAAATTTTTTATTTTCCTTGATTTAATGATTTATTTAACATCTGCATCAACGGGGAACCGAACTCGTAGTCTCACTACTTAGAGTTCCGTGCTCTAACCGTTCAGCCACAGGAGGCTGTGACAGACCACTAATATTAGATCTATTTGAAGTTTGCTGAATCATCGTTCAAATGAAAACTTATCTAAATTGAAGCTTTCAAATGGAAACTCGAAATATAATTTAAATTAAATTTTCTGTGTTTAAAGGTAAATACGAAATTCTGACAACGTTCTGAAGTATTCAACTATCACTGTAAAACTTATTATAGCAAATTCGATGCATCTGAACACAATTTCTATTATTTTACGTTGTTCTAAGAATGTATTCATACTCTGCAACTGCTGGGAATGAAACTTGTATACTCAGTATTGCGAGCCTCATGCTCTAACGTCTCAGACAGAGGAAGCCATGACGGTATGTTCTTATTAAATGTATTTGAAGTTTGCTGAGGTAACGTTCAAAAGAAACCTTCTGTATTTGAAAGGGAACATGAAATTCTTAAACCCTACTGAAGTACTTAATTGTGACTGCAGATTTTATTACAGTGGATTCGAAGAATCTAAACCAGAATTTGTTTTAAGTACCCCTAACTTAAGTATTTGTTTATTTTCTGAAAATACTGTGAATTTATCAAGCAGCTTACCAAAGGAACATTCCAAGTAATTCGTGGCCGGTAAGTCAGATATATTTGCAGATTGCTCAAAACTGTGAAAGTGCTAAAAGTACTTAATGGGCTGTAGTTCAGGTGAGGTTTACGAATTTCCAATGCGATATTGAATACAGAATAGTTGTGCTTCCAAACAGAGTTCTGGTTCAATACAGTCAGTAAAACTTAGACGGTGAGATTTTAAAATGTAATTAAATGAACTATTTGTGATTTTGGATCACAAATTCATTAATTTTTACTTCTTTGTAGAAAGTAAAAGAAACTATTGTAATCATGATGATTTTCAGAGCTCCAATTTCAACAAAATTATTCATTTTGACCATAATTGATTAAAGTGTGAACATTTTAAGTGTTACGTCTGTATGCATCTACAAGAAAACTTTATATTGTTATAAAACTAGTCATAACTAGTTCAAGTTGAATTTGGAGAACTATGGTATACTTTTTCATAACACGAGGAGTAATGAGACCTGATCTACTACTCAAAGACGATTCCGAACTGATACGAACCCACCAAAAGGTCAATGCCCTGATCATTCTACCATCGTTCAGCATCTTATTTCAATGAGGTTATATGAAACTCTAGCAGGGTTCTGAGTAGTACACACACACTGTATTATAGTAAAATTTTATAATTATTTAACAGTAGATTTGAAACATCAAAACTAGAATTTTCTTCCCATGATCCAAATTTTTTATTTTTTTCAACTTCGTTGAACAGAACTCACAGACTCACTACTTTGGGCTTTCTAACCACTCAGCTAAATGAAGTAGTCATGATGCATATTTAATAGCTCTATTGGAAGCTTGTTCAATCAATGTTCAAACGAAACCTTCTGAATTTGGGTCTGTGGATGGATGTAAAAATCAAATATAAGCATATGCCAAAGCTCAATCTAATCTTTACTTTTTTTCATTCTTACATTTCGTGATCCAAAGATTTATTACCTGCAACTTCGTAAAATTTAATTTCCATTTTAAAATGTATTAGTGTAAAGTTAACAGTCTGTAGAATTTCGGAAATATTTTTGCTTGTCTATTAAGAATTTATGATGTAATTAAATTTTGCTAGGGGGAATTTAATATCACATACGATTGGGGTTCCTTACTAAATATAGCCCTCATCAAAAATGTAAACTTTTGGAGTTACTAATCGAATTAGACAATTAATTTTAAAACTTTGAACATCAATATTTTCTTAAAAGATCGGTAATGTCAAAAGGTAAGACAGCATTGGAAGGAATTGTTCCATAATTTGCCTGATTATTACGTGATTTTGAAATGTGTTTACTTAAATATGACCATCCCACTGTATTCACGACCAACGTGTAGGGTACTACTCCTCGGTACCAGAGGTTTTATCTCACTGCTCGAACAGATGATCGTAGCCATCCAGGATCGGCTTTAAGCAGTATGTCTCGATACCATTATCTCTTGTGTACTAAAACAGTAGACTGTAGCCCCTTAATCAAATCAAACCCTCTTGATTTCACTTAGTTTAGTCACTATGTTTGTGGCTAAAGCTTTAGTCACTATGTTTGTGGAAGAAAAGTTACTACGAATAGAGTAGAATCGCTGTGGTGATATTTTGCTTCAGTTGACCAAGTAGACAGGGACCTACTGCTTAGAGCCAAATCCGATCAACTGCGAACTTAAAAGCCTGCAGTGTGATTAGAACCCCTGAATTGAACCCAGTAAGATGAGGCAGTGTCCTCCATATTTGGCAAAATTCTCAAAAGTTATGTTATTATATAATTTCTCATGTTTGTCTTTAAAACATGAATGAAATATCAATAAAAAAACTGTGTATCAGTCCATAGTATTCAAATTATATCTTGTGAGAATCCATTATGGTATTACATGCATTTCCCCGTTTGTCTTTAAAAGAATGAATGAAATATTACTCAAGAACATTATACTCTCAATATTCTTGTTCCTTATGTGAATAAGTTCCCACCTAAGCTAATAAACATGTTTGTATATTGGTTAATAGTACTCAAATGAAATCTTGTGCGAATACGTTATGGTATTACATGCTTTTCCCCGTTTGTCTTTAAAAAAATGAACGAAATATCACTGAAGAACATATATGCACAATATTCTTGCCCCTTATGGGATTATGTTTTCACCTAAGCCAATAAACGTTTTTGTATATTGGTCAATAGTACTCAAATGAAATCTCTAATTTAAAAAAAAAGTAAACAAAGCACTTGAAAAAAGTCTGAATGTATAAAAAATAATATCTAGAAGAGAATTGCTAAAAAAATCAACCTATTACCCCCATGTCTCAAAAAAGCTGCTTATGTTTCAAATAATTCTTTGTGCCCGATTTTACCTGGGTTAGACTAACTCTGTGTCGAGAGTCTGTTTAAAACAATACTCGTGTATCCTCCTTTCAGCTTTTATATCTTCTGAATTCAGTTCTTGTTTTACTGAATATTCTCTCCCATTCTGCATTGGTATGTTGTATTGTTAAAATTTACAGAGTAACCTTTCAAATTAAGTTGTATTATGCAGTTAAAGCTCCAACAGACCCAAATCAAGTGATAATGACAGAAGATATATCTGTGGTGGAGATAACTATCTCCTTAATTGTAAACGTCGAATGTTCGTATGTACTCAACTTCTTCCCCATCGCAGACTGTAGAAAATTTTATTTATTTATTTATTTTTAGTGAGATTACTTTTTTTTAATTGAACTCCAAAGTGTACAGTTAGTAAGGTAGTTTTATCTAAACCTCTTTTATTCTTAGCAGCAGCACAAGCTTTTCAATTCTTCGTTGTGTATGGAGAATATAAGATTCTGGACTTGCAGTTTATTACATTTATCATATTATAAGTTTATTTTATTTATAATATTTAATTAACATATTCCTGAAAATAATCAATAATGTTATATAATTAAGATTAATTTTATGTTAATATTGTTCAGTTTTATATGTAACACGAAGAAAATTATTATTAGCAAATAATTAGCCAGTGTGCAATCTATAAGGATTCATTATTGTTCATGAACTTGGATGAAACTGTACTTTTCGGTACCACAATTATTGTTGGACGGAATATTGCAGTCATGTGAAATCATCGTTAGGCAGTACTATTAATAAGCAGTCCTTGTAATTGGTTCTCTTATAAACAGTGAACAGTTTACACAGAACTTATCTAAACTTACGAAATCTTCTAATATTACCTTCATAATTTGCACAAGAAGTAAAACCAGTAACTGATATACCTATAACGGTAAGAATATATTGTACAATTTAATAATAAATGTAAATTAATAAAAATAATATAAAAGTCTTTGTTGTTCTTTACTTCGAGGCATTTTATCCTATTTATTGTAACTAGTTAAACTTTAAATGAGTTAGTTGGTAGATTAGAAAAAGATTTAGGGAGAAAATTAAATTAACAATTACATAAATGAAGAAAACTGTACTTTTCGATATCATAATCACTGTTGACATGGTGGAATGTTCCAGTCATTTAAAATCGTTGTTAGGTAATCCCATTAATAAGCATTCTTAGTAATTGGTTCCCTTATAGTAAACAATTTCTTAGCCAGTACCATTCATACACAGTCTTTGTAATTGGTTCTCTTATGGTAAACAATTTCTTAGCCAGTACCATTCATACGCTGTCTTTGTATTTGGTTCTCTTACAGTAAAAAAATTTACCTATAGTGAACAATTTGTTAGCCAATCCCATTAATACGCAGTCTTTGTAATTGCTTGTCTTATAGTAAACAATTTGTTAGCTAATCCCATTAATACCCAGTCTTTGTAAATGGTTCTCTTATAGTAAACAATTTGTTATCCAATCCCATTAATACAGTCTTTGTTGTAATTGGTTCTGTTATAATAAACAGTTTTTTAGACAATCCCCTATATAATAATAGACTAAGTTATTTGTATGTCTGTCGTCGATTTTATGAAGCGGTTGGACCTGGAATGGATAAAGGCATCCATAGTTAGTAAAATTCAAAGAGAGTAATGTTTATCTTCTCCTAAACGATAGATCCAATCCTAAAATAAATTGGTATAAATATGCTTCATATCACAGCGAAAAATACTGCCTTCTTTATAACGTTCGAAATCGACCTCTTCCCCTCTTATCGAGCTTTTAAAGCCATTATTTCAACTCCTATTTTCCCTGGTTAAGAGCATGCGATTAAATTTATCAATTTATGCCATAATAAATAGGTAAAAATAACATTTTTTTCTAGCATTATGACGTCATTCCTTTAACCATCTCATTGAATCATTTCTTATATTAAATTATTTAAATTATGCCTTATTTTCATATGTTTTATCATTGAACTTAGATATGACGTCAATAATTTTCTTTTATATTTGGCTTAAATAATAGATTAGGTACATATGTGATAATTTTAAACTGAATCACAGATTATTTTTTGTTGCAGAATAATTCTCCTCCGAAAAACAAACCATTTTTTTTACCTGCCTCATAGCTTACTTTACAATTTTGGAAAATTAAAAATTTTACTGATCTCGTCATATGACGGGCTATATGCTAGTTGTATTAATAATCACTCTTTGTAATTGTTTCTCTTATAGTAAACAATTTAAACACATGTTATGTAAACCTACGAAATCTTCAAGTATTAACTTCATAATTCCAAGAGAAAAAAAAACAGTTTTTGGCATATGTATAATAGTAAGAAAATATACGTTTTACTATGAAATGTAAATTAATAAAAGAATACTATAAAATAGTCTTTTTTGTTCTTTAATTCACGACGTTTCGTGTATTTTACTATAATTAATTAAACAAGTTAAATGCGAAGTTGGAAAAAGAACTAGCAAAACATAATTTAACAATAACATAAACAATTCTCAATTGAATTATTAATACTGATAATCTATCTTTAATTTCTGAATACTGGTAATGTATGTTTAATTTCTTTTTTCTTAAAATGTTTTTGTTAATATTTGAAATCAAAACCCTATTTCGATTACTTCTCCTGCCTTTATAACAGAAATATTGCAATATTTTGTTTAAAATCAATAGAGTCCTCTGTCTTGCTGAATTGACGCAGAGCTGCTACCTTTCTAAATGAATTTCGATTTCCAAGATCATTGAGGTGGGAGCATCTCTCTCGAAAACACACTGCCGAAGCACCGGATATTTCACAATAATTAAATATGACCCGGGCGTAATATTTTCATAGCAAGAAAAATCTATTTAAAATATTTCTGAATGAGAACAGCGGTGTGAAAACATTTGATTTTGCAAATTTATTCGGAGTCTGCTTTTGTTTCCGTTTGCGGCTGTTCCTTCCAGCCAGTTTCACTGCACAAAATGCCGCCTCATAAAAGCTCGACTTCATTAATTTCAGCGGGGAACTATAGTAACAAAGGTGCCGATATCGGAGAAATTCTAATACACCGCCACGCGTTGATTTATGCATCAAGAGACAATGGAGCTTTTAAGCGAAATGTTCTATGAAATTCTTTGAGACTAGAACGTTATTCAGAGTTACAGATAAGAAAAAAAAGTACTTTATGGTGGAGTAGTTTAGGTAAGGTTTACGAATTTCCAAAGAGGTATTGAATATAGAAGGACTGCGTAGACGGTTTGAAGTTCAGAGTTGTCTTTCCAAACAGAGTTCTGGTTCGATATGGTCAGCAAAATTTACGCGGTGGGATTTTAAAATTAATAAAAGTTAATTAAATCATCTGTGGTTTTGGATGAAAAAACCATTAATTTTTACTTTTTTGTACAGAGTAAAGAAAAGTAATGTAATCACAATAAATTTAAGTACACAAAACTCAAATTTAGCTCAGATTTCAACAAAAACTAAAGTTTGAACATTTTAACTTTTACACCTATATGCATCTCTAAGGAAACTTTATATGCATATTTTAACCATTTATCAACTAGTTATGATTAGTTTCATAACTATATAAACTACTTCCAAGTTTTTTCATAAAATTGTATACAATGTTAACACCTTTATTGGCACTTGCCTCTATAGCCATCAAAGCGAATTTCACTGTGTGGCATGGCGGCAATAGCCGTCCAAAACGAAACTGTCATATTGCTGAAAAAATTGCATTGAACAGGACTAACTAAAGTTTGAACATTTTAACTTTTGCACCTGCATGCATCTCTAAGAAAACTTTAATTATGAAACTTTAAAGGAATACTTTAACCATTCATCAGCTAGTTATGATTAGTTTCAGAACAATATAAACTACTTCCAAGTTTTCTCATAACATTGTATAGAATGTTAACAAGCTGACGGGCACTTGCGTCTATAGCCATCAAAGCGAAGTTCCCCGCATGAGGGCAATAGCCGTCCAAAACGAAAAGGTCGTATTGCTGCAAAAATTGCATATCAAAACCTGCAACGTGTCCTGCACCATGCTTTGAAACATGGTATACCTGAAATAATGTGTAATATTTATAGAATTATAATAATTTTTGTCATCTATTTATTTTTGTTTGATTATAAGCTAACATTTCGTGTAAAACTCCCAAAAATACTTTGTTGTACATAAAAAAAATTGCTTATTTGAGTCATTAAACCTGTCATTTACGTTTTAAAATTTTTGATGTTATAGCCGCCATTGCCCCATTACTGTGCATTAGTGCTGAATTAATCAAAATTAAGTTTATTTAAGATGAAAGGGCAAAACTATACTTCTAATATTCTAATTTTACAAAAACATATAGTGTTAATTTTCGAACTTCACTTGTTCCTATTGTCCGTCGAAGTGTTAATCATATTTGTCATTTATGGTTGTTCCAGTTTTATTTATCATTTTTTTCTGCTACTTATAAGTAATTAACATTTTTTCTCTAAATATTTTAATAACTTGATACTTTTTAGGTATCGTGATAGACTAACTATTCATTTTAGAAAAAAAGATGTTGTGCCTCCAACACATCCCTTTGTTCCTCATTCGTCGGCCGAATAGTAGTACCCTGCTATTTGATACCAGAGTTGCGGGTTCGAATCCCGCCGATGGCATGGATGTTCGTAGCCGTTCGTAATACGCCTTAAGCAGCAGGTCCCGGTCTTGTTAATCGTGTAGCAAAACAGTACACCTTAGCTTTTCAAACCTAATATGTTGTTTAAACAGTTTATTGCCAACATTTTAAGCTTCCACTTAAATATTTTGTGTAATCTGTATTTAATTTATTTGTGTAAAGTCTGAGAGAATTATACGGAGTAAATGTTTCCTTTTATTTATCTTATGCTATTATTCTTGTTTGTACATTGAATATATATCATGGACAATATATTCTGAAATGTACAATAGACTATAGGTATGACCTGTATATATCAAATTTGCAAATATGTTTTAGCTGCGAAAAGAGAAATATTTTATGCCTAATAATATCATAAAATGTAAAGCAAACGTAAGTAAGACACAAAAAGAGAGTGGCTTACTTACATTGGATTTTAATTTTATACTTAATATTTTTCCTGCCCAACGAGATAAAATTTTACATACAAGGTGAATTCTTGATAGAACGATTTTTAAGCATTTAATAACATTTTAAAACGTAAGCGCACTGTAACAATACTTAAATAAAATGACAACGTCTTTGAATCATATTGATTTATTTACAACTTTCAATGACAGCCAACTTATTTTACTTTTCTTACAAAGCTGCCATAATTTTCATAATTTTTTTTTATAAATTTATATAACATTATATAATTATAATTATGATACTTGTAAAAATAGCTTGAAGACTTGTAGACACTTTTAGGTATTTGTATTCATTGGTGTAAAATCGGTTCATGGTTTTTTATGTATATAAGGTGACATATTAAAAAAAATCTTTAAATTATATAGAAGGATTTTTGAACAGATTAAATATTCCATAACCCACAGACAGGTTTTATATAGAAATTAATATTTCTTCAAATTGCAATTTTAGCTATGGTAAAACACAAATTTCATTTTGGAATTCCTTTTTAGAATCAAATTAGGTTTATATGGTATCATAAATGTAGTCTAATAGTATCATTAATATAGAGTTTTAGCATAAATGACAAAGAGGCAGAAATAATGACGTGATATATGTTCCTTTGACTTTTAAAAGTAAGAAATAGCTGACATGTATTAGCCTCTTTAAGCTAATGATAATTGTCAAAACCCACGAACCTCGATTTATCGTTCCAGTATTGCTCACTTGATTTACTTGATCTAGAATTTAGTCTTACTGAAACAATATCATATTTAAACATATATAATTCCCTGATTCTTCTTTAATACTGTAATTTAGAAAAAACTAGTTACATCTATGTGTGTGGGTGTACTGGTTTTTTTGTGTCAAATTGTTTAAGAGTTTTTCAAGATCATATAACAGTTGGGCTTAAAAGTTCGTAGGCTGACATATAGATGGCCCTTCTAGTATTAAATCCTTGTGATTTTTACTTAGCCCTAGCCTTCGAAAGACACGTGTATAAATATAACAGTTGTTTTACTATTAATTTATGAGATATAGTATTTTCAATGAAGCAACTTTTGTTAGTTTGAAAACAATGGATACAAATGAATTTCGCTTGTTAGTAATGCATTACCTTTTAGCGAAACAAATACTGTTGAAGCCAAGGCACGGCTTGACAAACATTATACGGACTCTGCACCAGGAAAATCAACCGTTGAGAAGTGGTTTGCTAAATTTAAACGAGCTGAAATTAGCACCGAGGGCGATGGATGCAGTGGAAGCCAAAAAGAGGCTGTTACCGACTAAACATAAAGTCCACAAAATAATTTTGGATGACAGTAAAGTGAGGTTAATTTAGATATCTGAAGCTCTAAAGATATCAAAGGAACGTGTCGGACATACTGTGAAAGAATATTTGGGTATGCGAAAGCTCTGAGCAAAGTGGGTGCCGCGCGAGCTCACAATCGACCAAAAACAACAACGAATTAATGATTCTGGGCTATGTTTGAAGTTGTTTAATCGTAACAAACCCAAAATTATATGTCGATATAGAACAAAGGATAAAACATGGCTAATTCATTTCACACCGGAGTCCAATCGAGAGTCAGCCGAGTAGACTGCATTTGATGAACCAACTCCAAAGCTTGGAAACACGCAATGATCAGCCGGCAAGGTTATGGCATCCGTATTTTGGGATGTGCATGGTATAATATTCATCGACTATCTTGAGAAGCAAAAAACCATCAACAGAAAAAATTTCATAGAATTATTGGAGTGTTTGATGGACGAAATTGCTGAAAAACGGCATCATTTGAAGAACGAGAAAGTGCTGTTTCATCAAAGCAATGCACCGTGTCACAAGGCAAAACTATATGAATCGGACTTTGAATTGCTTCCACATCTACCGTATTATCGAGATCTGCCCCCCAGCGACTGAAATTGAGGTCTATTTCGAAGCTAAAGACAAATCGAACTACAAAAATGGTATCGAAAAATTTTATGACCGCTATAACCGTTGTATCGCCCTTGAAGACAACTACATTGAATAATAAAATCAAATTTTATCAAAAAACTTTTTTTTCTATGTTAACCTAAGAGCTCAACTCTTAGACGGCAAAAAGATTATTTTTAGTTCAGAGGCCTTCAGTTTACTAACCACCCCCACAAAGGTTTAGTCACATAAAAACCAGTAGTTTCACAATAGTGGAGGAGGTTTGGTTTGGTTTGGAGCGCTATGGTCTAATTTTTGCAACACGAGGGCTAATGAAACCGGAACCTACTGCTAAAAGCCGATTTCGAACGACTACGAACATCCATGCCACTGTGGGATTCGAACCCAAAAAATTCGGTTTCGAAGGTCAGCACCCTAACCATTCGGCCATCGTTTGGCATAGTGGAGGAGGACTCAAGAGCTGATTAAAATAAGATTCTGGGATAAAGAAAGACTTATAATTTTTCTCATACAAGCATGAAACTGTAGAGTTTTTTTCTCAAAAATTCGAGTCGTTTTTATACAATTTAAAATATTTATATACTCTCACAGTGTCATTGTGCTTGCAAGAATAAATGGTCTAGAACTTTCTCCGTCAGGCGGTTTTCTGGCAAAAAACAGATATCAATTACAAAACAAAATATTAAGATGTCTCTTGGTGCTGAAAAAATTAGTTCATTCATCGCTAGAAATTTTAACAAATTCATAGTTTACTACCCCTGAAAAATGATGGATAGAAAACCAACTGTATTTCATTTTTTTCTGTAATCAAAATGTTTTGTAATAAATAAAAAAATAAGATTTTAAATATTTAAATAAAATTACAAACACTATTTTCATAAGTTTAAAATGTCTGCTATTATGAGTACATTCGAAAAAAAAAGAAATATGTGCAGTGACCCTGATTATTTTTAAATAATCTGTTTCATTTATATTCGTATTCCTCCATTACCAACTTCGGTGAAAAATTTGTGACCTTTTCACAAACTTTAATGCCTTAAATAATAAAGTGCATAATTAGAGAAACAGCTACATACCGGTCGACGCTGAAAATAAGCAAACAACTCTATCGAGATATAGAGAAAATATCACTACAAAGTAAATGTGCAAAATATTTTTGGCTTTACTCCTAAATGTTTAATTATGTTTCAATTATTTCTGTTCTCATTGTTTGTTTACATATAAATTACAGCTCTAAATAATCATGCATTATTTGTTGTGATTTGAAACTGTGGTAAAACACTAATTGAAAATATTTAACGATTTAATGCTTAGGAATATCAAAAATTAAAGTTAAATATAAGCAGTTTATAGTTTTGAATTTTGGATGTAGTGAATTAATATGTATTTATCAGACAAAAGAAATGTTTGTTATGTAAGAATCTATTATTTACTAAATACATACATAAACTAAACACACATTTATAGGGGAATTTATAATTCATTGGTTAATATATAGTAAGTCATTATACGATAGTTTAATATAAGAGAATAATTAAAATGGAAATTACTTTTATTTCTATTATTAGATATTTTCGTGGATTTAATATCTTTAAAATTATTGAAATATATTTTATGTATATCGTGATCCAGTTTAAGGCGAATGGAATAATTAGTCCTTAGTGAAAACACTTCTTTATTTAACACTAAACATACCATATAACGGGTCAAATGACCCATTAGATTTATGTAAAAAATGTGATGGGAAATGAATTAAAAGTTCTTATTCTTTAGGTTTGTAATACATAAGAATTATCAATATACAACTTTTTAAAATTATAAAAAGCTTATCTATTTTTTCCAATTTTCATATTTTTACATTACAATCAGAATAAACTTAAACTCATTTGACCCTTTTAAATAGTATATATTAAATATTATATATTATATATTAATATATATTATATTTATTTGCTTTTTGCATTATTTAGAAGCATGAATTGTGAAGATAACCACGTACGCGCCAACTAACATATCTTTGCATACTATCAGATTGCTGTCTTATGCGCCTGAATATGATAAAAATAACTCGCCTGTTTTTTTCATTTATTTTGTTGATACAATAGAGTACTATAATAATTTTTTGTCAAGCCTAACGGCTGCAAATGAAATATGGGCTAGTTTATGCATAAATTACATGCATCTAAAACATTGATTATATCAAATAGCTGACACTTTTTGAACTTTGAATTTTGAGTTTATTATTATATACATTCATGTTTAAAGGAAAATATGTCAAAGCGTTCTTTATTCAGTTAAGAAATTTTTCCATGGTTTAAAGCAATACAGAAACATTGCTGAAAAAGCATTTGCAATTTGTAAATATTTCTAAATACAGTTTACACTGAAAATATTGGCTTGCAATGCATTTCTAAAATTGATACTAAACACTGTATTTAATTGCATTTTATAAAACAATATTATTATTGTAAGAGTAGGTTGTCGACAGAATCACTAATTTCGTTTGTAAAAAATAAAAGAAAATTATTTAAATCTTTGACAAAACAAAAGAATACAAACACTGTCACTATCTGATTTTGGCGTACAATCAAAAAATAGTGCTCGATACATTTCAAGACTTCCAACCATAAATGTAAATCTAAAGAAATCACCAAGTTTCTAAAATCTAATCGCAAGTAATTTAGCGTAAATAAATCCTAATTTCACATTTTCACTTACACGTCAGTCAAGTGCAAATGATATCGTATATTTTTCTTCACAGATTTCCAGCTCTAAGTAAAGATTCAAAAGCAAAAAGAAAACTTGAATAATTATTTAAAAGCAAGTAATCTCAAATACTCTCAAGGGGTATTTAAATTAGCCTTTATAAATTAAATCTTGTGTGACTAATTCCGAAACAGCTCATGATTTAAAGATACAGTCTGCTTACACATTTGCATATTTCGAAAGCACATGATCAAAGGAAAGAAATTTCATGGTTAATTTAAAAACTTTTGAACTTGAATTTTGAAGAGAGATATTCGCATTTTCAATGAGGTGCTTAGAAATTGTGGGATGTTTAAAAAGATTTTTGTTTTGTAATTGCTCGTCTGAAAAATAGAACAGAAATTTTTAAAAAAGGAATGTGTCGGTGTAATGACTACTTTAAACAACGTCCTAAGATCTTTTAGCTTTCAAGAGTGCTTCTAACTCACATTTTTACACTTTTCCTCGTTGATGCCAGTTTGTGTGGAGGTATTGTGTATTTTCAAATACCCATGACCGACTATTCAAAAAGGAGCAATTTTGTAATATATTGTCTCAGATATAAAAGATTTTCAATTGTAGACCATTATAATTATTAAAACAATTCCTTTGAAATTTATCTTTTTTACTTCAGAAGTTTTATTTTCCTGTTGTCCCTTATATTTACTCCATTTTGATGTTGTTAAAGTTCTAAGACAAAAATGTTTATCATATAATGGTACACACCAATATAAATAAATGTCTTCAAACTACACTAAGGCGATTGAATGTAGAGTTGTTAAGAAATTGATGTTCGGAATTAGTACATTCAATGAAATTAATAGAATTTTGTAGTATATTGTCTCAGATGTGAAAGATTTTCAATTGTGACCATTATAATTATTAAAACTGCAATTCCTTTGACATTTAAAGTTCTAAGACAAAAATGTTTATCATATTGCCGCATAAAGAAACTTTGCCAACGAACTCAGTGGCCGAATGGTCAAAGGACGAGATCCAAACCCCAAGTTTGTGGGTTCGATGCTCACCGCGGCGGTTGATCCAAAGTATGGATTTTAAATTTTAAAATGTTATTTATTGTTGCCTTATGTTCTTGAACATTCTAGATCTTTCTGTCTTATGTAAATTAGTTATTTCTCGGATATTCTGTTCGAGTATAAAAACTGGTACCCACTAGTTGTAGGCAACTTCTCGATCTTGTAAAGTTGCGAGTTGCTACTTTGCTTCAATAAATTCGTCTTTTAGGTTAAACGGTGTGTTCATCCGAATCTTCGTGACATTTGTCCTTTTTACTTCAGAAGTTTTATTTTCCTGTTTTCCCTTATTTTTATACCATTTTGATGTTAAAGTTCTAAGACAAAAATGTTTATCATATAATGGTATACACCAATATAAATGTCTTCAAACTACACTGAGGCCATTGAATATAGAGTTGCCAAGAAATCGATGCTCGGAATTAGTACATTCAATAAAATTAATAGAATTTTGTAGCATATTGTCTCATATGAAACATTTTCAATTGTAGATCATTTAATTATTAAAACTGCAATTCCTTTGACATTTGTTCTTTTTACTTCAGAAGTTTAATTTTCCTGTTTTCCCTTATATTTACGCCATTTTGTTGTTAAAGTTCTAAGACAAAAATGTTTATCATATAATGGTACACACCAATATAAATGTCTTCAAACTATATTGAGGTGATTGAATGTAGAGTAGCTAAGAAATTGATGTTCGGAATGAGTACCTTCAATGAAATTAATAGAATGAACACTAGTTACTATTCTAAATCTATATAAAAAGTAGGTCCTGGCCTAATCAGCTCTCGAATAGTACTGCAATAACAATAGAGCAATTTCGCGCGACGTCACAGGCTACTAT
The DNA here is from genome assembly GCA_032207245.1 of Pardosa pseudoannulata. Taxonomy (NCBI): domain Eukaryota; kingdom Metazoa; phylum Arthropoda; class Arachnida; order Araneae; family Lycosidae; genus Pardosa; species Pardosa pseudoannulata. The sequence continues at coordinate 13,447,458 of CM063498.1, forward strand.
AATGCCCTTCACATTCATTTTCATGTTTACTACAGCCAACAGGCAAACAATAAACTGCCCTTCCGTTTGAAACTAAAGCCAGAATTGTCATAAGTTGAGATGTGCCCTACTGCGTGAAATCGCCTTATAGTATCATCAGTTAGCTAACCAGGTGGAACACATCGAAATGGCTTATGTACGACTATTATGTTGAACTTATTATTTTACAGCAAAGTATTTCATGCTTTAATTTACTAAATAGCAAATTTTTTTTCTCAATATCTTTAACATCAATATGGCATAAGTAACGGACAATAAAACATCAGAAGTAAAAACAACAAATAACAGAGGAGTTTAAACTTTAAAATTTATGATAGCCAACGATTGCAAATCTTTTATAACTGAGAAGTATGCTACGAAACTGTTCCTTGCTGAAGAGTCGATAAAAAGATTGAATTATTGGTTATGGTTACTTGAAGACACACAAAATGACATTTAACACAACTAGGGAAAGTGTAAAGATATGAATCAGGGGAAACCTGGAAAGCCAAAAGATATAAGGACATTGTAGTCATTATAAGGGTAATATATTTAAATATCACATATCCCGAAATGAATGTAAATTTTATGGATAACAGTATCACAAGACTATGTATTCATACCAGTGGTACATAACAATACTTTCAGAATTGGTATTTATCTAAGAAAATAAATATAAATTAATTTAAATTATTAGCTAAAATTAAATTGATTTTAACTTCTTATATTAGCAGTATGCATGCTTACCATCGTCACTTGGGTGCTATTAAAAAGTAGAATATTTTACACTTCTTATCTAAGTTTGGTTTGGAGCACTACGATACACTTTTTTGCTATACGAGGGCTGATAAGACCAAGATCCACTGCCTAAAGCCTATTTAGAATGGCTAGGAATATCCATGCCAGATTTGGATTCTATTTAGTTTGGTTATTTAGTTTTCAGTTGTACTACATAAAAATTACCAAACATACTAGCATATGGCCCGTCACGTGACGTGATCAGTGAAATTTTTAATTTTCTAGAATTGTGAAGTACTCCATGAGGCAGGTAAAATAAAATGGTTTGTTCTTTGGCTGAAAATTATCTGGTACAAGCTCAATAATTTGTTTACCTTCATACTCCTCTAAAGGCTTCCGATACTGTGAATGCAGTTTAGAATCCCGTTGAATTCATTTAGAAAGATAATTCAAAGTTTTCTTAGCTACGTCGAAATTATAGTTGAGTTCTGCCTAATTTTTTTTTCCACAGTAATTAATGGAAATAAGGAAACGAAACTATCATTTCCACCACACCTTGGAGGTAGATAGAATTTGTTAATACCGGTAATAAATTTTCATTACAACAAAAAATAATCGATGATTAAATTTAAACATATGTACCTAATCTATTATTTAAGACAAATATAAAAGAAAACTATTTACTTAATACCTAAGTTCAATCATAAAACGCATGAAAATAATGCAGACGATATTTAAATAATTTAAAATGAAAAATGATTAAATAAGATGGTTAAAGAAATGACGTCATATAATGATAGAAAAAATATTTTTGAAGGGGTGGATTTCGACTGTTTTAAAGATGACAGTATTTTTCGATGTGATATGAAGCATATTTATACTAATTTACTTTAGAATTGGATCGATAGGAGAAGATAAACTTTATTCGCTTTGAATTTTGCTAATCTTAACTCATCAAGAATCCAATATGGATGCCATCCATTCCAGGTCCAACCGATTCTTAAATTCGAGGACAGACGGACAGATAACTTAGGCTATTATTATACAGAGGATTTTACTCATATTACAATTTAATAAACAATTGATATCAAATGAATGAAAATTAATCAAACTAATGGAAAAGGTAGCTACCTAATGTTGAATTTTCTTCATTATTTAAGGCTGACCTTAATTGTTATAACAGAAGACTTTTATTGATGATAATTAATGATTATGTAGTTATTAAGGAATGACAAAACTAATGAAAAATTGATTTACCTTTGGCATTTAAAAATTGTTATTTTGGTAGTAAAAATATTTAACATGGCCTAAGGAATTAATAAACTAGAATATTTCTACCAAATACGAACAAATGCTAAATTACGTTACCTACACCCTGATCAAACTTCGGCTGATCTCACATATAACCTTTCAAATTAATATCTATTTTAATTATATAATAAATCATTATTCTTTAAAATATGTAAATGATTCTAGTGATTATATCCAAAATTAATAAAACTGTTTTCAGACTACTATAGGTAATAAAAAAGAATTCATTATAGTTGTTATTAAGTATCTTCTATGCATATCTTTGAGGAGAAAAGGGAGAATATTGATATTTTTTATAAAACTCAATTATAAAGAATCTCTTTTAATGAAAAGCTCTTCAAGTGTGTAATTGACAAAGATGGTTTTAATGAAATAACAAGAGGTTCACAAGAGAGAAAGCCAGGAATAGGAAAAAAATATTAAAGCTTGCTACTAATTTTCGAAGAATACCACTTTCAACCAAAGCAAAATCTAAAATGTAAAGAATATTATCTTACGCTTCAGTCAAAAGAGTTAAACAAGTTGATTAACTGCAAAGGATCAATGGAACTGCTTAGATATGTAAATTTTGTTGATCTTGGGATGAATATGGAGTTGTGTTGAGGTTGTTTGGAGAACATTTTTGTTGTGAAAAGTTTTGATCAAAATCATAGTTGATGGAAGAATGTACCATATAAGGTGTCTTTTCAAATTTTAACTTTCGATGAGTCTATGTACTAGATGTATTAAAAGTTGAAGATTCTCACATACAGATGGCTTTTGAAATAATGGAATCACCCCAGAATTATAAGGCATTCATTAGTAATATTGTTAGGACTACCTTTGGCATGAAATCCTGTTTTGGATTCGCGTGGTAAACGAATCATAAGTGCTGAATAATGTCTAGAAAAATACTGAACTATTATTCATGGATATATTGTAAAATCTCAAGGAGAATACCAAAGAATTATATCTATTCCGGATTGAAATCTTTAAAACAGACGACAACGGTTAGATTATACTCAGATCGGGAGACTGTGTGGGCCAAGGTAGATGTTTCACTTCTTCCTCATGTTGATCCAACCATGGACTGTCCAGCTGCATGAATAAGAGCGTTATCATTCTGGAAAATTCCATATCATACAGGAAACAAAGATTTCATCATACAAGAGACTTTCTCACCTAAATCTTCTCCACACATCTGATAAATCCTTTCATTTAGGGTTAGGATTGGGCCAGCTGAAAATCAAGACAACTGTCCTATACCATGATATTCTAAATAGTTTAAAAAAGACAATACCGTAAATACGTTGCACAGGTGTCTTACAAACGTGTACCCTCCCTGTTGTCGGGAAAATTGTGAAAAATTATTTCTCTGGCTATGTACCTGTCTTCCACGTATCAAACTTCCAGATTTTGTGACTATGACTTCACTGTAGATTATGCTTAACATTGACATCTGTGACAGGTGACTTTGGAATTGCTGATATATAATAAATGATCTATTCATAAAGTTGTCTGCCAATCGTAATTATTGAGATCGGAGAATCCAGATTCTGATTGAGCTCTGCCTTCACGGTGCCTAAAGTTTATTCAGACATTACAACCTACTAAAATACCCATAGGTCTCTTTCACTTAGATTTTCTTTCCGTCCACTACTTTGCTTTGTTGGGATTTACTTGCCATGCATTGGGTTTGCAGTCATAACTTTAAACAGCGTACATCTAGAAACGCCTAAAACCTGAAATTCAGTCTCCCATAATCCAGCTGAGCGGGCTCGCACAGTTTGGCTTCTTTGAAAGTCTATAATATAATGCTTTTGACAAAAATACAAGACTATTTATCTTCAATATAGGTATCTCATACTATCATTATATATATATATATATATATATATATATATATATATATATTAAAAAACTGACAGTTATGGCTATATTATAATGCTTACAAAGCCCATTCTAAAATGTTCCTTTTATTCACAGGTGTTCTCATTGTTTTCGTAACCATCTGTTGATATATATATGTATGTATGTATGTATGTATGTATGTACATATATTAAAAAACTGGCAGTTATGGTTATATTATAATGTTTACAAAGCTCATTCTAAAATGCTCCTTTTATTCACAGGTGTTCCCATTATTTTGGTAACCATCTGTTGATATTTACACACACAGACACACACACACACACACACATATATATATATATATATATATATATATATATATATATATATATATATATATATATATATATAAACAATGGAATATAAATAGATATTCACATGACAAAATTACAGAAAGTAAGTACATATTCTTTACATTTCTTTATACTTCATTAACTAACTCACTCGTGCATTCAAAGTTTTTAGACATTTCATTATGATAACTCTGGAGCCGTGAATTCACATTATTTAATGCAAATTATCTTTCTCTCTCTACACACTCTTACCCCCATAACCATCTATTAAATATCTACTAAAATCCATTTCTCCATATAAAGTCTTCTATTAATTATTTCGAAAATTGTTCCTTTTGTTTAACATTTGTCATGCTGTCCGTAAGTAACAAATGTAGTAAACTCATTTATAAAGGGAAACAAAATCAGTTAAGACGTTTAAAACAATTTAAATTAATTCTTATCCCTTTAATGGCATTATTAATATCCTTTATTGTAAAATCAAAATAAACAAGACTTTATAAATCAACACATTTCTTCCAACATTCAAAAACATATTAGTTGCATTACTTTTGGATTTAATTTTTAATATTTAAATCCCAAATTCAATAGCTACATTTCCCAAGCTTAAATAATAATACGGTTTTAAATTATGAACTTTAAAGAGTAATTAGAAAAGAATAAAAAAATGAATGTAGCAGTGTCGTTATTATCTTCATCTAATCATTACGTTACGGAATTGTTTAAGAGCTCACGTAGCTTTTTCCAGTGGCACGCTTAAATTCAAGCCGAAGCATTTGAGATTTTTAAATGAATCAAGAGGAAAGACCTATAAATAACAACGCAACCCATTTCCCAATTGCCTCAGCGCAAAGCGAATGATTAAAAAGGACAATCTATTTCATTCAATTACTGGATTGGAAATTTTAATTTATTTGCTTAACGTTAATGAATATTAGATTTGCCCGAGAGAAATGTTTCGAAATTATATAAAAGTACTTTGAAGGCAAGTGAAAGGTAAAACGAAAGTATAATTTTTGATAAATTAATATAATGCTTCAGCAGAAGAAAAAAAGGAATTCAGTGTATTAATTTCTGTAATTTCATCAGGAGAGATTTGAGAGTTTTAAAATTCTTTTGTGTGTATGGAAGCCTTAATTTTTTTTCCATATTACTTTTACGATAAAAAATACTTAAATATTTTTACTTTTAATTTGAATACATTTTCAGAACTTTAAAATACTTTCTTTTTCTTCAAGCATTTTAAACGTGTAATATTTATAGTTAATTTGATTTTATTTCCCGAAATTTTATATTAAAAGATTGGCTACTTATTACAGAAATCGAAGTCAAACTGGTCAATATTCTTTTAGACTAAACCCCATTCTGGCTTCCGGGTGCTGTTATTGGATACAAGTGGCGCTATTTTCGATCATTTTTATTACCTTAATAGCAGTTAATCAGAATTTAATGCAATTTTAATCATGTTTTGTTAGCTAGATTTTTCTAACATTTTTCTTTAATGATGAATATCGTTAATTGGCTGATGAGTGATTCAGAGGCTATAAATTTGTTAGAAGTGGAAAAGAAATTTTTATTGATAACAGTTGAGTAATGTCTGTGCACATTTCGATGCAACACTCTCATTCCTTATTTAAGTAACGGTCCATTTCGAATAAATTTATAGTTTTTAGATAATGTTTCCACTAAATTTAGAGACTCTTAAGGTCAGAAGACCACTTTATTCTTGTTAAATAAAGGTGATCAGCTTCATTAAAATGCAAACTTTGATAGCCGTGTTTGTAGTCATTGAGTCTTGCTTTATAAATCATATTTGATAAGTTACTTCCAGACGCAGTAATAATGAAGCCAAGATACAGCCAACTTGCCTTATAGTTTGTACTCATTGAGTCTTTCTTTATAGATCATATTTGATGAGTTACTTCCAGACACAGTAATAATGGAGCCAAGATAATTAAAACTATGCACTTTTTCAAATTTGAAAAGATATACAGTGAATTTGGTTAACCGGTCATTTTAGTCGTACTAAGTTAGGAAGTAAAAATGCATGCAAAAATTCATAAATGAGACCGGACTTACTTTTTATACATCTACCTTTTGAAAAAAAATGTTAAATTCTTTTAAAATATGACTATACAAAATTATTGTAAGACCAATTGTGACTTATGGGAGTAAAACCTGGACAATGACTAAAAAGGATGAAAATGATTAGCTGGAGATTAACCAGACCTATTAACGATAAAGGCGAATTAGGTTGATCTAAAGATCGAGAAAATCATAAAAGGTAAAAATATTCTTACTTTTATTAAGCCCCATCTTTTTTTTTGGATAGAACACATTTAGACAATCGTTATACCTTAAATAAAATCATCAAATGGAAACCCATGAGAACCAGGTCCACAGGTCATCCATGGTAAAAGTGATTGGATGACTTGGAAATAATGAAAATCCGTTGATGGAGGGAAAGTCAAAAGAGAGAGATGTTTGGAATATATGGGCCCTGGCTTGTTAAACAATTAAAGAGCTGTAGAGCTATAGAATAAGATTTGAATAAGTTACGGAAAGCCTTGAAAATAATTAGTAAATTAGCTAGCATATTGTGCTATTACACTTCAGCTGTTGGTGGTTTCATTTGAAAGTGCTAAAGTCCAGTTTTGAAAATATATTTGTATTTATCGCATTGAATCCAACATTCTGTAATCTTCTATTTTAATCTATTAACAGTTTTTCTTCAAAAAATCCGTCAAAAGTTTCAATAATATGTGATAAGAAAATATTAGGATGAATATTCTAAAACATGATAACTATGGTTTGGTTTGGAGAGCTACGGTCTACTGTTTTGCACACGAGGGCTAATGAGACCGGAACCTACTGCTTAAAGCCGATTCCGAACGGCTACGAACATCCATGCCATAGTGGGATTCGAACCTACGAATTCCGGTACCGACGATCAGCGCCCTAACCAATCGGCCAACGTTCGGCCATGATAACTATGAAAAGAAGGCAATGATTAAGCATCGAACTAAATTTGTTTTTTAAAAACGAGTTAGTGATCGTACGATATATAACAAAATAAAACTGAAGACAAATTATAATTTCATAGATAAGTAAATCATCTAGAATGAAACACTAACTCAATTAACATACTAAGTCGATATACAATATTATAAACTATTCATTAGAAGTAGAATATATGAGTTAGTTATTATGAACTGAATGATACAGTAATAGTTTACATTCTTCATATCATCAAAAAAAAGTTTACGTTCTGCACTAAGTACAATAATATGTGCAGGTAAACCTCTAAAAATTGTAATTTTTTATTGCGTAGCTACGTTCACGCTGTATTACATTGATCTTATTAAGAATTATATT
>CM063498.1:13460083-13472583 GCA_032207245.1 Pardosa pseudoannulata
AAAAAAAATTCTAATTCAGTTATAACTAATTGAAACTTTTATTGTAATATATGTTGAAGTCCGAAAGTAAGCGAATGTAAACAAAAGCTTTTAATTATTCTAACTGGAGATTAATTTTAAAGTTTAAAATTATAATACGATGTAAATCCAGTCTTTCATTTATCAAAGGACAGAAACGGAGGACGATAAATGCAGGAAATCAGTGAATAAGGAGAATGGATACAAAATCCGATGATATGTGTAAATATGAATAAATTATTTACAATAACTGTAAGCAAATAATATATAAAATATAAGTTATATTTAGAATAATTATTATTTAAAAAAATTCTAATCCCTTTTTCGATATGGTCTAGACGACACAACGATGGGCCTAAAATCTTTAAATGGTAGATGTGGGAAAAACCAAGAATCCGGGAACGATAAATTCGGGAATAAACAGTGTTGGTTATATGGCGCTAAAATCGATAGATCGTTGTGGAACACGGTAAATGGGGAAACGATAAATTTTAGCCTAATTGTAATTTATTTAATGCATTGTACTTAATAACTATTTAATTATTATTCTATAAAATTTGACCCTATGTCCATACACGTAAACTGTTCCCTTATATATAATTTTCGCATCATATGCAGACATAAATCCTGTAAAGAAAGTTCAAAACGTCCATTAAACATATTTTATATATGTTTTGTTGAAGTATTATTAGATTTGCAAATGCTTTATAAAACAGTATTTTTCTGTTCTCTACTATACTCGGCACGAAAGATTTCATAGTGAGAATATTATTTTCCTCTGAATTTACATTTAACAATGCACTATCTTTTAACACATTGTATGCGGGACACGTACTAGTACGTTTTCTGACGATTGATACTTGACCGCGGGACACTTACTAATACCGGTTTGTAACAACATGGTTTGTTTGTTTGTACAAAAATAACGATATATATAGGAAAACAAAGCCGAATGTTCTTGTCTACTACATAGATTTTGGAAAACATTTAGACAAATAAAAACTAGCTTTTACATCACTCGATGCGACTGATATAAAATTAAATAATTTTTGAACTATTGATATTTAACTGAATAACAAAATATATGTGTAAAATGCCAGTTCCCGGTACAATTTCGCTGCAAAATGTACCCGCAAAACAATGTGTTAATTTTCTTTCCTCTATGTAAAAATAATAAAAAACATAATTCTTCATAATTTTCAATTATGTTTTATTTTTTAATCTCAATGTTAATGAAACTTTTTGTCAGTTGTGTTGCACCTTACATTAAATAACCATTTATGTTTTCTGCAGACCTTAAAAAAATTTTACGGACCACCACTTGGTGACTGCTGGTATATAGTAAACTGACTTCTGCTTTAATCTTAGTTATATTTACTCAACTCAGTAACTAGTGTTTCGTGCTTTTACACCACGTATTGATTACTTGTTAATAGAGATAAAATATTTAACAAATCTACATAGTATTAGTGGATTTAAATGCAGTACAAAAACTCGTTTCTTAGAATTGTTTTATCTTATCAATAGAAATACTGTTATGTATGCACTAATTCAGACTATATAAAGTATTTTGGAAACGTATCTTGGATATACTCTTCATAAAACCCAAAGGCGGAGCACCAACCTCATTATCGGAGGCCGTACTTCTAATAAAAGGACCAGTTGTTGTTAGGAAAAGGATTAACAAATATAGCAATAGCAAAGGGGGAATCTGTTAGAGCTTTCTCAGAAAAGTGGATCAATCTCTTATGATCTCAGACTGTGAATAAGAGAGTGGCATGGGATTTAGCATTTATTTCTCTTGTGCAATGGATAACTTTATTCTGCCCTCTGTAGGGAATATTTCGGAGAAATGATGCTTTGTTGCAAGAATGGACGTCATTTCATAATCAGAGGAAAGGTGTTCCGATAAATATGAGTTATTTAGGAATAGGAGAGGCCTTAAAAGGGGGTCTGAACGATAGTGCTAAAAGAAATAAAGAAAAATCCTTTTACTCAGGTTATTTGCGTGTTGGAGTGACATTTATTTAGTATCATGTGACTTGGAGATGAGTATAGAGTTTTGAACCTAACATTGTATTTTATCCTTTGCCATTTTTAATTATTTTTTTCGTTCGCTTAATATCCGGATATCCTTTTTATTGTACAGAACTATATACGTGACAATATATAAGACCAAGATAATTTCTCAAAAACTAATACTAACCTTATTCTGTTTTTCATCATTATTCTTTTCAGCTTATTGATTCTAAGCATTCCGGGAAATTTCTAGTGGTAATCAAATTCATGTATTGAGAAAGTCACCTGTGCTTGAAGTTTAAATAATTCCATTTTTTTTTCCTAATTTAATAAATGCTATTTATACTCTATATACCAGCGGTAGGTAAACTTTAGAACTTCAAGGACCACTACATATGTATAAGTTTTATTTACGGACCACCAATTATATGAATTTAAAATAAGGCAGTAAATATATTTATAGAATAATAATCAGAAACATTTATTTTATTAATAAAAACGTAAAAAAAAAGTTATGTTGTAATTAAAATGAAACTTTACTAAAACATTACCCAATTTTAGTGTTATATATGTTCTTGCTTATCGTATGTGAAGGTTTGGTTTGGGATGCTATGGTTTAATTTTTGGTAACATGAGTCGTACGTGGAGTTTTGGTACCAATGACTTCAGAGCAAGACGGAGAGTTGGGTTTATTTCAAGCCAATGCAGATAACTAGTTTTAAATACTATGACAAATGAAAATGTTTTTTCATACAAATATATGATGAAAATTAAATTAAAAATTTTCTGCGATTTCACACTCAGTGATGGTACCTAAATTTAGTTATTTTGTTGACATATTTTGCTTTATGATACTTGGTCACATCAAACACAATTGAGCTAGAAGATACTCGTATTAAAGCAAAGGGGTGAGCTTTTCGTTTTTAAAGAGTCCTCATAATTTTGAATCTGAGACCAATAAGAAGACCCATAGGATTGGCCTGCCACCTCAGAGGTATTGATTGAGAACTTGGAGAACATTGTGACCACGAACATATTGTACGTGACTCAGTCACCTTTAATGAGCAAGGTCGACTCGGGATCCACTCTCTAATGTCGAGAGTGATGCCTTTGCTGACTGAGCCACTATGGATTTCTAAAATTAGTAATAAATAGTACCTAATATTAAAAAAATAATAGCATAGTAAGTTCTATTAGCTTTTCATTTTTAATCTAAATGTAAATGAAACTTTTTGTAGGTTGTGTTGCAGTTTACGATAATCATCAAAAATTTTTCACGAACCACTAGTGGTCAGTAAACTACCATTTGGTGCCTGCTGCTATATAGAATGTGAAAATATGAAAAGACTTGTTCTGTAACATAATTTTAAAAAATCTTGTAGCAATCCCATATTTTTATCATTAGTTATATTACTCTAATGAATAAAAACTCCTGTGGGAAATAATGAAATCATCGCTATGAGTCCTAATCAGAGTTCTTTTCGAAGCTAATTTTAGAAGTTTTATGAAACATTCTCATCTGACTTAAAAGCTTTATACTACAAGAATAAATTACAAAAGCATAAAATAACTAAACCTCCAGCCCTAATGACTTATTCATGTCAGTGACTAGGCTGTGAATATTCAGTTGCATAAATACTTTATTAAGATATCAACATTTTTCCGGAAAATGATGATTAAGCAATTTGAAAACATAATAATGTCACGAACCTTTCGCTAAGTGCTTTCTGTCACAGTGAATTATGTACTAACTCGTGAAATTAAGCTGCAGTGTAGTCAGAAACTTACTTTCAACTTTTTTTTTCCATTTGTGGATGAGAAACAATGTTATTAATACAGTGCTCTGTGTTATACTCGTTCGCTTTTGCGGAAAAATTTTACATTAAAAAATTTCAATTTTTAATTAAAATTGATGAACTTTTTTTTTCTAAAAATGACATTTTAAATACAGCATAAACCTTATTTTAAACATTATTTTATAGATAAATTTTTCTTTTAAAAGTACACATGCTTGTGGAAATGGTAATTAAATATATTTTCTTCATATTTTAATATTTTACATGATATTTTCTAAAGATACATTCACGTTCAATCATGTTTATATTTTAAATGCAAAGGATACCAATTAAAATTGCAAAATTAGAAAGACGTATGCCTTAAAACATTGTAATTTAATTTTAAGATTTCAATTATTGTTTCTGCATTCAATACACTTCAAATTACAGTATTCTGATTGAGGAATATAGAATGGAGCTTAATTCTTGAACCGGAATTTCATTAAAACGAATTTCTTGAAATATTATAAAATGCCACAGTTCAATTTCCTTTTAACTATTATGGAATATTCATATAGAATCAAGGGGAAATACTTAAATTTAGAAACAAAATGTTTCTCTGATTAGAAAAAAATTAACATAAATTGTCAAAAATTATTTCATTTATGGTTGCTTAAAAGGAAATAATTACAGACTTGAAATGAATTTTAAAAAATTATAATTGATCTAATGGATTTGCTAGATAACATTCTTAGTCTTGAAAGTAATTTTTTGGTTATACTTGAAATTAATTTATTTCTTTTTGAGGAGATTTCTAATGATGATTTTTCTATTAATATTTCCATTAGCAATTTGTAAAGTAGTTATAAATGGGGGGGAAGTCGAGACCCCTATCACCACGAACGCAGAAACCGTTAACCTTATAACGGGGTGCATTTGTTCCTTATTGTTTTATTTTCTCTAAATTTTATATTTCTCAAACTTTTTATCCCTCAAAATCCATTTCTTACCCCATACATATCAAAAGAATCCCTCAATAAATATTATTTAACGAAAAACTAAAGGGTTTCTTTTTTATCACTCAATAGATGTAAGCATAAAAATTAAACAATATAAATCAGTATAGAAATATAGATAATGCTTACAAAAGGTGACATGGAAGCAACAGTTTTTTTCATATGAAATGACACAAGTAAAATGATACATTGATGAATATTTCACTCCTTTTGTTATACTGCCACGTGTCGTTTGAATAACTCAATGTTACATTGCTTTTCTGTTGAGATTGTTGCACATCTTGCGCAACCATAAAATTAATTGGAACTCTAAGAACCATAACATTGGAATATACATTGAGAAATCCTAGCATAGCACTTTTATACCTAGCGTCTCTCTTTAGATACCACTAAACAATTGCTTGTTTAATTCAAATGTTTTTTTTCTTTTCAGAATAGGTAGAGGTAATCTTACAAACATTCTACAATATTTTAAAGTAATTTCTTTTATTTAAAAAATTTTCATTTGGATTAATACTTTGATTTTTAAACAGTGCTTATAAATTTACTTTTTCAGCAGGTGCATAGAATGAAATCACGACACATTCCTTTATCTATCATAAAAATTCATATTACAGTACTGATTTTACATGTAATACCAAATAAATTTATTTTTCAGGAAGTTTTCCCTTTTTCATAAGTAGTATTCTATGTTTCAAAGGATAGCTGATCAGTAATTCGACGAGCTGTAATACTCAAAGTTGTCCAAAATTCATATTTTCTTCTGTGCAGTGCATAATATCTTATATTTAAGATATGCATCGATATGTAGTAGAAGCAAATACGACACGAACTTTAAAGGACTAGTCTAAGGACATACATATATGTTACGAAAACCTTCAGAACTTTTTAGAACTAAGAATTTAGCTGCTTCAAAACTCATTTTAAAATTTGCTGTGCAAAACCTGCGCACAAATTGTGATCATTTTCTTCTTCGTGATTGTAAAATTTTTATTAAGCGAAGTTTTAATTTACAAGACAAGTGAAGCGACAGAGAATTTTGTAATGTTCAAAATGTGTATAAGTATTCTAATTACAAAAGTATGAAAACATGTGTGCGACAGAAAATTGGCATATGTGTTAAGCAAATCAACTAATCAGTCTCTAATTAGTAATTTAAATAAAAAAAATTTATCTCTTACCTTTTAATTCAGGATTCATGTCTTCCCATTTTCTTTTCCATTATATGATGGAATGTTTTAACTCAAAGAAAATTAACACTGACATTATTACAACATTTATTATACGCTGTAAAGTTATATTTATATTACATATTTACATTTAAAAACGAAAATTAAACTGACTATAAGGAAATGCCTTCCATTGAGACTACTCTCGCTCCTTTGTAGTTCGATCTTTTCTGAATCTAGTGATGCCAGAGCAAGATGTATACAGTAATTTGAGATGGATTTATATTGTTCCTGTATGGTTAATATATGGCCAGTGCAATTTGTAAAATAACCAACTAATGGAGACTAAATAAAAAAATTATATAATATTTGTATATAATTTTTTTTCGATTGATGACGAACAACTACTTGCAAGTAACAGAGGAAATATCATCGCCACAGGAAGAAAAATTAATTCTACATATGTAAGGTGGAAAGCCTAAACGTTCAGAAGAAATATTACTATACCTACTATATACCCACTATAGAGAGCAAATTCTTGGTAGGTCAATGCTAAAGCCTTAAGAAAAACCTTTCTGGGAGTTATGATAGACTACCAAATTTTTAGAAAATGACAAGGATTACTAGCTAGTAGTCCTTATTAAAAGAACAGAAGATACATATTTTGCCAAAGTATATTACGTGTACATAATATTGAAGTTCTGGGGCAGTAATGGACAAACCAGAAAGGAGTTCATGAAATGTACAATTCAAACAATGCACTGACTGTACTAAATGTAGAGTTATTCGATTGTTTTCTTGTTTATTATTTTATGATAATTTAGTTATGAATGTAACTGTTTTATTGTTAATTAGTGAATAACACTAAATGTATAAATAGTATATATATATATATATATATATATATATATATATATATATATATATATATATATATATATATATATATATATATCATTTCTTATGCAGCCCGTAAAATTTCTAGGTTTGGTAGATACGTGTTAGGGCACCTACAGAGGTTGATCCTTGCATCTTGAAATTTACTCAGGGTACATTAATCAGACAAATTTTCATAAATAGAGTAAAGGACAACTATTACTTAAAATTGTTATGGAAATGAGACATTAAGTTAAATAAGAATGCAAGATATAGTATGATAAAAAATTATGAGTTAGATGTTTATAATCTGAAATTGTATTTAAACTGTAAAATGGTTAAATTAGAGTGATGGGATTATACTCATGATTTTACAAATGAAACAATACTAAGTTCTTTTCTTTCCTTGACGTTTAAAAAATACCCGAAATAAATGGATACACGAATTGATTTTTATCTAAGATCAATTACTTTTTCTACTCTTAAGTGATTTAAGTTTGTGAACTGAAGAAAGAATTTAATGAACACAAGCAACAAAAAGGATTTAAAACGATTTTGTCTGAACTACATAAGTGAGTTTACTCAATCGACTTACATTTAATTTACCCTTTATTATTTATGTTAACAACATATTCGTCCTTTAGTATCATTAAATAAGTATTTACTTGTTTTGTAGTTCGTTGTTAAAGAAATAGTTTAATGAAACCTTAAAGGCAAATAAATTATCTTTGCATATAATTGCTTTCCAGAACAATGTTTATCTATTCATTTTGAAAATTTCAGTCTAGTAACAGCTAACAAAATAAACCAAGGCGTTTAGAATATCCTATTTTAAATTAGACTTGAAAAGGCTAAATGTTGAACAAGCATCTAACATTGGGTTTTTTTTAAATTACAAATCAAAATTAATAGACCAGAATAAATCTGCATAGAGGATTTTGGAGTCAATTTGGAATCACCTTTCTAAGAGGTAGGATATGGGATCTTAAAATTATTTATACATAGAACATCTTAAAACTTTATCCCCAAATATCCACAATTACTGCTTGAAAAGATTATTTGAAGTTTTGTACATATTTTTGGGGAGTATAAAGCATATTTTATGGATAGCTTAAGTATATCAAACCTATTTTATCCAGACATATAGAACTTATTTTACCGCAATTCTTGAGTTTAAAGGATAACCATTGGAAGGATAAGATAATGCTTTAAAATATCTCTCACTTGTTGAATATGGGTTCTAAAAATCCTGAACTTATTCACAGATGAAAAGGATGCAAAGAAAAGTTTATTACTTTTTAAAAAAATCATTACCATATAAAGAAAGTTTATAATACTATGACAGTTTATTATATTTGTTCCTATCAAAACCGTTAGTGAAGAAAATGTGTTTACATGAAATAGTTTTTTTTCTGTTTCTATAGATTAAAAACAAAGAATATTAAACATTTTAAAGATTTTTTTTAATATTTTCAGATTTTAAAAGTTTAATAAATTTTTGAGCAGCGTTGTTATGAGATTTAAACGATATTGTTAAGAAATTGTGACACTAAAAGAATTATTGAAATTAAATCAAGCCAAATGTAGGGTTGAAATAAAAAAAAACCTTAATTTTTCTGTCTGAAAGTATTTTATCCGAGTAAAATTATATAGGTCTGCAACTTAAACCTCAAAGAGCAGAAAAATATATTTTAATGTAATTATAATTATATTTATAAATTATAAATATGTATAATATGCTTTAGAAAATTACTTAAGTGAAGTTACTTTTGTCTAACTAAAATTCATTTTATTAAGTTTTAGCCTAACAAAATTAACGTATGAGTCTGACAAGAAAATGTACCTCATCCAAAAAATAGACATCCGATGGCCTGACTGTAAGGCTCCCCTAAAATATTATATACATTTAGTACCTCATATACACTTTGTAATATTTTACAGAAAACAAAATTATCGGTAATTCATCGGCAGATCATTATCCAGAATTCCATTTATTGAATTACAGATAAATGAAAATATTTGTAAATTTACAATCCCTAATATCCTCTGTGTATAAAAGAATATAAAATTGTTTGATGTAAACCCTTAAAAACTAAATTATTTTTTTAACCTCACATTGATTACAACAAGTTGAAAATATTGAAGGAATAATGATGATCACCAGAATTCCAGCGCCAATTTTCTAATAGCTTCTTACCGGCAGCAGGAGTTGAAGAGTTAACAAAACTCTTACTACATAAAAAATATTGCACACATTTTCTGATAGATATCTAAAATATGTGGTTGACATTTACATGATATTTTAGATGTCCAATGGAATTTGCAGGTTGCAAGAATCATGTTTGATGTCTATCATGTTAATTTAGTCACTTATTTCCCATATATTTACTAATGTACTATTTCTTCTTTAACGATTCAGATCAATGTAAATATTTTTGTAGAACATTAAATGATTTCAAACTCACATTCCGTATTACATAAACAAACAAGCTTCAATAAATAGAAACATTCATAGAATTCTGTTACAATAATTTTCATTACAGGTATTTAAACCTCTTTTAAAACTGAAATTATATAATATTAACAAATTATTACTATGTAAATATTTTATAATTTAGAATCAAGTGAGTAGAGCAATATACGAGTTTCAAAAATTGTTCAAATGGGAATAGTTAACCAGCAATTTAGTGAAGAATGAAAAACAGAATGTGCCACTGAATGCTTAATACAAGTTTTAGTTTCTGTGGTTATATTTGAAAAATTCCCTTTTGTTCCAGATATTGATTTTTATACATCTATGTTCAAAATCGAAAACATAGCATATTTCCTTAATAAAATTAAACTTTTCTTAGACTATATTTATGCTCTCTACTCCATTCTTGATATATATTTTTAATTAAATTCTTCTTGCTTTTCGGAAAGCAATTAATATGCAAATTTCCTTGAAATTTTTTCTTCCATATTATTGGGTATCTTAAAGGGTATAAGGTGGTAGATGAAATACTTCCGGAACAAAAATTATAATTAAAATTAAGACCATGGAAAACAATATATTACCATAAATTTTACACTTAAAAAAAGACTTAAATTAAAATAATTAATTTTCAACACGTATTTATATATTTTGCTCGAACTTCACAGAGACAAAATTATTTCATAAACGTTAAAGAGAAATGAGAATAAATATGACACAGATCCTTCTATCGAACAATTTTATTCTGAATAAAATAGAAACATTAAAACTTCGTCCCTCCTCAACCAGAGAAATGTTAGAAAAAGAGGTGTTAATCGAAAAAGTTCCAAAATCGAAGAACGGTGAAGCGCACTTAATTTAGTTTCTGTCATCTGTGTTCTTTACTGAAGATAATAGATTTTGTTCCGCCCAAAGTCACTAAATGGAACTAATGAACTTTATTTACCGCTGATTTAGCGACAATTAAAATTTGATCAGCCGTTCTGCTCACGTAATTCTTTTATTGGCGGGGAATGGAGATTCTTCTGTTGAGAGGCCTTAATTTGAGGGGGATTTTTAAGGTTGCATTTTAATTTTTTCCCTATTCGATAATGCTCAGTTTATTCTTGGCATATCTCTTTTATTGTATCTTTATGTGAGTTCGTATATCTAAAGGCATTTGTTATACAGTAAAGAGAATGAGATTTCATGTGAAACTGATAATGCTCTTCATAAATTAAGAGATTGTGAATTTTTCATTCTTGTTTCATTGGTTCGTATGTTAAAAAAATTAACTCAAAATGTTTGGATAGAGGACATTTTGTATTCTTCAAGTTCAGACTTGGCTAGCTCAAAACGCTATGTTGGCCATATAAGAAGTGTATTTTTACTGGCAAGCCTCTCAAGCATTGTTTACATGTTCCAGTAGTTCGGTTTGATTCAAGAGGGCTAATGAAACAGACCTGCTGCTTAAAGCCAAATCCGAACGGATAAGAACAACCTTGCCACAGTGGGATTCAAATACACGAACTCTTGTGCCGAAGATCTGCGTTCAAGCGATTCGACAGTTGTACGGAAAGTACTAGTCGAGCTACCTTCATTTTACCGAGTAAAATGGATATTTTTGGAGGTTCAGAAAAAACCCGTTTACATGAGCAATGATTTTAATCTTTTTACATGGATTGTCGTCAGAAGTCACGTGATTCCATCCCATCATTCTGTGTATTGTGCTCTTAATTACTTGATACCAAATGCGACATCTACATTTCTTTACGCTATTTTTAATTAATAACAAGAAAAATTTATTAAATTATGATGAAACTGTTATAAGCAGAAGAGTAAAGAGAATAATAAAGGAATTAATTCCATTACCCTATAATTATCAACCACAATGGCATTTGTGAAAAATTTTAATTGCATTTTTTTATTACTCTACTTTTTACAGCAGCAAAGTTGGCCAACATATCAAGCTAGCGCCAGCAAACACGAAGGGTCATAGGGTAGGAGTATAAACTGTGCCATTATCCTGTTTGAAAGGATGAATCTTTTCCCACCTCAATATTTTCGTAGATAGAAATAAGCATTAAAAGGGGAGAACGATTCACGGATTTATCCTACATTTGAGCTGTTTTTTGCATCATGTAAACTGATCTACTGTGTATAGGCGTGTCTGTGTGTATATATATTTAATGATAGTTTAACCAAACCATCCAACTTATTTAAAAGTATACTCAATCAATATATTTTTGGTGATTCTATATTCGAGTTCACCAACTTAATTTCTGCTTAGCTCAACTAGTCTAATATAACTAGCCCTCACTTTTAATGCATCAAATTGACTACTTTCCTTGTGTCCTCACAGCTTTATATAAAAGAATGTTAAAAGTTTTTACGACTGAGAAACTATTGAGATGTATTTTCTCAATAAACTCAACATTTTATAATTTTGCAATTTTTTTTCATAGCCTAACTACTTTTTTAACCGAAATGTATAAAACATTTAAGTTTGTAAAAACACCCACTTATATTTGAAGTAAAAATTAGAAATAAGAGTACACTTATAGTTAGCAGAGTTCAAGTATAAATCGCCGAATATTGCCAAATATGGCTCTAATGTACTCCATAATTTATCTGCAATCAAAATAACCAAAATGTGCCAAAGTGCTTTTGGAATATTATCATCACTAATTTTGTATAACTAGACCACTTGCTGGAACGCGGAAAGGCTAATATAATAGAAAACTAGTATAAATTCTTACATAAAAGTAATCATCTTCGGAAAAAAAGTTCATTCCTTGTAATTTTTCTTACTTTTTACTGAATATTTTAAGTGGTATAAGATATTAAAAAAGAAATACTTCTGTAGCAAAAATTCTAGTTAAAACTAAGGCAATGGAAAACACTAATATATTATCATAAACTTTACACTTTAGAAAAAGTTAATTTAAAATAATACTGAACGCTGAAAGTAACAGATATTTAAAATATATTTACGTTGTCAATTTCAATAGAGTACATATAACATCAGTAATATGCATAATTCTACATACCAACTTTATTGTGAATATTTTTTTTATCTGATCACTGAGCCTCTCAGACCGTGTGTAATTGGGTTGGCGCCAGACTTCTAAACTAAAAACGATTCCGGAGAAAGAAGATAATATAAATCAGAAAT
>CM063498.1:13477583-13480083 GCA_032207245.1 Pardosa pseudoannulata
ATTTGTTCCCATATGAATATTAAAAAAATATTCAAAATATGTAGCAATATTTTGAATATTATTTTTTCAAATCAATCATTTAATATTTTAAGAATATTGTTCCACGTTGTTTTATTACTTAGCGTATTTAAAACTTTTGTTCTCCATAGTTGTACGGCGATATTTTTAATACCTATAAAATATTTTCCTAACAAAATTAAAGTAATATTTTAATAAACTAAATATTAAGTATTGTTAAAATTAATCATTAACATTAAGAAGTATTTTTTTATAAAACTAATATCGAGTACATTTGGTTAAACTTAAATCTTTACATGACAAGGATTTTTATGGAATAAATGCAATGTGTACCAATATATCCAATTCAGGAGGATATATTACCAGCAACATTCTATATTGATTTAACTCATTTAAAATTTCTGCATACGAAAAAAATAACATGCCAGGCCAGTCAATGCTGTTAGTGTTTGTTTGTACCATTACCAGTGACATCTGAAGTAGAGGGATTGGCCCAGAAAATTCAGTTGTCTAATCTTCCTGTGAGATCCAGTGAGAAATAAATAAGGCCGTATATTACTTAAATTTACCATAGAGATATTTTCTTTGAGCAAATGGAAGCATTAATTTTATGAAATTAAATTAGTATGAAGTATTAATAAAAAAATTAAGGATTATTACATGCTTTCATTTAATTTTGCTGCTGTCTACTGTCAGATTTTGAAACCAACTTTTCACTAACTTCACTATTTCCAATTGAGTTGAAAATGTGCATACTGATCATACTGATGTAATTCGGATGGAAGTAAATGAATGTAAAGTGGAAATAGTAGGCGTATTTTAGCTTGAGATGACTAACCGGATGGCTTCGTTATTTCGTCTTTCAAACTGGTATACGGATCATCTGAATCCTGATGAGGTATTACGTCTCGAGCTAGGGAGGCGGTTTTAGGGTAGAATATTCGCTAAGATATAATTAAATTTCGTCTGAGAGACGGAAATAGGTTTGGGAGCTGAAAGTTCAAAAGTGCTCTCACACATTTTGAACCATAAGCCAGGATCAGTCGGATTGAAAATGAGGACCTTCAGAGCAGAAACTGACTCCATTATTGAGATTGATCAAGATATTTCTAAGGCACGTCTTAAAAAACAGGTCACCACTAAAGTAAAAAAAGACCATAAGACTTATCTACCACTATTTTATTTACAAGGTATTTACAGCATATACATTAGCGGCAGCAAAACGGCCTAACCACTTCTAACCTCTCCGCTACTAGACGTTGGTGTTGGGTATTTATACCCATCAGAAAAGTCCTTGGCGCCTTCTTCTCTCCGGAAATTTGCATTTCCCACATGGTGATATTATGCCACCATATCACGGAGCAGAAGATACGACCATAGTGAAAGTGGTTTACATTGAAGAGTGACGCCACAAATGAAACACAAAGAAAATCATGTGTTTAACTTTATAAAAAATCAATCTATTAGTAAATGTGATGTCATTTGTTGTCGCACATATGATCTATTGTTAAGATTCGTTAAGCAAGTATAATGACTGAAAATTCCATTGCATTTTCATTCCTTAGAATCTAAAAAGAATAAAAAATAAATTAATAACATCTTTAAAAACAAGCTTTTGTTTAAGGGGACACAACACCTTTAAGCAACTTCAAAATGAGGAATTTTTGTTATTTTTCGATTTGCCATAACTTTTTTTTCTTATTATGGAAATTACTTGGAAATTTTAGTATTTGTTCTATGAATCTAGTTAATTATTTTCCTGTATTTACTTTGTTTCTGGTAAATAAGAACTTTTTTATATAATAAAATAAAAGTTCTTGTTTTGAAAATTTAAAAATTTTGCTGTCACACTGCGGG
Organism: Pardosa pseudoannulata; assembly: GCA_032207245.1. NCBI lineage: Eukaryota > Metazoa > Arthropoda > Arachnida > Araneae > Lycosidae > Pardosa > Pardosa pseudoannulata. The sequence continues at coordinate 13,479,459 of CM063498.1, forward strand.
CAGTATTACAGCAACACAAACTATATTTCAGCAATAATTTTTGCATTTTTATAAACAAGAAACATTAGGTATTATTCTCCACCTATTTAAAATTTAAAAGCTATCAGAAATTTTACACCAGGAGAATAAATTTTCAAAAAACCTAAAATAACGTTGAAAAAATAAATTTAAAATACAATAAATACCACATAAAATAAAAAAAGTAGGTGGAGTTTCATTGAAGTACTATAATATACATACCTTGGATATTATAGATCCATACGTGCAATAGTTTTTATTCTAGAGTGCGCGCAAGTTTGAAAAATATTATTTTGAGTAAAATGCATTTAAAGTTAAAACTTTAAATATTTTCATCATATTTCCACTAAAACATTTGATAAAATGGTTTAAAATTGCCTATATGTATACGTTGTCCCTTCTGTTTCTAATATTTTTACTTCTATAGCAATTCTTGCTTTGCAAGCCACTAACGTAAGTATCTAAACCATGATTTCAGCCAAATAAATCAGCTGTTGCTCACTGTTGTATGTAAATACTCTTGCATAGTTACCAATTTGTTACGATAGTTCTTGCACAACACTGGTTCAAACAGCATGACAATCATTAAATACATAAAATGCATCAT
>CM063498.1:13487583-13545083 GCA_032207245.1 Pardosa pseudoannulata
CAATATCTAAGCCCTAAAGCGTATTCCAAAATTATCCCTTTTCCCCATTCATTATTTTAGATCTTAATTTCTTCTCTTTATATTAATCATATTTCCCAGCCATCCAATTTAAACGAGGATGTTTTCATTCCTTCAGCCGAACCCCGAAATTCTTTCTATGATTCCCAAAACAGAAAATGATATAGCTGGCATTTTAATGAGGAAGTTATAACTTTCCCATGAAAATTTGTAACGATCAGCAGTAATGCTCCTCTGACACGCCACAGTTTGCAGATGGCTCGAGTCAAAGGTTACTTTCTATAAGCAATTAAAGCACTTGCCTCAGCATTTTCCCACACACGGGTTTTGGCCATCTCTCGCAGAAGGTTGGCATTACAATTACTTATATAGAGCGTTCTGACTCCGTCGGGTTCAGACGTCTCTGGATTCTGTGCTATTTTTATCGGATGAAATAAAAGTTAAGTTCGGCCACGACGAATGATGTACTTCTTTCTAACGGACGGTTAACGGGACACTTGGCAGCCCAGCATGCCCGGGCTGAGGAAAATAATAGGGGCAATTTTAAAATGAGTTTTCAAGTGTAAAGTTCGGGGCTAGTTGGTCCCTGGACTGATTATATATATATATATATATATATATATATATATATATATATATATATATATATATATATATATATATATATATATATACACACATATACACACACACACATATATATATATGTGTATATATATACACACATACATATATATACACACATACATATATATACACACACATATATATATGTATACATATATACATCAACCATCCTGGTATTTCATGAGGGAAAATATAAGCAAGAATTTTCTTCATTTTTTTCATTTTATTCTCTACATAATGAAAAGCGACAGCTGAAAGGGAATTTTTAACGAATAGTTAAACTTCTCTTGTGCAACTCATTCACTACCGTAGATTTCTAACTACGTTTACTATGCAAAATAAATTGCATTCTATTGTTTTTACTTTTACTGAAAACCTAATTATTTCAAATACTAGTAAACGAGTTAATATTAGTATAAATGACTGTGGAAATTATTTCAGTCTAAGGATAAATAGTCGGTGTGAATATGCTACGCTTCAGAGCATTCTCAAACAGGAACAAAAGTTAAATTTTTTTAAATTTTCTTATTTTGTAAATTTGTTTGGACTTCCATTTAGTCGTAAATTTAAATTGTATAAAAATTAAGATGTTTTATTAAGTTTTGATGAAGTTTTAATACATCTGTGAACTTTTTCTTTACTAGACCTTTTAAAATTATTTGGAAGAAATATTTTATTTTAAACACTGGGCCATTATAAATTCAAAAATAATAATTTCGTTTACTCTGTAAACTTAACAAATGTTTAAAAACTTTTGGAAAGACTGATTAATATATAAGGAGTTTCAGTTTTTTAAATTGCTCGAAATTTTAAAAGTATACAATGAACTACTTTTTGAAAGTATTCCTAAATATAATAATCAAAAATTTGTATTAAAACCAAGCTGATATTATAATATTTTCAACCTTTTTTATAATAATATGACCCTTATATTTTTAGAACGATTTATTTAAATTTTATCTTATATCTTTAATATAGGTCAACTAATTTTCTAGATGACAAACACATTAAAATATGGACATTTTTAAATATGTTTTTCAGTCTCATGAAATGAAGTGAAATGCATAGTTTTGAGATAAAATCAAGTACAATTAAACTACACTTAAAGGACGTTTATAATACACAATATAATTAGGTCTAAAATCACTTTTGCAAGGAAATTTTCAGTGCAGATGTTTTTAATATATCGAGATTTAATCCTGAAAAATAAATACGAAAAAAGTCCTTATTTACCTCTTGAACAGTTTATACCGCCTACATATTTGATAATTGCTTTTTAATAGTGAATACCTCTGCACTATTGTTTATTATATATCCCTGTTTCCCACTTTTTCTTTGTCCAAAATTCACTCTATTTGTTATAAAATAATGATAGAATTAGTATATGTTAGCCAGTGTAGTTAACCGCCATATTTTTATAGTTACCAAGTTTCATCTTTGGGTGGCATTCAAACAATTTATCATTCTAAAATTAGTCATTAGATAACTTAAATTAGTAATGGTTTACTAGCTTTTGTATTTTACGAGCGAGGCATCCTACATTTAAATTTTCAATCACATCTCATTATTTCATAAGTAATTAGAAACTGTTTACTAATTTCTGTATTTTGCTAGTAATAAATCATACACTTATATTTTCAGTCACATTTTATTATTTCATAAGTAATTAGTAACGGTGTACTAACTTTCGTATTTTACTACTAATAAATCGTGTTACATTTATATTTTCCCTCACATGTCATTATTTCTCAAGTAATTAGTCATAAATGAAAATGGATGTTAGAGTGAGAATCCGGCATAAGCTAGTGTTCATTATTTTGTTTAGTTGATTTTGAACTTTAATTCTCCAATTTATCAATAGATAACATTCAATCATTATGCCATAAATGTATTTTTCACTACACAGAAGAAGTACTTGGAATCGCCAAGTCTACAATTATAATTTATTTAACTTCATGCCTCATATCCTAAGCAAATAGAGCATTTCTTATTTTAGGTTAATATTTCTCAAGTAATTTTCAGTAGCTTTGCACGTTTTGTGCAATTTTGTTGAAAAATGGGCATTTAATGAACAAAAAAATGAGAAGTTTCCAAAGACACATCTAGAATTCCTCACCATTTCCCTAAGTTTCATTTAAAAGTCATGAAATTTTAAATGTTTTCCAATTTCCTAGAGAGAAATCATAGATACAAATTTCATTTCGATTGCATTATTTTTTAAATGCAAATATTTGTATAAAACAGTATATAGAAGATGTAATATAACTAATGATTACATGCGTAAGAGGTGATAGATATTTCCAAAAAATGTACTTACCTTTTCAAGTTGGGGACAGAAGCAATCTTCTCCCCCAGACAGCTACTGTTTTATGACTACACAAAGTACAAGGAGGGTTTGGTTTGGTGTAGTTTGGAGTGCTACGGTCTACATTTTTAAAACACGAGGGCTAATGATACTGGGACCTACAGCTTAAAGCCGATTCCGAACGACTACGAACATCCATGCCTCAGTGGGATTCAAACCCACGAACTCCGGTACCGAAGACTAGCACACTAACCAATCGGCCATCGTTCGGCAAGTACAAGGATGGAGGGGGAAAACCCCACAACACTTTAAAATACAGAATTTTGTAACATCCTAGTGAATTTTGTAACATTCAAATGACTTTTCAAATATATTTCAATAGATAAGTCCATGAACTATTATATAGATAAATATATACAATACTAAACAGTAGGTTATTTTGCTGCCTCTATAACCAACAGAAAAGTTTTGTGTTTTTAGTGTGTATGAATATAATTGTATGGTGATTGTGTTTATGTAGTGGTGTTTTTAGAGTGTTTTATGCTATTAAATAATTTATATACTTTGTATAGGTATGTTCTGTGACTATATGACAATTTGTCAAGGTATTGGGTATGTATAAGTCTTCAAGTGAACTGCTCGAGATTAAACGCTAGTTTTAATCGAAGTTGAAGGGTCAAATCTCCCTCCAGACCACTTAACTACGTCACTTTCACTGCTTTTAGTCTTCACTTCCCAGTTTCATTTTATTTTATTTTTGAAATATCTTAAAGATTTTATATAAACTTCATCTCGCCATTAAAAATTCTTCATTCTCAATCCGTACATTTCTCCTTTTTTTATTTTTTTTAACTAAAACTGTGTGTATGTGTGTGTATGTATGTATATGTGTATATATATATGTGTGTGTGTATATATTTATATATATATATATATATATATATAGAGAGAGAGAGAGAGAGAGATAAGCAGAGATAGAGAGAGAGAAGAGAGATGGATAGATATAGAGATAAAAGAGAGAAGGATAGATAGAGAGAGTTGGAGCGAGTGGGATAGATAGATAAAGATAGAAGAGAGAGGGAGAGATAGAGTGAGGGAAAGATAGAGAGAGAGAGAGATAGAAAGATAGAAAGAGAGAGATAGAGAGAGAGTGCAGAGATACAGAGGGAGTGAGGGAGAGAGAGACAGATAGAGAGATAGAAAGATAGAGATAGAGAGATAGAGAGAGCGGAGGGATATAGATAGAGATGAAGTGAGAGATAGGGACAACAGTTTCATAGTATTGGTAGAGAAGGATGAAAAAAGATAAATATATATAAGTATATATTTCCTTATATTTATTGAACATTTCTATGTACAAATGTAAATATTCATACTTACTAATGTAAATGTGTTACATTTGTTCTTATGAATATGTACAAATGTAAATATGCAAAAGTGAAAGTGTAAATATAGGCATGCAAAACTATAAAGATACAAATAATATGTATGAAAGTTCAGCTTATGTACCATGATTTATAGGAAAGAACCTAATGAGTGCGTTTAAATGGCAGGGTTTTGAAATGCAGATTTATCAGCTTTTCAACATCTTAAAATGTAATCTGTTAATGGACATATGCTTGGAAAATACATTCAATAGATTTTGGAAAAATAAACATACTTAACACTTTAAAATGTACCAGAAATATTTTGAACGTAAATGACTAATAGCGTTATCTTGAAACTTGAAATTTATTCAATTTTGTACAGTTTTCTGAAAAGTATTAAACGGATTGAATAAGATAAAAATGTTAAAATTTTTATTAAAAGGAACATTCCATGAATTTAGGTATGTTTTTTGTAAAATATGTATTGAATAAAAAGTAAAAGGATATATATTCAAAATGTGTACAGTCAACCAAAAAATTAACTGAACATAGTGAACCACTTCACTTCCTGACAAATTTCTAGCTAGAAATAATTAAAATCATTAAAAACAAGAAAGCCAAAATGAGAAAATAATTTATTTTATTCAACATAGCTAACATCTTTAATATAACAGAAATTATCAGACACGAATCAAAACTCGAATTTAAACATGCGGCAGTTTCTGAAAAAGTTACGGTATTCATTTTTATATGTAAAAATCATTAGCAAGAGCTGAATGATAATGGCAAATTATTTTAGTACCATCTTATCACAGTTAAACAAATTAGTTAGTCATACACTCTAATTACCGTAGGTAAGTACTTATAAAGTCATATTAATTATATAATTTTTTTTAATTGGATCACACATACAACTGATACATTGTTTGTATTGCTAATAAATTAATAACAAATAAAAATATTAAAAAATGTGACATTCGATTTTATAGAAAATCTATAATGGAAATATATAAATGTTAACTTTTTGCAATAAAAAACTCCTATATAAAAAACTTAGTCACTGAATTTGACTTTATTTCTTTTTTTTCACGCGACAAATCCATTAACTTTACCAGTCACAAAAAAATGCTTCCATTAGATTTTTGGCTAGTCTTTCTTATATTGTTACAAAAAAGCTTCATGTTAATTTATTCATTGTAAAATATTTATGTGAATTTATATTTTAAAATATAATGTGCATTATTTTACTGTATTTCTAAACTCTTTCTTTTATGGAGTTAATCAACTTGTTCAAAGAACGACTAATATTACTAGTGTTATGAAGCTGTTGGCTAGGCCTAGAAAAAACACTTCTGTTAACTATTAGTTGTCCATAAAACCCTTTTTACAGATCTATCACGGATCGGGAAAAGAATCTGTGATATCAATCATTGAACCTCGTTCAAGAACCAACAGATTTATTCTAGTGTGAAAACAGGTTTGACGGTTTCTTAGCAAGGTCACTGATGCAACCGTAAAAACAGTTTTACAGGCAAATAGATTTCCTCTGTTTTAGAAGGAGGGTAGAGAGCGCTCCAGTGCACACACACTGTGCGGTTAGTTAACAAGCATATACTCCGCTCATGATAGTAATATCAAACTTTAAATGGTTCCGCCAGAAGGCCTTGCTTCTCAATTACACAATCTCAACTCGTTTAAAATATAATTTCGGGATTTTTGTGGCAGATTGACCGAACATGTCTTGCTAAATTAACCTATTCAATTTTCCCTGTGATTTTTGGTCTTTTCCCTTCTTACGCTGCGAAACTGTATGTATATATATTATAAATTCAATCATATTTCTATTTTTCAAAATATTTCATAAAGTTTTTTATTAAGAAAACTAGATCTGGTAACATCAGAAACTACAATATGTTTATATTCGAATTTGAATTCCTGTCTGATAATTTCTATTCTCTTGAAGGTGTCAGCTACACTGAATAAAATATTTTATTTTCTCATATATTTTGGCTACGTATTTAATAACTTTATTTCCAGCAAAACATTTGTCAAGAAGCTAAAAGCTTCAGTATATTTGATACGTTTTTCGATAGACTATACTCACTAACGTCCCAGTTTCGGAAATACATGTTCCGAACCTTCGAGCCATTACAATCTGTCCTCTGTCAAAATAGCTTAGATACTCAGCCTTTCCCTCTGCACACAAAAGTAAGTGAAAGAAGGCTTCTTAAGACTCTCCAGCAGCAGTTAAATAACACTTGCACATGATCGCGTGCCTTCTAAGTCATCCAGGCGATTTCATTGCAAATGTAGGCTCTTGAGTGTATATTATGAAATTTATTCAATCCCTCGACTCAGTGTTTACAAAGAAGACAAACCCCTATTACAGCTCCTACAGTAAATGAATTACATACCATTTCTATAGTCTTCACGAAGTTTCTGTGACTACTAGGGATTTGTGAAGCCAAGATCGCCACATACGAAGTAAAAATGACAACCAAGCATCAATTTAACTTTAGGGTTGTCTGAAAAAAATCCATATATTGCATTTAATCCTGGATATTTCACTTACATTTCTTTCGGTTAGTAATATTGACCTGCAGAAATAGTGCTCAATTTTGTAACAATTTACTAAGAGGAAACTGGCCCATTGGATTTAAAAAACAAATGATTAATCCTAAGATAGTTAAACTGGAATTAAATTTGACTAGTAAGTTAAATTTTAACTCAAAAGTTTTCAAAATAGAAAGATTTTAAATTCTAGATTTCTCTTCCTTCGATGAAATACTAAAAATAATTAGTACTTACAACCACAAATATAATTTATAGTAATAAAGTGAGAAAATTATTCTTTAACGTAATATTTCTTTAAATATGTGTACCCCATAATGTTTATTGAATTATCGCTTAACATTTCACTCTCCATAATTCGCTCTAGAAAATTAATACTAAGCACCTCGTTAAGGGTTAAACCATTTAGACTTAATTCTGATCGTACATACATTTATCAAAGTCTGTTATATATTTTCTATGGATTGAGAGTTCTTTGTTAGGATTGCACGTCACTCTTCTATTATAATTATCATTTTATGATTAGATTCACATATTCTGCTAGAAACTATCAGTTGTAAGTTCTGACAATGGATTTCTAAAGAATTCCGAAATCCATTAATCGTGGTAACCCGAACTCTTCCTGTAATGTGCTTATTTAAGCATGTGATTAATATAAGCTTATTTATTTAAAAGCGAAACTGTGTAAGTTTAAAATTTAGCTTTCAGAAATACAATTGAAATATTGAAATGTATTCAAAATTTTAGATTAAGGCTTTAGAAATTATTCTCTTATTTTATTTTTAATGGATAAATACATATTCAAGTAATAAATTTAATGTGTGGAAATTCTTTTATAAATGTGTTTCTAAAATATATATAAATTTCTTGAGAAGTAATTATTATGAATTATTCGAAAATTTTAAAATTATAATCAATTATTTTAAGTCAACGTTTCCTTTATTGAATGTGCTTGTACAATATATGCTAAAACTAGTTTATTTTTGTATTTTATTAATTCATATTTCTTACAACTTTAACATAATTTTTTGAGTAGAAAAGACGTCTTTGTAAATTGCCAATTAATATCCGCTGTTTTCTGTGATATTTATTGGGTTTTCTTGAAATATGAAAAACACTATTTTCTTCTTGAGTGTTTCTTAATATCTTAACTCTTTCAAACCCGTAACATTATCAATGCCTATCTTAAACCTTAGTTATTATAGACTGCACAAAACAAAATTAATATGAAGTTTAAACATCTTTGACTAACTGTAACTCATCACGTTAGTGATCAACTATCGTTTTAAACACCATGGGATGCCATTTATGAAAAAAGAAAAACTTATATGGTATTATATGTAAAATAAGTACTGTAAAATGAAGTTTTATAATGGATAAAGGAATTTTTCAGGGTTTCAGTCTATTTATCTGTCGAAAAAGTAAATTTATTGTTCTGCTAGAAAAATCATAAAATATCAACTCAAATGTAAAATTTATGAATAATGTAAAATACTTGAAATTTTTGTAAGATTGTCTATAAGATAGCCCTCTACCTACTCTCAAAACGAAACTGTCACCTAAGAAAACCTGAAAATTCTACAAGCCAATTTTAGCAGTATCTAAAAAGACACGCCAGGCACTAAAGGGTTAATATCAGCATGTATATGTTTGTTAATCTTTACGTATACTCTCTTTATATTAATGCAATCTTTCAGTTTTATGAAATAAATGGATTTTTGGAGGTAAAACACAACAGAAATTTATAAAATCTTTTAATGAGTAGTAATGCACTACTAATCAGTAGTACTACTAATCAAAAAATAATCCTCGTACACAAAAGGAAAGCAGTAAGCAAGAAGACAGTATATTACAATACAATAAGTATGGCGTACTTTCACACATTTGTCTAAAAAGCTCTTTAACACAGTTCTCCTCTGAACAACTCTCTGAATGCAAATGAACTGAATTGGAAATTCGTTTACACGGCCGGAGGAGTTTCTATATTCGAAATATTTTAGGCTATACCAGACCCCAACAGTCTAAAACATCTCCAATGAGTATCTCACCAATTTCATGATTTACTGTAGAAACTGCATGTATAAAGTAGGTCTCATAGAGCTCCGTAAGCCTAAACGTATTCATTACACTTATGTCTAGCATTTATAAGTGCTAAAATCGTAGCATTTCTTTGTAACAACTGCTACTTGTTGAGTTGTCGCAGCTGAAGATTGATAAACAATTTTGTTTCCTTTCATAACTTTACGACTGATGGCCAAACAAATGAGTTGATGGTTTTGTCCCAGCAAATCATCAGTTTGGATCCTCAGCTGGTATAATTTTCGGCCTTTCGAAATCATCTTTAAGCCGTACATTACATACCAGATATTTACCATAAATATTGTAGCAAATAATTTGTATTAGTTCTCCCGAATTAATCAACTGTATGTAGAGCCAATTCTTTTTGTAAAAATTGTTTTCATAACAAACTCTAGTAAAAATAGCCCATAAAATGTAAATGCACAAGGTACTTCCATTTGGGACTGGAATCCCTAGGATCAAATCCTATTAATGATGTGCCGAGGTACTTTCCCACGATGGTTAGCACATTCATACACAGCTGTGGGAGAAATTTCCAAGAAGAATTAGATGCAATTGTTGACTTCGTGTTTTAGGGACCCCTGAAGAGAAGTTATAGATCATGGAAGGGCACAAGCATAACGGTCAAGCTTGCACAGAGATGTAACCGTGAGATATGGGAGCAGGGGCTAAAAATAATGTCAGCTTTCACAAAAGGGGCTATTTTAATGAGCCCACCTGCACTCCCGAAGGAGGTGCAGATGTGGGAAAATTTCACCAAACAGGGGATTGGCAAAGAAGAAAAAGGGGCGTTAAAACCGAAAAGATGAATTGGGAAAGAGAGTTAAGAAAAAGGAGTCGAAGTCAGGATTGAAGAGTTGCTGGACATCCAGAGAGCCCGGACCAGCAATCGAGTCCCGAAACCCGCATGCCACCATAGACGTACAGCAAAATAACAACCGCTACGCCAGTACCGACGCCCTTTTACGCCCTTTACATCCTGATGAAAGCCCGATTCTGCTCCAATGTAATATCCAGATGTAAATAGATTTAACATATTTATGACGGTTATTGAGGAATAACGTATAAGAAAAGAGAATTGCAATAATTATTGTGTACTGATGAATATAAAATCTAAATTATTCCTAGTTATATTATATGGTGATCAGTTATATCAAGTTGTAAATTGTGTACAGAATAAATGTCTTAATCTAAATATAAGGTATTATTTTACTGTTTCCCCTTTGTAAACGATCATTGGTGTTAGTGTTGTAAGTATATTACAACAAATGGCTTCGATGTCGATGGGAGATGTAGATATACACTGTAAGCGTAAAACCCTAATGACTGAATAAAAGTAAAGCAATCATAATTCTCCAAATATTTCAGTCTTGTTATAAAACTTTCTGATATAGTACAATAACAGTCCAGGAAAAATCATTAGAAATATAGATTTATGTCATTACAACGATTAATCATCGTTGTACATTTATCCTCCATTTTAGAGTCTTTTACTTGCTTATCAGAGTAATTAAAATCATAGTTATATTTTCTTTTGATTTTAAAAATTAGTAAAGACACATTTTAATAGATTTGAGATTTATATCCATTATATCACTATCAAAAACTTTAGCAACCAATAAATTGCTAAATGATTGACATAGCATTTTTATTAACGATTTGGATATAACGACCAAAATCTTTAATCCCTCGAAGTTTGCTATAGGGGGGGTTTGACTTTATATTAAATTATGCCTCACTTTACAAAAACTTGCATAAAATCAAAATAATTATCTTTTAGTTGCATCAGTGAAATTGCTATTTCACGAGAGGTGAAATATTTCTTTTATTAATATTTAATAACTACATCTTTGATCTAATAAAAGTTCTCTTGGATCATCATATCCATTATATCACTATCAAATAAATTTAGCAAGCAATGAATTGCTAAATGATTGATATAACATTTTTATTAATGATTTGGATATAGCAAACAAAATCTTTGCTCCCTTGAAGTTTGCTATAAGGGGGGTTTGACTTTATATTAAATTATGCGTAGCTTTACAAAAACTTGCGTAAAATCAAAATAATTATCTTTTAGTAGCATCAGTGAAATCTCTATTTCACAAGAGGTGAAATATTTCTTTTATTATTATTTAATACCTAAATCTTTGAGCTAATAAAAATTTTATTTTCATTTTGGATCTTAAGCTTCTCGTCTTTTCAAACTCAGTACTTCATCTTTTAAAAGATAGTGCATTGTTAAAAGTAAATTCAGAGAAAAAATAATATCTTCACTATGAAATATTTCGTGCCGAGTATAGTAGAGAACAGAAGAGTACTACTTTATAAAGCATTTGCAAATTTAATAATACTTCAACAAAACATGTATAAAATATGTTTAATGGCTGTTTTGAACTTTCTTTTCAGGATTTATGTCTACATATGATTCGAAAATTATATATGAGGGAACAGTTTACGTGTATGGACATAAAGTCAAATTTTATAAAATAATAATTAAATAGTTATTAAGTAGAATGCATTAAATAAAATATAATTAAGCTAAAATTTATCATATCCTCATTTACAGTGTTCCACAATGATCTATCGATTTTAGCGCCATATAACCAACACTGTTTATTTCCGAATTTATCTTTCCCGGACTCTTGGTTTTTCCCACATTTACCATTTAAAACTTTTAGTCAAATCGTTTTATCGTCTAGATAATATCGAAAAATGGGATTGAATTTTTTAAAAATTATTCTAAATATAACTTATAATTCATATATGATTTGCTTATAGTTATTGTAAATAATGTATTCATATTTATACATATAATCGAATTTTGTATCCATTCTCCTTATTCGCCGCTTTCCTGCATTTATCGTTTTCCGTTTCTGTCCTTTGAAAAATAAAGGATTGGATTTACATCGTATTATAATTTTAAACTTTAAAATTATTCTCCAGTTCGAATAATTAAAATATTTTGTTTACCTTCGCTTACTGTATGACTCTAGCATAGATTACAATAAAAGTTTCGATTAGTTATAACTGAATTAGAATTTTTTTTATTTTCTGTATAAGTCACATGGAATTGTAATAATCAAATATTGCTCAAACTTTTTAAAATATCATAATTTTTTTATTTCGTTTAGTACAACTAACTTTGCTTCTCAGTCTAATAGTAGTAGTGAGCTTTGAGCTCGAGCTTTTAAATTTTTCCTCGTAAATAAATTCCATCACAATATGCTCTTACATATACATACATACATATATATATATATATATATATATATAAAATATATATACATATATATATATATATATATATATATATATATATATATATATATATATATATATATATATATACATAGCCATATATATATATATATATATATATATATATATATATATAGAGAGAGAGAGAGAGAGAGAGAGAGGAGGGAGGGACGTTACCAAGGAAATCAGAAAATCGTTAATCATTACACACCTTTTATATCAATTCTGTCTAAAATCAAAAGATGGAAGTATATTAGGAAAACAAATAACGTTTAAAATAATTAATATTAATTTGAAGCAAAATTTTATTATTCATTTTGATAAAATTATTTAATGACTTCTCTTTAATACATTTAATTTTATAGTATAAACCTTTTATATTAATTTTTAAATTATGTGATATAAAGAATTAATTACAGAAAAACAAATTAGCTAAGAAAGATTCGCCGCAAATGTTAATTGCTTGATGTCTTTTTGTGAAACCGTAAGCAATAAAGGTCTAAAAACAATAAAGATCATTAACACAAAGAATGCTGGCTAATTTTATTACATTTCCTAATTAACGTTCTTATATCATGGGGAAAACAATTACTTTAATACCAGTTTTTTAACCTAAGATAACAATATGCTTTGATTTGCGATCAAGTGGATTGGGACGGAAAATAAATGCAAAAAGAAAGTACTACATCATATGCTAATAATGCAACGGTTGGTTAACTATGAACCCTCAGGTAAATTTTTGGCTGGAAGAGACAACTTAAATATAAACAACTAAAAACGATTATACTCTGATCATAATGTTCATTATATGAAAAAATTAATTTTCCATTAAGTTTATCTTACCCTATTTATTAGAAAACAAACATTACAGAATATTACCTGGAGAATAGAAAATTTTTCATATTTACAATACAGTTTCTTTCATAAATGTGTTTGATTAATTTCATAACGTTCCATTTACTTAATTTTAATTCCGTTCCATTTAGTTTAGTTTAATTCTATAAGCTTCCCTTAAATTTTCCTGTTTGTAACTTTCCTGCCATGCTTCCAATCATCACGTTGGTGAGTCGAAAAACCTATTTTTTTATCGCATAAGCCGCTCTGGATATTCAGTCAGATGACATCACACATACCAGGAGCATCACTTGGCGTTCTCCTTGGCGAGCTCTGCGTTGCAATAGTTTTATAAATTCGCCCTTTTCGTGATATGACATATCCCCACTCCACACATTGGCATGTTTTAGTGCTGAGCTTGGCGATTTTCCACAGTGTCTCCAGGCACAAGGAATTTTGATGTGCTTTCCAGACTGGCGGTTCTCATCCAGACAGACAGGATGTAGGAGAGAGAGAGACCTAGATCCCGTAAAGAGAAGAGGAGCTCGGAGTTCCGTGCTCCATAATTGTCTTATTTTTTTTTAGTCCATTTTCGTTTTCTCCTTTCTTATTATTAATTTTTATTTTTCAAAAAACAAAACTCAATCAATTGGCTTCTATTAATTTTTTTTAATTTTATATTAATATCAATAAAATCCATTAATTTAGTAACTTCTCCTCTCCTTTATTTTTAATGCCTATTGTGTTTTTACTTTAAGATTTAAACTTAAGTTGAAGAAAAGCCAAATTCAATTTATATATTAAATATCAGGTTACGAACATAGTGCGTATTTCCACTATACATCGCCCACTCATCAAACGTACATTTTTATTGTCTTTTCTATGGGTTTCTTTTTCAGGTAGAAACCTTTTATGTCTTGATCGACTTCCTAGTTCCCCATAGAAACCCCACTTTCACAGAAAACTCAATTCCATAATTCATCAATTAATGATTCTTTACAGTATGTCCCATATTCAGAATTAACTCAGAGGTCTCAAAATGCTATAGTAAAACAACGAGCAAAAATGAACCTTGTTTTGAATACATGAACATTTCATGTTTTTTACAATAGCAGTTGACCCTAGAAGGGAGTTTTTTGTTTTTCATACTACTGATTTGGACTGGATAAACTTCTAAAGTTGCCGTACCCTCTTGCCATTACCTCTTACGCTCATTGGATTTAACAACTTTTCTTCCAGGACAATGTACTGTAGAATTCCAGACGTATGCCTCGAAGTACAATGGCCGACTTGTTACCGGCGAGGAGAACAGCTGATGCCCTGCTTTTATTCTCTGGCAGGTGGGACCTCGGTAACAGTGAAGCCATAGTCTAGGGTTGGTACACTATAACATAATAGCGATCCCACCCCTGATGCCTGACCGATAAAAATTAATATTGAGGCATATCGATAGCTCTCCTATGAGAGCTCCGGAAAATGAGTGAGGTCATGCTGTACCGACGTCACTTCTGGAAGCTTTAAAAACGGGAACGAACCCACTCTCGGGCCTTAGAAACAGGGAAATCCGCAATGAAATTAAAATTCCCTCTCTCCCAAATTTTCTTCGAAATCTGGCTTCTAAGTTTAATAAAAATCTCACAATTGATCATCTATTAGAACTAGCTCAATATGACTAGGCAAACTCTAGTGATCGTAAAAAACCGATCGCCATCTTAGCTCAAGACTTCGAGTAATTCTATACGCTAAGCATTCTCCCTTCCAGTAATTTCATTGCTTCTTCCTGGATCCTGCCCCACTGCAATGTTTTCCTTCCCCCATTAACTATTTTGCTATTTCAAATTCTGAAGCAGCGCTTCTAGCGGCCACATCTTGGTGGGTCAAATACTAAGATTGTCATTGGTCCTCATTCTCACTTTTGATTCGCTGAGATATTTTATTCTGAATCAAATCTTAGATCGCTCTACATCTCATGTGTGTTCATCATCTTAATTCTTCAAGAGCCTAGTGTTCTCTCTTAAAATTTTAATCTTAAAAAAACTTTGCATTTATTTTATTATAACTCCTTAAGTCATAACTACTATTGTACTACAAGTTTTACTGCTAACCTTCCATATCTGAATTTCTCATTTAATTATTTTATCTTACATATATTATTGTATTGCACCCTGGCCCAAACTCAAGCACCCCTTTCCAATTTTACTATCTTTATTGTCATGTTAGAACCAAACAAATTCCATAGTGTTGTTCTGCCAAACTGCCATGTATTACAGAACTAGAGGGCCCGGCCCAGACAGTTCTGTAACAACTGCATCCTGTGATCTCGGGTCTTCTTAGTTCTTTTGGGAAAAGGGTGCCGTTTGCAGAGCGACGTGTCCACACCTCCAGAGAGAGGTAAGCCATGGTGAGTGGCGGGGGGACATTTTCTTTTTGGGGATTTGGGCTGTGAGCTAAGTCTTGATTATAGACTATTAAAGTCTAAGAAGAGAAGGTTTCTCTTCCTTTGCGGCCAAGTTAGCTGAACAGCGATCAGCTTCATCTCGTTCGAGAAGCAGCGAAAGCAGTCTACACCTGTTATCGACATCAGATAATCGCTTTCCGGCGGAGATTTGTATATAGCCTATGTACATACCCATTTATCCAAGACACTTCAATAAGAGGAATTTTAGTGTACTGGTTGTCTGAGTGGTCTTCCTAATCACGTGTGCACTTCGGTCTAAGTGATAAAAATGTTAAAGCACTCTATATCATAAATCACTAATGGAAAATCACAACAAACTTATTATTTAATATATTATATAATTATATAAATGACAACATATTAAATGGTTCAAAAACTACATTGAAAATAATCTACGTATACATAACATAAAAAGAAAATGAAAAATCTGATCAAGATATTTTACGTTTCCATTCCTTTCAAGAACGGTGGATCGAGGTTCTATTCTACATCATAAATTTCTGTACTAAAAATTACATCAAATCTACGCATCATATTATTAGACATTTTTACATTACATAGAAATGAAAATGAAAATCTAATAAAATTTCTTCTTTACACTTCATAGAAAAAAGAAACGTTTTAACTTCCCATACCTTTTAAAAACGGTGGATCGAGGTTTTATTCTGTATCAAATCTCAGTACTAAAAAATCTCAACACATATGCACATCATATATATGCTACAACATGTTATGCAATGGTTCAAAACCTATTGGCAATAATAAGAATATGTCTTTACATTACATATAAAAGAAAACGAAAAATTTAATTAAATTTCTCCCAAAAAATGAAAAGTTTTGTATATCTATCCCCTTGGTAAACGATCGATCGGGGTTCTACTCTATATTATAAATCTTCTTAATACAAATTTCCATAGAAATTACACATCATGTAATACAGCAATTTTATTAAATTGTTCAAAAACTATATTAACAATCATAAAAATATACGTATATATTACATAAAAACGAAAATGAAAAATTTAATCAAATTTCTTCTTTACCCTTCATAAAAAAGAACCTTTTTACGTTCCCACCCCCTTTAAAAACGGTGGATCGAGGTTCAATTCTGTATCAAATCTCCGTATTAAAAAATCCCAACAAATATGCACATCATATATATGCTACAACATGTTATTGAATGGTTCAAAAACTATTAGAAATAACAAGAATATGCGCTTACATTACACATAAAATAATACGTTAATCTAATCAAATGTCTCACTTAACCTAAAAGTTTTGTGTATCCATCCCCTTAAAACGCGATGGATCGGGATTCTACTCTATATCATAAATCTTCATAATATAAATTTGCATCGAAATTACATATCGCGTAAATGCAGCAATGTTATTAAATTGTTCAAAAACTATATTAACAATAAGAATATATGTATACATTACATAAAAACTAAAATGAAAAATCTAATCAAATTTCTTCTCAACCCTTCGCAAAAAGAAAGAAAAAAACGAGAAACATACTTTCCGATTAACGAAGCAGATGAAAAAAAGACACGTTAATTTCCTAAATATATAGTACAGTAAAAATACGTTGACAGTAACGAGATAATAAGTGGAAATGAATTATTCCAGAAAATGTGATTAACATCAGTACCAGGAAATCGGCTGAGAGAGAAAACATAAAAAATATATAACTCATGTTAAAAATGTAAAAATTAATCAAAATCATTTTTAAGAGCAAAAACAAGATGGCAGAGATAGTAAAATGAGAGTTTCTTATTGAAAATGAGGAAGAAATTCACCTGCTTTCTTTAATTTTGCATTTAAACTCGGCCTCTCTAGCTAAAAGGATTTATTCTACTTTCAGTTAATAATAAAGCTAATGAACTTCATTCTCTTCTCATTAAGTAGTAATTAACTCATCTAATACTTTTACGGTGAGCTAATTTTCGTTCATCCAATGGTGAAGCAGCAATTTCTCAAAGTTTAGAAGAGGATTTCTTTTTAAATACCGACTTGTTCGAGCTTTCAATAAAAATTAATAAAAGTGAGGGTGAAAAACATGATTTTTTTGCTTCGTCTTTTATTCAGAAGAATGTGGTATTTTTATTATTTTAGGGTTTTTTTCAGAGAGTGTTAAAGGAAGTAACTGCAATTAAATTATTTTTCACAAATAAATGTAAAGCAATGTAAGTACATTATAACGAGATTATGAAAACGTACTCAGTCATTATTTTTAGCTTTTAAAAAGAAAATAAAATTACAACTTTGGAAATTTAATTATTTTCAATATATTATAAATTAATTTTCAATATCTAAATTAATTTCACTAAAAATTAAATACTTATTTCCTTCACTTAATTTCAAAAAACAAGTCAACTTCTATTGATTTATATAATAATAACATTTCTTAAATCCTTGTGTTATTTTTATCAATATGTTTATTAATATAATCTTTTAATATCAATTAAAGCTTTTATCTATAAATTATAATCTGTGTTTGTTAGATAGATGATAAAATAGATAATAGATGAAAATATAGATGATAGATGGAGGATTGATAGATGGTAGATAGATAGATGCTAGATGCTAGATGAATAGATAGATGATAGATGAATAGATAGATGTTAGATAAATAGATAATTAGATGATAGATGAATAGATAGAGAATATAGATGAATAGATAGATGATATAGATGAATAGATGAGAGATGATAGATGAATAGATAGATGATATAGATTAATAGATATATGATAGATAGATAGATGACAGACAGACATATAGAGAAATAGAGAGAGTGAGTGAATGTAGGTTATTAATATTATCAGTTATAATTTGACTTTAACAGTTCTTTTATATAAATCACAGGTCATGGGTCTTTATATACATTTAAACTAACTTTTGTTTTAAACGGTACAAACTAAATTATAGATAGGCTTTAAAGGAATAACAGTTGTAAATGCTCATATAAGGTCTCAAATATTCATAAAATATACCGGTATTCTTGAAAAAAAAAGCAATGAAAAATTATTAACAATAATAATAATGTATAATTTCTATAACAGTTCTTTCAAATATACACACAGGTTATGCGTTTCGAAATGTATTTAGTTTTAACTAAATTTTGATATAAAAGCTAAAAACTATATCATTCATAGCTTTATTGGCATAACTGTTGTAAATCCGAATAAAAGGTTTCAAATATTCATAAAATATAAAAATTTTCGTTTGGAAATAAAAACTTATAACTAAAGTAATAATTTGATTATATATTTTAAAAATTATATTCATCATCAGATAATGGATGTAAAAAACTTTTCTTGCTTCTAAGTTATAGCTCATATTTTAATAAGTCAGAAAAATTGAAATTCCAGCCACATTTCTCCTAGATTGAAAATCCACTGTCAACTTAATTTGAGTGTTGAATGTTTATTTCCCCCATTTAGCTATGAATAATATGATAGCCTTTGTTAAAATAGGCGTTTAGTATTATAAATATCCATAAATACCTCAGAAAAGCGCCTTTGTTCAACATAATGCACCACTGAATACCATATTGTCAATTGAAAACTACATAACGGATCTAGAAGTTAATACCAATTGTGCAGATACATATTATTGAAGATTTACAACACTAAATAATTGATATCTAAACTATGAATAAATGTGCTTTGTTCACTCAGAAATCCCGATGAAAATATATGTATTCTACTATTATTTCACTCTACATGCGTTTAGCATATTTTTCTGTAAGTTCACAAAGCCTTAATATGTGTTTAACATATAAATCAGTTTTATAGCTGTATATTCAAAGATTTTGAATTTAGTAGGAGAAATTACAATTCACTGTAAGTCTTAACTGAAAGGCTATAGACATAGAAAATTGTGAGTTTTATAAAAGTTAGAATAATTTCAAATTTATGAATTTTCCTTTAAAATACACAATGCAGCCATTACATTCCTAAACTCTAGATAGAAATGAATGGTTAGCGAATCCCAAACATAATTTTTACACATACATCATGCTCATGATTATTGTTATGAGCGTACACTTTATATTGTTTTAAATAAGGTTATCTATTGTTAATATGGTATTGTTAATATAGTATTACGTAAGTAGTTTGTAAAATGTTATAAGGTTTTAAAATATCTAATTGTTTACTTTCCTTTTAAACATTAATTGGCGTTTCGACGGTGACAAAATATAAAGCATTTGGTAAGAATACTTAACCTTAGTTAATCGCGTTAACATATATAGACAAAGTTATATTCAGAAAATCATTTAATAACTTCAGTTTCGCCCAAACAGTATTTTATGGGGGTACGCCCGTAGAAAGACTAAAAGCTTTGATTTGGTTTGGAGCGCTACGGTCTACTTCTTTTGCAACACGAGGGCTAAGTAGAAAGAGATTTACTGCTTAAAGTCAGTTCTGAACGGCTATGAATATCCATGCCAGAGTTGGGTTCGAACCCACGAACTGCAGTATCAAAGATCAGCGCCTTAACCATTTGGCCATCATTCTGAAAATGTTAACTGGAAAGTACTTCCGCAAAACAAAAAAAAATATCACAGGAAGATACTGATTGGTCGATACCTAGTTCATGCAAATAAAAAAAACAGGTTGATATGGTTGGTTGGTTTGGAGCACTACGATCTACTTTTTGCAACATGAGGGCTAATGAAACCGGGACCTACTGCTTAAAGCCGTGTACTGCCTGTAACCAGCCTCCCACCCGAAGTTGGGTGTAGGGTGTTGAATTGCTGGTTCGGTCTGGCCGTCCGGCAACAATGCGTTACGCAGGGTCCAAGTCAGCATTAAGTCAAGCTAGCAAGCCCATGATATTTTAAATAACAAAAGAAATATATATATATATATATATATATATATATATATATATATATATATGTAAAAAATCTAGACTAATAGGTACAATTAATGCAGTTTACGAAAGTGCAAGGGATACTGCCCAGGTAAAAGTCCGATGAAACTTTTACTACATGAAACTTTCTGACATGAGAGCAGGTGTTTGCGAGGGAAGCAATATTTGCACAGGGCAGTTGTGATGGCCATTCGCGAAGGGGTACTTTGACCCTGGCGGTGTGGCATTAGGTTAAATTCATGGCCGCACGATGGCGCCTTGGTTAGCGGTGAGCCAGTCAACCAGGCTCCCGTCCTTCCTTATCAGTACCGGGTTTTTGATTAGGAGTTCCTTGGATCTGTCAGAGGGTTTCTTAAAATGCAAGTCATGTGTCAAGGGGCAGTCGTGCAGGTAGTGATTGGAGTCACCGAGTGCACCGCAGACACAATCTACCGATGAGCTATCTGAGACCTGGAACTTGTGGAGATACTAATCCGAACGGCTACGAACATCCATGCCATAGTGGGATTCGAACCCACGAACTCAGGTTCCAAAGGCCAGCACCCTAACCCTTCGGCCATAGCTCGGCACAGGTTGATATGAATGTACGTTATTTTATACCTCAATATCATAAAATAAAAATTTCAGTTTTTCACTAATACTTTTTAAGCAAAGACAATGTATACTATTAATTTTTGTACCATTTGAAAAATGAAAATAAAATTTCTAAGAAAAATAATCCATTTTTCTTTATCATAATTAGAGTTTTTTGTTTATAATCGAGTATTTTCAATTTCATCATTTTTGTTTGATTGTCTCTGAATCTTTTAACAAATTACTAAAGATAATTACTCAAATATTTAATTCTCCACCTGTCCTAATTGCTAATTATTATTTTTGCTTCTTGTGAAAAAATAAGAATGATTTTATAAAAATTATTTATTAATCAACCCCAAACTTGAGATTAGAGTTCATTTGCATTAACAAAACAGAATTCTATTATTTACTCTAAAATATTTTATTAAAATATTAGATCTTTTTCAAGCGAAAAAGTTTTCAAAATATGGGATAAAATGAAATGATAATAAGATGGAATATGAAAAATAAATCATTATCTCTTGTCTTTTGCATTTAACAAGATTTCTTACAAATTCAAATAATTTAATAAGGGTGACTAGCCATGTTTAATAATAATTAACGAAAAGAAAATATGTTTTGATGTGGAATTTTTATTATTATTTAAAGAATCGTAAAAGGAAAACTAATTTAATTTAAGAGAAAATTTAAAGTAAATTAGTTTAGCTTAATGTCTCTATAAATCAATTTTACTGATTATATTGATGAATGCAGTTTTAAATACGGATAAAGAAAACGGTCCCTTATTTTATGTACGATAAAATAAATTATAAAGTTTCCATTTATGTCCTGTTTCACATGAGTTAAATTTTATCAAAAAATTAAATTAACTTTTTTGCAAATTTCAGTATTTTTGGCTTTCTATTTCAAAATACACTATATTGCTAATGATGACAGGTCACTTTTTTGAGACATTTTGTTGCATACCAAGAAAAATACATGAAGAATCATCCTGAAACTTTAGGCACGTAAACATGATGATTGACGTCATATATTTCAGCTAAGAATATTTCCCGAAACCCCATTGGGGACCGTCA
Source organism: Pardosa pseudoannulata (assembly GCA_032207245.1). Taxonomy (NCBI): domain Eukaryota; kingdom Metazoa; phylum Arthropoda; class Arachnida; order Araneae; family Lycosidae; genus Pardosa; species Pardosa pseudoannulata. Next base: position 13,509,635 of record CM063498.1, read on the forward strand.
ACAAATTGAAGAAAAATGAATAGGTTTTGGATAACCCTGTAAAAAGTAATGTATAAAAATAGTTGAAACTTTGGCATATGATTAGGGTGCTTCTTGTAATAATCTGTGTTCATTGTTATGAGGATAGCACGTATACTTGTGGAGAAATTAAGGTTTTTAAAAACAATCCCAAAATTTCTCCGTGTGTTTTGCTTATAATTTACAGAGTTCTCAATATCAAAGAATGCAATTTTCAGGACGCATGGCAAACAAAAATGTACACAACACCCTGCGTTTGGAAATAAAAAATAATAAATATAGGATTTATTATATATATGGAAATAATAAATATTGGATAAAAAATGAACAGATTTACTAAATATTTCACTGCGCATGCGCCAATGCAATTAAAATATAATATGCATAATTTATTAGCTAAATGTATAGAGCAACTTTTGTGAAAGTTCCAAAAACACAGCTTTAAAATTCTGAAAGTGATAGTCGATAGAATAAGCTCGAAATCCGATGTTTCCAATAAGAAGCAAAAAAAGATGACGGGCTGTAGAACACAGATTATAAGAAGCATCCTAATCATGTGCGGTTTTTATCGCTTTTTGTACATTACTTTTTATATTATTTAGTAAACCTGCTCATCTTTCAATTAGTATTTATAATTTTTTAATATCGATTGAAGGGTATTGTGTACAATGTCGTTTGACATAATTCCTAAAAATAACATTATTTGATATTGAGAACTCTGCAAATTATAAACAAAAAACTTTTAGAAATTTGGGATTGTTTTTATAAAAACCTTAATTTCTCCACGAGTATACATACTATCCTCATAAAAATGAACACAGATTATTACAAGAAGAATCCTTATCATGTGCTAAAGCTTTAACGCTTTTCGTACATTACTTTTTACAGGATTATCCAATACATATTCGTTTTACTTCAATATGTTGAAAGTCCCTTATGGGGTTTCGGAAAAACTCTTACCTGAAATATATGAAATCTACCATCATGTTTACATGTCTGAAGCTTCAGGATAATTCCTCGTGTTTTTTTTTCTAGATATTCAACAAAATGTCTAAAATTGCAAGTGACCGGTCATCATTGGCAATATAGTATATAGCTTTCACAAATTTGATATATTTTTAAATCCTTTAATATAAATTGTGGAGATCGTTTTAAAGCAAACTAGTATATAAGCCATTAAAACCTACTTAGTTACATAAACTTGTTAAAATCAAATTATAAAGAATATAATGTAAACAAATCAAAACTTTAAGAATGTATAATACATTTAAATCTAAACAGTGTGTCTAAACTGGTGTGTCGTTGGGTACAAAACTGGAACTTCAATTCTCACTAAATTAAAACAAGTCCCGTCCTCTTGCGATGTGCCTCTACAGTAGATCCCCTCACATGTAGACATTTGGGGTAATCAGGAGGCGAATGTTTTGGTGAAGAAGGGTACCGGGGAGGCTATAGCTTCTTCTAATTGTCTGACTTACCTTGAAGTGTATTCTGCTAGAAAACATTGAAAAATGTCCTGGCTTGTGTCATCGGCACATCCATGGTACCGCGTCGATTCCGCTGGTGGATTTCTCACTATGAACTTCGACAAATGCATCCAGACAGATCTTTCCTGATTTCTAAGTAGTCATCTTACTTAAGGTTCCTCCATACTATGGTCCACTACCTCCGACTTAGGGTCCAGCCATTATCATCATCTGGAGGGGGTATGGCTTATCTTGGCCGATGAAATAGCCTTAGTGGACGTTGTTTTCGGAGGCAATTTTTCTCAAAAGATCAAAGGCAGCCATATGCGCAACTAAAGTGCGCAGTAGACTATGGACGAATCCATGGCCTCGGCTCAATTAATGGCCCAGCGTGTGGATGCCACCAGTGAACCATCGTTGAAAGTCACCATCAGGAAGTGGTGTACAATTGGTCACAGTGTGGGGGCTACATTAGAGGGCTTTTTTCCAGGGTAGTCAAAAATCCACCCGATTTGTAGGAAATATAACCAAAAGCATACTTCTCCGACACATATTCTTAAGTGCCTAGGTTTGTCCTACGAAGACATATCTGATATTCCTGTTCTAGCCTATGACGTTTTGAGAGTGAACAAACTTGTAGATCTTGTCTAGCAATGACTGAACTCTGAAATTAGCAATAATAGAAACAAATCCAAACAGTCTTCTTAACCTTGAGCCATTGAAAAATAAAAAAGTTGTCTTTGTTTAGAATAAAATTTTTCTTAGACACCTGTAATATTAATCTTTATAAAATTAACCAGTTTTGTTACAAGCAACACGTAACATTTATACAAAGTGAAAATAATAGAAATTTACCTACCGGAAAAAGAAATATCGTGATTTCAAGTATGTAAATTAGAACCCAATTTTTTGTATTAAATAAAATTTGATAATTTTTTATCTATGAACCACAATTATATTAATATGGACGATAAATTTATTTCACACCATGATAAGAGCAAATAATTTTTTAATTTTCAATTTTTTTATTTTAATTGTTTTAAAATACACTTAAAATTCTAGGTATATAGATGAAACAGAAATTTATCGTCCATTTCATATAAAAATAAGTTTCTAATATTTCAAATTTAATTTAACGGGTAAGTAAATTTCTTTTTCCATTTAATATATACTATTTTTGTTATTTGTAAAAAAATATTCTTCTTAGAAAGAAAAACTATATAATTTTTTTAAATTACAAAATATAATAGAACTTGTAAAAAGTATTGTGTAAATATTTATTCTAGAAAAAAAATAAAGAAAAAGTATGTTATAATGAATATTTTAAATCCCGAAACTCTTTATGTCTATGCAGCTCTTATTATACAATACAATCAGTTTAAAGAACAGAATTATATGTAGTAGTAAATAATATAAATAGAGTTCTACTAGATTAAAGACTACAAATTAGACATAGGCCTAGGTTTACTCTTTAGATATATTATAAGAATCATAAAAGGTTTTTCTGCTTTCACTTTAAAACATTTTTATTTACTTTTTTAACATTTATGAAGTATTTAAAGGTCTACATTAAAAAAACTAAATTAACTACTTATTGAAGTAAGTAATGAAGAAAATTATCGTTACTTTACAAAAATTAGGTAATTTATAAAAGTAGTGCTATTACAGTTAGTATGTGCTATTATAGTTCAAATTTGTCCAAGAAATATTTTTAAATATATAAAAAAAAAATTTCATAAAGTAATCCCAAATCAATTTCCAGATCCTAAATAATTAAATTTAAAAATAAATACTTAAATATTGATATATTTTTGTCGTTCATTCTTAAGGGAAAAAGCTTAATGGATCTAAGTCATCAAAAATCATCTATAAATATTAATATTTGTAGTTTTAGATCTTTGAAGTTTTGATAATTCTTAATAAAATTTAAAAGTGTTATCGAAACCTTGAAAGTTTAAATAATGTATTCCGTACGTGATTTGATCTTTTATGTATCATATTTATATCTAATTTAAACATTTTCATAATACTTAGACTTTACTATGTACCCTTGTGGATTATTTTCAACTATCGATTTAAATTTGTCTAAAGCTGAAGCAAAGATGAACTTTTATTTGTCATTATAAGTTATATACTCCACTGAATTAATTCTTTAATAATAGCGGCATTCCCAATGGTTTCAATTAAAGCATTCTTTGTCCTTCCCTTTGCAATTCATGAAGGATTTCCTACAAGTTGGAGGTTTACCATCGCCCGATAATTATTTACGTTATTTCTATTTATTTTAGATTCTGTATTTGCTGTGATCAAACGAAATGGTAACGATGAATGGAATAAAGGTTTATTTTGTTTGTTTTATGATACATTCGCTTCGGTATGACTCAAAACAATAGGAAATATATTAAATTGTTACATGCGTCTTGCCGATATTTGTTTTTCATATAATATTGAAACTCAATCAGTACCATATTGTAAAGTAACCCCTTAACGATGGCATGATTTTGAAAAAAAATGTTCATAAATGTGCCTATTTTTTATTTAAGAAAATTATACAAAACTATGTGTTTGTAAAGTATGTATTCATTTTTAAGTTTTGGGTTCATTTTGAGCTTAAAATAAATTTTTTTTTAGGTAAAGCGGATTTTCAGAGTTGCAAATGTTGGTTCTCCTTACAAATACAAAATATTTTTAAAAATGTTTTAAGCATGAAAAGGGAATTTTATTATTTATAATTATATATTAGTAATATGGTTGACTATGTTAGGTCTGTAAGATAATAAACTTACCAAAGTCATTATTTTTCAATATCTTTGGAGAGCCATTTCGCCCCTTTTCAATAGATCTACTTGTGAGAGTGCAGCGATGTTTCACATAAGGTTTGCGAAACTGATTTGCTCACCGCAATCGCACGTTGTGGGTTGCATGCCCAAGTATATTTTCGAGGCTCCAGAAAGCGTGTGGTGTAAAAACAATTGCACTTCACCAAGTTTTGGAGAGTTTGGGACCAATCACCAAGTTTTGGTGATTTGTCTGCAGAAGGTGATTCAGGACCATCATAGGAGTCCCGGTAATTCTGAACAGAGCCGAGAAAGGACGCATTGTACACAGCACAATGGAACAACGAACGCATCAGCACAGGATAAAGGGAAAAGTGTAGGGTTGCTGGAGTAGTTCAGAAGGAAGTAAAAGAATGCAGCAGCTCTTTGGCAATTTTTTTCTTTCAGGTGTAGCACGTGGAGTGCTTCTTTTACTTTTTAATTTTTTATATATTTTTTTAACATATTTCCTTGTTTTTTGTTCTATATATGAATATTGTTATATAGATCAATAGCATTTTACTATAATTAAAGACGATATAAAGCAAAATTGGGTTATTAGTGGCTATGAAATAACAACAGCAATGTACTACACCACAGCACTAGTATTTATTAATAATTTAGAAACATAAAAGAAAATTTAAAAAAAAATTACATTATTAAATGGTTTTATAGCTAAAGTAAGCTTTGGATGAAAAATGAGTGATAAAATCAGTATACCAATCTCTCTTAAACCTTATATTAACCGATTCATTTTTATTATTTTTTAAACTAAAATTATTTTTTTAGATTCTAGTATCTACCAAATATGCTTTACATAATGCGGTACAACATAAAAAGGAATAAGATGCATAAAATATCCTACCTTTTACAAGCATTTAAAAGATGGGGGAAAACACACTCCCAAAAAATAGTTTTAAATCAACTTATCTTATTCAAATAATCTAAATGAATTTATATTCTTAAATCAAACTAAATTCAAAAGGTATTATATACCATTTCTAGGAACAAATGGCTTTAATTTAAAATTTGTTAAAATAAAGCTTACTGGTTATAGAATTTTGGTAAAAGTAAACACTTTTGTTGTTATCCAATTGCTACCTTAGTTCACACTCTCCTCTCTATATTTATATATCTTGTTGAATTTTCAATCGTTAATAAAATAATTTTTATTTATCCGCTCAAGTTCATATATGTTTTTTTGAACCACGTAGTGAATGACAGTTGATATTCATACAGTTTTTCAAATATCTATCTTATATATTAAAATCTGACTGTTTATCTATCTATGTGCGTCTATCTCCTCACAAACTGCTGGTCGCAGAAGGGCGCCAAAGGTACCAAAAGACGCGGAACGTTCCGGAAAGGTCATTTCGCCCACTCGCGTTCCGATATTCCAATTAGTTCGAAAGATATTATCGAAAAACCGACCAAAATACCAGTTTAATTTTGCGGCAAGCGCAATTCCATTGTTGAGATGGCTTCAAAAAATCACAGAGTTATTGAATGTTAGCATCATTCTCGCCTGATATTTGGTAATCCGAGTAACACAAAAATATATCTTTGCTATTAAATTTCAAGTAGAAATGTATATATTATGATAGTATATATGTACATGAGATTATTTTCGCATCTTTTCAATGACAAACCCTTATTTTTTATAAAAGCATGATCTTTTTCTATTTTATCATCTTGGCGAGATTTTTGTATTCAGTAATTATAAACTCGCCATGATCTATCAAAATTGTTTGCATTTCGCAGTTGCCATTTCTTAAACAAAAACTAAATTATTGCTATAAGCTTAAATATTTTAAACTAGATTTTTATTACTTGGTAAATGCATATTTTATATTTTATCTTGACGATATTTTTATTACTTGGAAACGTTTATTACCCAAACCGAAGGCTGGGTTCGAAGTAGCTAGTTAACTCAATAATTAAATTTAAACAGTTTCCATCAGTCACTGTGATTTTTGTATTTTAGCAATAATGGTTTTCACAGAATCGAGCCAATATTCCTCGCCAAACACAGCTACGGTACTGCTGAACGAAGAATGCTACCATTAATGCTGTCATGGGCATCAACAGGACCTAGGATGCAAAGTATCACTGTAGATTATGCAGCAATATATCTAGGATGAAAACTCTTCCCAGCAGGTCATTCTTCTCATATATCGCCTTGAAATCATTCGATGGACTATTAATTGAAGAGCTGGACTGCCTCAAACCCACTGGAAATGCTCCTTACAATAATGGAAAAGCAAATAAATAGTAACTATTAAAAATAATAGTCCAACACCATATATAGAAAAGAAAATGGAGAATGGCAAGGAAATTTGCTTTATATTTTTCCAGTTAATATTGTGATTCTGTCATATGTATATACAAATTTATATTAATTTTAACGATCTAATAAAGATTAACTAAAAATATTTTTCTTTGTTGACTTAAGCAGTAATTGACATTAAAAAATTTTTTCTATACATTAATTATTTTAAAGTTTGGTTTGGTTTGATTTGGTGCACTGCGGTTTACTTTTTTGCAACGTGAGGGATAAGGTAACCGGTACCTACTGCTTAAAGCAGATTCCGAACAGCTGCGAATATCCATGCTACCGCGAGGTTCAAATCCACGAATTCCGGTACCGAAAATCAGCACCTTCACCATTCGGCCATCGTTCCATATTATTTTAAGAATGGATAGTAAAATACAAATTTGTTGTTTACTTCTCTTGTCAAGATTTATTCCAAATACTAAGTTTATACTTTCAACTTATTTTCATTCTTGAAGTTTTTTTACAAACAACAAAACATGCATTTTGTACATTTAAAGCAGGAAAAATATGAAGCACTATTCGTCTAAATTTTGTAAATTAGCTGCTACGCCAAACTCAGGTAACTCTGGTTATTAGTACGCTTTCAAGTCGTTTAGTCATTACTAAACATACGCTGTTATGAAATTAGATTGCTTGGAAAATGTCAAGCTGTAAATTTTCATTATATTTTTAACCTTATAACTGTACATTTCTGCAATTCTCTATGCATCTGTTGAAATGTGATTTGTTACGAATTATCTGTTTCTCTCCTTTGTTTTTGTCTGACGAAAATTATTAGCTCTGTTGCAACAGGATTTTCATTTTAGCAAATTGACTTCGACTAAGAACAAGGGAATTACAAAGGTATGTAAATAAAACCTAAATAAATGTTTTTTACCTTATGTACTGAGACAATTTCGAGCTTGGTTAAAAACAAACACAATTTTAGTGATATAAACTTTTGAAGTAATATTAAAATAAATTTAAAATGATTTCAAGATTATCGTATTTACTCATGTTTAACGCGCATTTTTTTTTTCAAAATTTTAAGGCAAAACATTTGGGCTTTCATTTATACGCGTAATATTTTTTACTGCTTTCTGAAGCCAAGTAAAAAGATAGATATATATAATAAAGATAAATAAAGATAGAAATGCATTTAAGGAATAAAATAAAACTAGAAATATCGTACTCATAGTCACCGTATCTTTATTTCCTTCGTATTGATGTTTTGTTACATAATAAAGCTAGTAACATTTTAACTCTGAGCACCGAATTTTTACCTTGAAGTATAGTTCCGTTTAATGTTGCATGTTGTAATAATTGCATAGTTAGATGCTGCAGTAAAAGTTAGTATCTTACCCATCTAATACTAACTTTCATTAAAATTACTTGTGACGTACAGAATAATGAAGCCGAATGATGGCTGAATGAGTATGCCTCTGCTCTTGTGCACTAATTTTCGTGGGATGGAATTCCATTCCATGAATAGATGTTCATAAGCGTTCAAAATCGACTTTAATCAAACAAAGTTTCAGTTACATTATCCCTTATGTTACAAAATAGGGAAATATAGCTCTCCAAATTAAACTAAACCTTATAGAATAAAAATAGCTAATATAATCCTTCGTATAACGCCGCATAATAACAAGTATTGTACAAGGTTATTAATTTTATAAACCATAATTATTGCATAGTATTCGAAAATATTATCAATGACCCGATATACTTGAAGTATTTCCTTGAGAATAGAAACATTTTTAGGATGACATTAAAAAAGCTTAAAGTTGACTCATTGGATCCTCTTAGACGTTTACAATATAAAAAATCACTTTATGTCAAATTTTAAGGGCACTTTAAACAGAAGTTATAAATTTTCGCCATTCATTTCTTGTAATAACAAGATGCCGTTTTAGTCAAATAAATAAATTATTCAATTTTTACTTTAATTTAAAATATAATTAATGTTCAGAAACGGTTATTATAATTAGGGTAGTAAGATGTGCAAAAGTTTATCTATTATTAACATGTTAAATTTAAGGTAATATCTACCTAACGTAAGCACAATCGTATAAAAAACCTTTAAATATGAATTCAAAGACTGGAATATTTAAAACTTTAAAACGAGTTCAGACGACGAAGACGACGGAGCACGTACGGTCCCTCCCTCCCTCCCTTCCTCGCACGAACGCAGTATGTTGAATTAAACGGTGGGTGAATGCAGTCATAGCCATAAAAATGACGACTTTTATTCAAATACCTTTATTAACAAACCGTTGGTGAATGGGTTCCCACTGCATTATCTTCTAGACCAACTAAGAGAGCAGCTAACATGAAGTTCTATGTTAAAGGATAAGTAACATCAGAGTCAACATCTCTGTGAAAACCTCAGTCAAAATCTCTGGGAAAATTTACCTCCTATAGCATGCACCTCTTTATTGTCCTGGAATTTCCTAAATTGGCCACTAGAACAGTATAGAGTTTTAATTAGCAAACATGCCTAAGGAAATACTTGTATAACATTCAGCAAATATGCCTAAGAATAAACTTGCATAAATCAACATCATAATTATAATTCTTTGCAACTTCATCACTGACACAAGGTTGTCTCTGGTTTATCACATCCGAATATTTTTCAAATCTGTCATACAGAGTATGATTATGAACTTCACTTCTTGGATTTTATACTTTAATGTATGAACTTTTTTTTTAAAGACCGGAGGAGATGTAACAATAAGTTACATTCGGTTCAGGTTCCCGTGTGTTTTCGAGGGGGACATGCCGGGGCAGGACCAGTTTGAATGCACAGTGACTTCGGACTTCTCCCAGCCAATAAAGGTGTCCGTTCGTTTGGGGAATATTGACCCCCCCCCACCGTTCTGGAGTGGACTCTTTTTTTTGTCTCCGCGGATAGTATAAAATTTGAGCGACAAGGTTGTTACCAGAAGAAAGAGAGGTGAAAGGCTGGCATCCACGTTTTGGTGGAAGAACCTTTATCAAAGAAATTATAGCCATTTTGCTTAGAGGACCGACTCGACTCGAGAGCAGTCTTCGATCTACAAATGATACGTTGATTCAACTATTTGTATTCCCTTAGGCATTTATTTAATTGTATGAAATTATTTTATCAAGAACTATTCTTTCATGTGTTTCTTAATGCGTTTTAATTTCTTTCTCAAACACTAGGCGAACGTAACATTATTATTTTTACAACCTCCTTAACTGAGGACGTGAATTGTAGACTTAGTAGTCAATTGAAATTAGGGGTTAAAATTAAAAAGAGGAAAGCACAGGGACGCGGGGTTTTTTGCCCTTGATTTGAAAACCTTTGAGAATTTCTGGGGCCTTAATTAGCATTTTATACAAAATATCTATATTACTTGCCCAATCTAGTTATCTTTTCCTCTTTTTTACTTACTTTATATTATATTATATATATATATATATATATATATATATATATATATATATATATATATATATATATATATATATATATATATCACCTGGTATTTTATGTGGAAAAATTTTATCTAGAATTTTCTTCATTTTTAAAGGTTTTATTCGCTACATAATGAAAAGCACAGCTAAGAGGGAATTTTTAACGAATAGTTAAACTTCTCTTGTGCAACTCATTCACTACCGTAGATTTCTAACTACGTTTACTATGCAAAATAAATTGCATTCTATTGTTTTTACTTTTACTGAAAACCTAATTACTTTAAATACTACTAAACGAGTTAATATTAGTATAAATGACTGTGGAAATTAATTCAGTCTAAGGATAAATAGTCGGTGTGAACATGCTACGCTTCTGAGTATTCTCAAACAGGAACAAAAGTTAAATTCTTTTGAATTTTCTTATTTTGTAAATTTGTTTGGACTTCCATTTAGTAGTGAATTTAAATTGTTTATAAAAACTAAGGTGTTTTATTATTACGTTTTGGCGAAGTTTTAATACATCTGTGAACTTTTTCTTTACTAAATCTTTTACAATTACTTGGAAGAAATTATTTATTTTAAACACTGGCCATTATAAATTCAAAAATAATAATTTCTCTCTCTAATAATAATTAACTCTGTAAACTTAATAAATGTTTAAAAAACTTTCGGAAAGACTGATTAATATATAAGGAGTTTCAGTTTTTATAAACGTTCGAAACTTTAAAAACATACATTGAACTACTTTTTGTAAGTATTTCTAAATACAACAATAATACCCTTTATAACATTCATATTAAAACCGATCTTATATAATATTTTCAACCTTTTTTTATAATAATATAATTATATTTTTAGAGCGATTCATTTAGATTTTTGGGCTTATATCTTTAATTTAGTCAACTAATTTTCCAGATGACAAACACATTAAAGTAAGGAAGTTTTGAAACATATTTTTCAGTCTCATGAAATGAAGTGAAATACATAGTTCAGAGATAAAATCAAGTACAATTAAACTGGGACACACATACATAAACATGAAAATATCCTCATCAATTACATGGAAGATTAACCTGTACATTCAACCTGCCCAGGTTTCCTAAGGAAATAAGACAAGTAAAAATGTAGTAGTGAAGCCATCAAACGGAAGTCCAACGTTGAAGTACTCCATTTTTATTGAAGATAAAAATGCATCTGTCTTACGGGATTTTGTTCAAATTTTAGTTCAATTTTGGGATCCAACAGTGAACCTTGATTAATTTTAAGAAAAAGTGTAGACAGAGGGCATAAATTTATCATTTAATCCTGTATTACTTTTGAAAGGTGGGTAGAGAGAATTTAAGTTGGTGAACACTCATTTTTCTGGCATTTAATGTCTGGGGAATTAGGTATTAACAAATATGAGATGTGGGGAAAAGAAGAATTTCAGATAGATATTTTAGTGATAATAGTTTTGATATACTACATTTATACACATATAGGACAAGAGAGAAAGAAATTTGCGTCAAAAAATGTAAAGATTACAGGTTAATAAAGTATAACCGTTGTGGCTGCTTAAGTGCGCTCAATTCTTTATAAAGAAAATCGAGCGTTACTATGGAGACATTCAATAAATCAACTATCTGGGTTGGAATTTAAAGCCATATAAAACTTTAATTAGAGAGAAAACAATTTAATTTCGCAACGTTTAGGTCCGCAAAGTAGTCAAAGCGAAAATTAAAACTGGAAGAGCGGTCAATATTATAAATCGAATACTGCAATATTGCGATTCTTATGAAATGCAAATGGGAATAATTAAAACATGACAGACGCCTTTGGAGATGTTACCTGCTCAACGACTGGGATATTTATTTGCATAAAGTAAAGGACGAGGAATTGAGTTTAAATGGGGTTATAATCAAACCGCAGCCATTTTTGGCCAAGAATATTCGGAATAAATTTTGCTGCCACAAATATATCAATAGTCAATATGAATTTATCTACAATTAACCCCTTGCCTGTTTTGCACGTACACCGTACGGGCGCGGTTACCGTGCCTTTAATGATTTGCCCGTACGACGTACGGGCAATCTGATTTCTTTGTCGGTCTCACTGTTTTGGCCGTATCTTTTGTATTTTTAACGTCAAATTAGTCGTGTAGATGTCCACAAGATGTGAGTTTCCGCAGTGTACTCTTTTGGTTTTAAAAGCGCGGGGTTTCTAATAGGTTTTGCATTACTCCGCGAGTTGTTATCTTTGAGTTTTTGGCTTGAATATTAGAGAGACTGACAGAAATGTTTTAGAAGTAATTCCACCTACAGAAAATAAAACTAAGACCTGCAAACCAGTGCTATGTGTGTTCTATGTGTGACTAGGTATTTTTGTTCGGACTGTGAAGTTAGACTCTTCCCTCTTTCAACATTTATCGCACTAAATCTGATCTTTGTAAAAGCACGTTAAGTAAATGTACTTGTAGAATTTGAATTCTCTTAAAGAGCCTAGCGGTTGCGATGTTTCTATGTCCGGTAGTCCGTCACACCCTAGTCATTTTGTATATGACTTCGCAGGGGTCTCGTATACGGAGCAGGTATGGAGACGAAAATAATCAGCCTTAGAGGATTAAACTTAACAACGGTTTGATTTATTTAAAACCAGAAAGAAACGTTTAAGGAACAATAAACTCAAATGCCGATATAACTTATCGTCCAGAGAGGAGGAGATCATTATACATTCAACCTGCTCCCTTAAAAGTTCAGCAGGGAGTCCCCTCCCGTATTTTCTTTTCCAAACAGGAAACCTCGGTTTTAGGCGAGATCGACCCCCCCCCCTTCTTTGACCCTTTTCTTTGGGGTAGCCGAAACGCCCTTTAGCTCCCAGCCGACTCGGTCACACAAAGCACAATTTCTTTTCTCTGTCGGTGCGGTTACAAAAACGGCACACTTGACACATCTAATCGTCCGTTCGTCAAGAAGACTATTACTCGTACGATACTTTCACCGACCACTGACAGAGACGGATGCGACTCTTACACATTTGAAAATAACTGTGTAGTAATTATAATCGAAAATGTGTGTGTTTTTACATGCACAACTGTAAATGTAACTTCTCTGCTTATTTCCTGTAAAAAAATTGTTATACATGCTTAATTTACTTAGAAATATCACTGTTAATAACATTTTCCAGATTAAAAATGTAAATAAAACAATAATATGCAATAAAATATTGTGACATTTTTTGGATCGAACTCATGAAGAAAATGAAACTTAAGAGGTTAAGCATTCTACTGAATATAGAAAAATAGATGATATAAAAAAACTTGATTATAAAATATCCATAGTCCACCTTAATGATATGTGCAACTCGCTGTATACTAACCACATACTTTCTAAACAATATTTTTTTTCATTAGACTAAAGATACTATTAAAACCAATTCTATTCTGTCGGTTTGTCATATTTCCTAATAGTCTTTATCTTTATTGAACGTTGTAAACAGCAGATGGTGCTTTCGAATTTATACATTCTAATATGAGGTTAACAATAGATATGTTATCTGATAAAACACAATAGCCACTAAATTGTGACACTAAGGCAGAAAATAGACTATAGAAATCTATTCTAAAAATAGAAAGTTTAAAGCATGTTTAACATTTAAAATTGTTATGAATGTAAAGTTTATAACATGACATTAAACAACATGGTATAAAATATACAATCATATATGTAAGTGTTTTTTTGTGTGTATATATATATATATATATATATATATATATATATATATATATATATATATATATATATATATATATATAAACATTATGTATGTATATATGTATATGTATGCATATGTGGTGCCGACAAAGATGCACACAGATTAACTTTAATCCTAATTTCAAGTTTTTTTTTTCAGGCAAACTTCTTCGTTAATTATTCATTTATATTTTGTAGAATAAATGTTGTGGCAACGGCGACAGAAGAAGATTCATTTTTTTTCTCTGGCAGTCTAATGCTTTGTCTATATAACGAAATGTGTTAAAGTTTAATCTGTTGTCTTTTTTTCCGTAATAAAATGTTTGCTCGTTTTTAAACTCTGAATTTTTATTATCTGCTGCACAGTTCCGTGGGAGTATCTGACCAACACCTCCCCCCATATATATATATGTATGTATGTATGTATGTTCTGTATATATGTATGTATATATGTATGTATATATGTATGTATGTATGTATGTATGTATATATGTATGTATATATGTATGTATATATGTATGTATATATGTATGTATATATGTATGTATATATTATGTATGTATGTATATGTGTATGTCTATATGTGAGCAATATATTAAAAATTTTATCTAATAGCTGCTAAATTATTTTCTCCAGCTTTAATTGCATACCGTGAAGAAGGATCTGAATTCAAAACAGCAATGGCTTCTGTTTTCCAAGGATAAAATCTTAACGTTGTCCATGTGGTTTTCATAGCAGCTGCACAATTCTTTAGAAATTTTTACACCTGTCAAATCAAATTTTGACTACGTTAACCCTTTCGTGGGCCATTTATTTCCCACTCCACGTTTCCAAACTTTCAAAACAGAGCTGCTAATTTTATTGAATCGATCGAACAATGGATGACAGCACAAAACCGAAGCGGGAATCAGTCTTCCCGTCGTTTCAATAACAAGACCAATATATTGTAATGGCTTTTGAGCTTCCCACAGATGTATTTTTTAAGATCGTGTAGGTGGGAAGTAATCTTCCTACGGCCCACGAAAAGGTTAATAGACCACAAAAAAAGTTTAATTTCTAATTTGCCTGAAAAAAGTACGCCTGTTCCGTTCTGGTGAAGTAAAATTTCTATTTGATTGCTGGCAGCTGTCTTAGTACGAAAACTGTCCGGTGAATGCCATCCGAATTACGGAGTTTCAGTGTAATAAAAAAGAGTGTTAAAATCAATTACATATCAACTAAATACTTTGGGGCATTGAAGGAAATAATACAGGCTTACGACTGCATTTAGACGTTGCTAAGCTAAATTGGGGATAGTTTCTTAATTTGCACACTAACTTAGCCGACCGCAAAACAAAATTGAGAAATTGCAGATGCAGCTGGCCGCCGATACCATATCTGTCTTCACACCCCTATTTTCACACACACAAATATTCGGTTAACTCTTGAATGTGTAAGACATACCGGTAGATTGTACTTGTCTAAGATTAAAAAAACATAGGATTTTTGTAAGTATATGCCTGAAGTAAGTGTGTCTACCACGGCATGACTGCCGCAACTAAGCTACATTATATAGAACCCCCTGGCGGTACAACTTTGATATACCCCCCAAAAAATTACGGGCCAAATCTGGCACTCCCTACGGACTTTTTAGGGTTGCTGTTTCTTATTTTGGTGTTGCCAATTTAAGTTTTTTCAGCTTTTAGGTTTTTGCTGTTGCCAAATTTAGTATTTTCTTGTATTTTGTACCATTTTTTGAGTTTTTTTTTTTTTTAAGTTTTTTAACACAAAATTTCTGTATATATAATTCTTTTTATTAGATTGCCGACACGTATTTTTAATTGTATGTGTTAAAATTTTTGTGTAAATTGCATATATGTTATTCAGTGTCATTTATTTGTATTTTTTATGTATTTATTGTATTTTTTATGTATTTTTTTTGTATTTAATGATTCCGTATTTTTTATGTATTAATTATTTGTATTTAGCGAGAATCCATCTTGGCGTGAAAAAAAGGCGCCAAAAACAGGTATTTTGCTTGGCGAGAAAAGAAAAAGTCGCCAAATTTCGTATTTGGGGGATATATCAAAGTAGTTCCCCCCCCTGACAACTAAAACATATGAACTATATATTTTCTTCACGTGTTATCGGTGAAGACTAAATTTTACCACACACACGAACACCCATACACACCAACACATATGTGCATAACCATTCATTTTTCTTTTTTTGTATGTGTTTTTATATAATATCTAAATGAGTGCATTTCTACAGGAAGACATTTAAGTACTTTTCAATGAAATATTCAGCCCTAGACAGTTTTGATTATTAATTAAATAAAGTAACCTTGAATATTTAAAATTATCGTTTTTAATTAAGTAATTTAAAATATATTTAATAGAAATGATTCATAAAATGATACAATTTTCAAAATAAGCTTTTTTATCAGGAAGTCCATTAATGACAATCAGAGAAGATTAATTTTTACCGGTTATTTATGTGAGATGAGATTTTTGTCTCATCCCAAAAGGAAATTCGTAGCGCTGGAATCAGCCTGCAGTCACGAAATCTTAGACGAGTGGAAAACATCATAGAAATAAAGACAATGGAATTTTTAGATCAAACTGACATTGTTTATTGAGGCATATGCTGTCATGAATGACTGCTCGAAAAAATAGTACATCGTGGTTATATTGTTGATTGTGCCAACCTTTCAGAAATTACAAGTCACGTGGGTGACGCCGATGACGTAGTTTAAACGTCAGGATCTATTTTAAGTTTTTTATGAAACTGAAAGGAATGATCAGGAGTAACAAAGACATTTACCAAGGTGGATGGAAAAGGATAGAATTATTTCTATATACGCATATATACGTTTGTTAATTTTTAGGAAAAATAATAATATATATATATATATATATATATATATATATATAAGCGCGTAGACATGGAGCTGACAACACCTTTTCCACGTTTAGCTTCCCCACGAAAAATGAAAATGGTGTAAGTTGTTTTCAAATGGAACTATGGTTTAATAAACTTATTATTATCAAGAAAGACTGTTTTCCATTCGCTTTAACACTGGATATAGACAGACAGATAGAGAGAGAGAGACAGAGAGGGATATATTTGCTAGTAAAATAAACTTGAAAGACTTTATATTTATCTGAAAAATTTATTAAATTTATTAGCAGTTCATATGCAAAATTAAAATTTTTCAACATATTTGTCATGTGCTCCGTAAGTTTAATTTACGACTTTAATGTTCTCTTTACATTTAAAAAAATAAGTAATTTTTAAAAATTGATTTTCCTATATATGCGTTAAAGAATAAATCATTAAAAATGTCATAATTTATATTCATAATTATGTGGAATTAAAAATTTTATGTGTCCGCAAAATTGTTTTGAAAGATCACGTGACATCACAGGTTAACTATACACAGACAGAAGGCTGGGTTTGAAGCGGCTTGTCTTATATATGCTTTTAGAAAAAATACTTGTAAAGTTAAATTTCTTTCTCTAAAATAATCCCCTTTCTTTGATTTAAAAACTGTTCAGTAGAAAATTCATGAGCATGTTATACACATGTTATCACACAGTGACATTTTTTAGACTGATTAAAATGATATGGTAACGATTTACATCCCAAGAAAAAAAATCATCAAAGATAATAAGAAACATGTCGAGATAATTTGTTCTTTTCATAAAACATTATTCAAATCTCAGCAGGAAAAAAAAACCATATCTTTATTTGAATAGCGATTCTAAAAACAAAAAAAAATAAACATTATTCCAGTTCAAAAATTCCAAAAGTAAGAAGAGCATCTTATTGATTAAAAATTTATTCCTCCGGACCCCATATGCGGAATCCAGTTAATGCGGCAAAATTAAAATTGCAAATGTAATTCGCAATTTTCATCGAATAAATGCAAAATCGAAATTCTTCCGTATTGTATGCTAATAAGACTAATGAAGTGCCCAAATTGTTTCCTGAAGTTATCTTCCGCCTCTCTCCACTTTAAAAATCAATTTCTTATAAGGCAAAGGTTTATCTTCGATCGAAGAATGTGCATATCTACGGAATATTAGGTCACTTAATTGAACAATTAAAACCAAGTCATTTTCTCAGCCTGAATGAAGTAAAATTCTACCTACTAACTGGAATCCTTTTGGGTAATATTAAAACTTCTTAAATCCAAATTATTGCCCCATTTCACATTTATAACATTGATTTTTGTCCAATTGAGACTACAAAACTAAAACAAAAGTTATCCTCGTTAAATACACAATAAAATTTCTCACCTCCTATTCTCTATGTAATAATAGCCAAGTTATTTGTCAGTCTGTACTCGAATTTATGAAGCGGTTGGACCTGGAATGGATACAGGCATCCATATTATATTCTTGTCGTGTAAGAGTTAGCAAAATTCATATTGTGTAAAGTTTAACTTTTTCTATCTATCCAAGTTTTAAATAAATTCGTATAAATATTCTATTTATCACAGCAAAAAATACGTAAAAACGTTCGAAATCCACCCCTTCAAATATAACTTTTTTTTCAAACATTATGACGTCAATCCTTTAACCATCTCATTTAATAAATTCTTATTTTAACTTATTTAAATATCGTCTGCATTATTTTCAGACGTTTTATCACTGAACTTAGATATTACGTAAATAATTTTCTTTTATATTTGGCTTAAATAATAGATTAAACACATGTGTGATAATGTTGCATTAAACATAGATTTTTTTTTTGTTGCAATGAAAATTTTATCAACGATATTAACAACAACTTTATCTACCTCCAGGGTAAAGTAGAAAGGATAATTTCATTACTTTACTTCCATTAATTACTGTGGCAAAAAAATTCGGAAGAACGATAATTTCGACGTAACTAAGAAAACTTTGAATTACTTTTCTAAATGAATTCAATGGGATTCTACACTGCAATCACAGCATCGGGAGACTTTAGTGGAGTATGAAAATAAACAAATTATTGAGCGCGTACCAGATAATTCTCAGCCTTTTACCTGCTTTTATAAGTGTACTTTACAAATTCGAAAAATTAAAAAATTTACTGATCCCATCATATGACAGGCCATATGCTAGTCTATAATATACGTACACAACTTTCCAAAAATAAATATTTCTTTATAAGATTTAGAAATTTAAGTGTCAGATTTTTTCATTTTGTTCCCAATCTACGGTCTATTGTTAGCTTGGATACGAATAAGACCAGGATCTACTGCTTAAAGACGATTCCTCATCCATGCAATCAGTGTGTTTCGAAAAGTACATTGCGGTACTGAGGAAATTCTATAACTTTGCAGTATACCATGTTGTACATATTTTGCCAAGTTCATGCAAAATAAGTTTCTAAAATGGGGACAAAATGTTAAAACCTTATGTTTTAATAAATCATGGCGTCAACTTTTCCTCCTAAAAATTAATGAGTTTTCAATGTTCATAATAAAAGCTATAGAGTTTTCTGTTTATAAAGAATCACTTTTTGTAAATAGTCTAATATAAGATGAGAAAATTTTGTTCTAAATTTTTAAAATGTTCCCATTCATAGGTGGATTGTATCAAGGATATTTCTCAGATGTAAATTATTAACTATTTATGAGAGTAATTATAAATATTATGTCGATGTCTTTTCAAAGCACCTAATTCGAATTATGCATCCAAGTGAATTCTAGGTGGTTGCAAAACAAGTAAAATTATACTTGAAAACAACAAATCTTGATTAAGAAGCAAGTGCCCAACTATTTGTTCATCATCAGACAAATGTGAGAAAATCGTTGAAAACAAACAAGTTAATAGAAATGCACTTAAACAATTCCCAACATAAATAAAATAATTTTTCAGGGATTTACTACTATTAAACAGAAATATTTTTAACATTTTATCCCCCAGCATATATTTAATACATTTTAATTTCCTCTCGTGGTTTCTTATTTACTGTAAATTATTAGTTTGTGATCATTATAAGTTTCATCCTTCTCGGTTCACTATCAGCAGGGAAATATAAGGCTGCACCAAGTACTTAGCGTATGGTTGGATGGAAGCTTTAAAGATACTCTTGTTACATAAAGACTTATCAGCGATACCCTATCAAAAGCCGACTATAGGTAAAATAGTAACAGAATTCATATCCTTGAACTCAAAACTTCCCAGCTTTTTTTTCTCACTTAACATTAAATACCCTCGGCAATAACGAAATCATATGGAACATGGAGGACAGAAAAACTTCCAATTGGAACTCATAATTTCCATGTAATGTATGTCAGGTAGGTGTTTTTATAATAAAGTGCTTATAAATGCTTGGTAACTTTGCTTTCGAAGTTATATTAGTGCAGTTACTTGCTTTTCGATAAAAGGATTTTGCTGACTTCTATCATGTTTACTCCAAGTCTTGAGTTTTATATATCTGTGTGCTACCATATTACGGTCGAGATATATCACAGGCCATTTTCGCGTCATAATGACGTCAAAAGTTGCCAAAGACAGGAATTTGGTACCATAAATTCCTCTTTCTGTAGCGTCATAATGACTGACATCATTATGAAGTGTGTGTCACCTGTGCCATATCTCGAATGCAATATGGTAGCGCTCTAAGTATTCGTTTATTAATTTTAAACTTCAAACTGATGGAAATGTGGAAATATATAGTTACGCAATATCTAGTTAGAACTGTATCTTATGGAATCATTTATTCATTTCCGTTTGATCAATCCTAAAAACATCGATCTTTTTAAAATGTTACCAACCGGAGATACAGAAATGCACTCTATCACATTGAATAATTCCAATCATCTCAATTGTTCTACCTTGTCTATTTTGCCATATTTGATGCCTTATTAACCCTAAAAGGATTCCTGACAAGCTAGTGAATTATACGCATTCAACGGGTTTGCTTTAATCATGAAATATCTAATGGAATGTGTTTCTAAACTCCACAGATGCATTAAGGTGAAAGAGGGTAAACTATTATCAGCCATTTTGTTTCCGTTTAAAAGCTCCTCTGAGTTTAACTTTTCATATCTTAGCCATAACAACTGCATTTCGCTATATTTATTAATGGGAATAAAATTTATCCCTTTTCATGCTATAATACATAGAGATAAAATGCTAAGCTTGAGTGCTTGGGAAATATTTTCTATATTTAATAATAAATCTTATCAAATAAGGCAATTTTATCTTCTTATTCCGATACCGTAAAATGCAGCTGAGTAAATAAATTAGCGGTGTAATTATAATTCTGCTTCTGTGAAAGAATACAATTTAAATTTTATTCTAGCTTTAATTTTCTATTATTTTTTCAGCACTAATAAAACTTTTGAATAATCAATTTCTATGAGTATCAAAAGAGTCAGTATAAAAAATAGCAAATAATTAAAATTCAAACGACTGTAGTATATAGTAATAATCTAACAAACAGATATGTAAATTAAAAGTATCATTTACTTTAAAAATAGGATGTATCACTTTCATTTTCTTTTTAATTCCACAGTACTGATAACATTTTTAAATCATCCATCCTTATGAGTATTAAAAATAAGTTAAAAAATAGGAATTGATTAAAGTTCATACAAGTGGAGTCTATAAAATTAATCTAACAAATATATCACGTGTAAATTAAAAGTATTATTTATTTTAAAAATAAAATATCTAGAAAAAAAAACATCAAACTTCGTTATTAAGGAATCTAATATATATACGAAGGATAATTTATTCACCTATTGAAAAAAAAAACAATTTTAAAGAATATTTTTACAGTACATTTCAAAGAAGAAAATATAACTAAATAACTAGTTCAGTAAAAATTTATTCTGTATTATCTGTTTAACTGTATTATATGTCTATTTTAACTGTATTATATTACTTATCATAAAGTTGTAAACTCATTCATCAACTGTTATAAAAGCGATAAACATCATTAGCTTTATTTACCAAAAAAAATCTATGGTTATTTCATTTAAGTATAGTCCAAGTAAATGTATAAACTAAGATCGCAATCAATAAATAAATGCTTTAGAATTAATTTAATAAATTATTTTAAATACAAAGCATATGTAAAATATTTAAACATTTGGTTAATCAATATCTAAAAAAAACATGTTTAACTGCGTGCCTCATTATCCAGAGTTATCTCGTGTTCGTATATATTGCAATTAATTAATATCCCGAGAAAACTCGGGTGAAGTAGAATTTGTCAGTAACATTTCTTTTATAGCGGTTTTACTCGGCCTGGAGGAAAGGAAATATTCAACTTTGATTGGCAGTTTGTTAAGTTTGTTGGTTTCGCGGTTCTTTTGGCAGGACTGATCAGGTTTTTTCCATTGATTGAAAAACTAATTTCAGCAAATTTTTTCTTCAGCAATTTTCTGCTTCATTAGGAAGACCCAGCATTAGTCTTACCACTAAGGTTAAACTCAAGGCATTTTCTAGATGTTATTCCTGCTACTGAAAAAAAAAATCCAACGAGACAGTGTACTCCGTGCACCCGTAAAACAAATTCCAGAGGTAAGCCAGTAAGAAAAGACATCAGATACCAGTGTACAGAATGCCAGGTATCACTGAGTGTTGTCCCTTGTTTCATAAACTACCATGCAAAGATTAATATTTAACGTTTTCCAATTGCCCGAGATAACTCGGGATAGTAAACTAATGTTAAAACTAAAATCTTTTACACCTCTAAAAAATTAAAAAGTCAATTTAAAACCTACATATACTATTTTGTTTCATTTCCTTGTATTTAATTATAAAATTTTAAAAAATGTGATGATTTTTTGCAGTTTTTTTTTCAAACAAATTTATAAGGGAAGCGGTTAATATTCTTTAAGATAAAAATACCATGATCTTTTAACACATTGTGTGCTGGACACCTACTAGTAGGTGTACTGACGACTAATACTTGAGCACGGGTTACTAGTGCTAATGCGGCTAGTGCGGGTTAGTGTAACAACATTGTTTATGGGTACAGAAATAACGGTATATACAGGAAAACGAAGCCCAATGTTCTTCTTTACTGCATAGATTCTGGAAAAATTTAGTTTTTACATCAGTCGATGTGGAAATATAGAACGGGAAGGTTTATTAAAACCTTAAATATCATCTAAATATGACACTCCTGGAAGATTATTATTCGACATACGGAAACATATTTCAGAGAAAATTGTTACTACTGGGAAGAAGAAAAAGCCACAAAGACAATGCCTTGTGTGTGCAGTGAAAAAGTGCGGAGTGAAACATCTTACATATGCAAGTTTTGCGGTGTACCTCTTCATAGAGGAAAATCCTTTAAACGTTACCACACTGTAAAACATTAGTTTTATAGTGTGGTAACATATTGATAAAATAAAATAGAACAAAAAGAATAATTAATAGGGAATAGTTAAAAAATAGTGTAAAAATAATCAAATCGTTTACAGTATTAGTTACCTCCCCTAAAATTAGTAAGATATATGATATATGTTCTAATAATATGATTATAATCAAATATCTCGTAAGATAATATTTTTAGGTTTCATGTGCTAATGCCTTTTTATTGCAATATAAAGATTAAAAATATTTTTCAGTTATTTTAAGTCTTTTACATTTTTCATTTTTTTATAATGTAAAAATGTATATATATACCATAATTCAAAAAATTAAAAATTTATACTGCTATTTCTATTTGAGTTTTCATATTTACGATACTGTTATAAATTTATCCACTAAAAAAATATTTTTTTACAAAAATCTTATGGTTGTTATTTATATACTTCTATTTATATATTTGTTTTTATATTTCAATATAAAATACGAAAAACTGGTTGAAAATTAGATAATTTTCGATCTATTGATATGTAACTGAATAACTAAATTTACGCTCAAAATGCCCGCTCCCGGTACAATTCCGCTGACAAATGTACCCACCCACAATGTGTTAATAAACAGTTTATTAATAAAACAGATTTTTACATCGAGTAGAACTCCTTCGAAAAATTTTGATTGAAATAAAAAACTACAGATTTCTACAAATAATTTTCTTTCTCTTAAATTCCTGATTAGCAAAAAAAATTACATAATATCCAATAAAGTGTCCTTGTTTCTAATCTTAACTTTAAAAGGAATAATAATTCACTTTATAATGTTTAAGGTAATTATTTCTAATAAAATATATTATTCACATATTTTATTGTTTCACTACTTGTGAGGAATGGTGTAAAATTTTCTTTGTACCAAACCACGAATCTTATTACGCAGTAAACAAAAAGCCTCTAAAGGGGAAAAAATGAAATTCCACCATGAAAATCACATAAAAAAATTTTGTTACATCGGTAGTCATTCGGAAACCTGATCTCAAGACTTAAACTGTGCTCAAAAGCTGTTATGAGTCATAAAAAAATTGTGAATGGATAAGAGAGAAAAAGGTACACTTAACCTCGTTATACGCATTCAAGCCTTTTATGATAATTAATGAAATTTGCTCTAACAAAGCTACTGAACTGTACTAATGAATTTCCCTTTCACTCAATACTCAGACAATTAATGATAATTTTTCCTGCATAAAAGTGCGTAGTTTTTAAAGCAGAAAATAATGTTCAAAAATAATTTAATTCAATGACGAAGAAAGGAAAAAAAATTCTACTTCCTTTTTTTCCTTAAATTGTCCATGAAAATATATTTTAAAAATTGTTGCTTCTTTTTCAAGAGTGTCCTTAAAAATTAAGCGTGTCTTTGCAAATATTTGCAAAATATAAACAAGTTCCTTCCGATGCTGAATTTGTCACTTTTTTTTAAGATAACTGTTTAAAGATGTTTTTATCAATTTATATCCCCTATCATGCATTTAAATTTTGAAGTACACAATTTATTTTAAATATTTTATTTAAATATTATCATTTTTTAATCCCAAAGGTAAAAAAAAATATTTTTAATAATTTGCAATTTCTATCATCATTTTCAATGTTAAATCTTAATTTATTTTAAATATTTGTTGTATAAATTGACTAAAAACTGTTGAAATGATATGACTGATATTTTGTATGAAACAAAAAATATATTCATATCGTTTTAAATCTTTCATAAAAACATACTATTTTCTTCTATTCACTTTCTATCCTTGGTTTCTGAAAAGAATCTCCTAAAAAGTTGGACATTATTTAAATTAAATAAAAACCATCATCATCAATTTAGAAAAGTAAAACATGTTAGCCGAGGATAAAGATGATTCAGAGAACTAAACAAATTTGTGTTTTTAACTTTTCGAATGAAAAAAATACACATATTCACACACCTACATACACATGTATAAACACGAACAAATATACACTCACTTCCAAAAGTTAAGCACGAAAATGTCAAATGAAAAAAAAAGAAAAAAATAACCTACTTTGATTGACACAAAATTCGGCAGGAAAGTAGCATATATATTTACTAGCATATAGCCCATCATATGACGGGATCAGTAAAATTTTTAATAGTCCAGAACTGTTAAGTACCCAATGAGGCAGGTAATAAAATGGTTTGTTTTTTGGCTGAGAATTATCTGGTTCACTCTCAATAGTTTATTTATCGTCATACTCCTCTAGAGTCTCCCGATCCTGTAATGCAGTTTAGAATCACATGGAATTCATTTAGTCAAACCATGTGGTTATGTATAACAAACAAACAAACTTCTTAATTTCCAAATATATATAAATTAAAAGTTAGATATTTAGTAGTCCTCGACTTATATGAAAAGAATTTATTGTTAATACCGATGATAAAATTTTCATTACAACAAAAAATAATCGATGATTGAATTTAAAATTATCACTTATATACTTAATCTATTATTTAAGTCAAATATAAAAGAAAATTATTTGCTTAATATGTAAGTTCAGCGATAAAACGTATGAAAATAATGCACGCGATATTTAAATAATTTAAAACAAGAAATGATTATATGAGATGGTTAAAGGAATGACGTCATAATGCTAGAAAAAAAATGTTATTTTTACCTATTTATTACGTGAATAAATTGATAAATTTAATCGCCTGCCCTTAGCCGAATAATCCATTCCAGGTACAACCGCTTCAAAAATTTGCCGACAGACACCTTAGGCTATTATTATATAGGGGATCAGCGATAAAACGTATGAAAATAATGCACGCGATATTTAAATAATTTAAAACAAGAAATGATTATATGAGATGGTTAAAGGAATGACGTCATAATGCTAGAAAAAAAATGTTATTTTTACCTATTTATTACGTGAATAAATTGATAAATTTAATCGCCTGCCCTTAGCCGAGGAATCCATTCCAGGTACAACCGCTTCAAAAATTTGCCGACAGACACCTTAGGCTATTATTATATAGGGGATCAGCGATAAAACGTATGAAAATAATGCACGCGATATTTAAATAATTTAAAACAAGAAATGATTATATGAGATGGTTAAAGGAATGACGTCATAATGCTAGAAAAAAAATGTTATTTTTACCTATTTATTACGTGAATAAATTGATAAATTTAATCGCCTGCCCTTAGCCGAGGAATCCATTCCAGGTACAACCGCTTCAAAAATTTGCCGACAGACACCTTAGGCTATTATTATATAGGGGATCAGCGATAAAACGTATGAAAATAATGCACGCGATATTTAAATAATTTAAAACAAGAAATGATTATATGAGATGGTTAAAGGAATGACGTCATAATGCTAGAAAAAAAATGTTATTTTTACCTATTTATTACGTGAATAAATTGATAAATTTAATCGCCTGCCCTTAGCCGAGGAATCCATTCCAGGTACAACCGCTTCAAAAATTTGCCGACAGACACCTTAGGCTATTATTATATAGGGGATCAGCGATAAAACGTATGAAAATAATGCACGCGATATTTAAATAATTTAAAACAAGAAATGATTATATGAGATGGTTAAAGGAATGACGTCATAATGCTAGAAAAAAAAATGTTATTTTTACCTATTTATTACGTGAATAAATTGATAAATTTAATCGCCTGCCCTTAGCCGAGGAATCCATTCCAGGTACAACCGCTTCAAAAATTTGCCGACAGACACCTTAGGCTATTATTATATAGGGGATCAGCGATAAAACGTATGAAAATAATGCACGCGATATTTAAATAATTTAAAACAAGAAATGATTATATGAGATGGTTAAAGGAATGACGTCATAATGCTAGAAAAAAAATGTTATTTTTACCTATTTATTACGTGAATAAATTGATAAATTTAATCGCCTGCCCTTAGCCGAGGAATCCATTCCAGGTACAACCGCTTCAAAAATTTGCCGACAGACACCTTAGGCTATTATTATATAGGGGATCAGCGATAAAACGTATGAAAATAATGCACGCGATATTTAAATAATTTAAAACAAGAAATGATTATATGAGATGGTTAAAGGAATGACGTCATAATGCTAGAAAAAAATGTTATTTTTACCTATTTATTACGTGAATAAATTGATAAATTTAATCGCCTGCCCTTAGCCGAGGAATCCATTCCAGGTACAACCGCTTCAAAAATTTGCCGACAGACACCTTAGGCTATTATTATATAGGGGATCAGCGATAAAACGTATGAAAATAATGCACGCGATATTTAAATAATTTAAAACAAGAAATGATTATATGAGATGGTTAAAGGAATGACGTCATAATGCTAGAAAAAAAATGTTATTTTTACCTATTTATTACGTGAATAAATTGATAAATTTAATCGCCTGCCCTTAGCCGAATAATCCATTCCAGGTACAACCGCTTCAAAAATTTGCCGACAGACACCTTAGGCTATTATTATATAGGGGATCAGCGATAAAACGTATGAAAATAATGCACGCGATATTTAAATAATTTAAAACAAGAAATGATTATATGAGATGGTTAAAGGAATGACGTCATAATGCTAGAAAAAAAATGTTATTTTTACCTATTTATTACGTGAATAAATATTTAATCGCCTGCCCTTAGCCGAGGAATCCATTCCAGGTACAACCGCTTCAAAAATTTGCCGACAGACACCTTAGGCTATTATTATATAGGGGATCAGCGATAAAACGTGCCCGCCGACAGAACTTCGATGACATCGAAGATGAGTTTCGCCGACCAAGCTTCGAACGCCGTTCGTTTCCTAGTCCTACTAGAGGCCGATCACCAACCCGTCGTTCCCGATCACCGTCGCCATATCGTCGATCAGGTCAATCTCCAAGCCGTAGAAACGAGGAAAAACTAAGCACAGCGACCTTTCGAGGAGGTGAGGCCGCATGTAATGAAAATCCTCCATCGGCCGCAAGGATGACGGGTAACCACCTCGACGTTCTAGTAGATAATCAACCGATCCGTGCTCTAGTAGATTCTGGAGCCTCCTTTTCTGTCGTCTCCGATAAGTTTCGTCGATACTTAAAGAAAGTTATGTTCGCTGACGTCAAGAACACTATGCTGAAAGTCGCAAATGGCAATTTTGTTAGGCCACTAGGAAAATGTGTTCTGCGTGTCGTGATAAATAGACGAGAGCTGCCTGTTGAATTCATCGTCCTACAGCATTGTAGTCACGACGTAATCCTCGGCTGGGACTTTTTGGAAGCTTCTCAAGCTGTGATAGACTGTGGCAGAAGTGAACTGTTGTTAGAAGATACTGGCCAAGAAACCAAAGCACTAGACGCTTGGAAGGTGTATGCCACGAAGGACTACAGGCTTAAGCCACGCTCAATGACGAGAATAGCAGTATCAGGACTAGATGTCGGAAGAAACATAAGCGTAATTGTGGACGGCAATAGACACTTGCTGCTCGAAAGAAACCTTGCCATACCATCTATGGTATCCTTATACCATAATGGACGAAGTGAAATTTGGATTGCCAACATGCAAGTTAAAGATCAAGTCATTCCTAAAGGAATGTACGTAGGCGAAGCTGAGCTATTGGATGAAGGACATATATGCGAGATTGCGGAAACAACAGAAAGTACTAGTACTCTACAGGACCCGACGAATTCCAATATAGATTATACCAAGATGATATCCCCTGAGTTGAGCAGCGAAAGAAAACGCAAATTAGTCGAGCTTCTACAAGCCTTTCCGGGAATCTTTACAAAAGCTAACAGGTCGACAGCCGCAAAGACAAATGTGAAACACAGGATCAATACGGGTGACCATGCTCCAATCTACCAAAGGGCTTACCGAGTTTCACCGACTGAAAGAAGCATAATTAGAGAAGAGGTTCAGAAAATGCTTGACCAAGGTATTGTCCAGCCATCTGAGAGTCCATGGTCATCTCCTGTGGTACTGATAAGAAAAAAAGATGGTAGCTGGCGTTTTTGCGTGGACTATCGCAAACTGAATAGAATAACGAAGAAGGATGTTTATCCTCTGCCCCGTATTGACGATACTCTAGACTGTTTAAAAGGCGCCAAGTTCTTTTCTTCCATGGATCTCCGATCTGGTTACTGGCAGATAGAAGTGGATGAAGCGGATCGTGAAAAGACTGCCTTTATTACTCCAGAAGGGTTATACGAATTTAAAGTCATGCCGTTTGGACTTTGCAATGCACCTGCAACTTTTGAAAGAATGATGGATAATTTGCTACGCCATCTTAAATGGACTATGTGCCTATGTTACTTGGACGACATAGTAGTTTTCTCAGAAAGTTACGAAGACCACCTTATCCGATTAAGGACAGTTCTGAAATGCATTCAAGAAGCTGGACTCATACTTAACTCCAAGAAGTGCCTTTTTGCTGCTCAAGAAGTAAAAATCCTAGGCCATCTCGTATCCAGTAGCGGTGTCCGTCCAGATCCTGACAAAGTGAAAGCCGTGACCAATTTCCCTACTCCACAGAACTTACATGACGTACGAAGCTTTCTTGGGCTTTGCTCCTACTTCAGAAGGTTCATTAAAGGCTTTTGCTATCTTGCCGAGCCCCTTCAGGTGCTGCTGAAAGGCGATGCGAAATTTCATTGGGGTTCTAAAGAGGTAGAGGCTTTTGACAACCTGAAGAAAGCGCTTACATCTGATCCAGTATTGGGGATATTCGACGAAAGATGTCCTACAGAAATTCATACAGACGCCAGCGGATATGGTATTGGAGCAGTTCTGATTCAAATTCAGAATGAAGTCGAGAAGGTCATAGCCTACGCCTCTAGGACCCTGACAAAGGCCGAAAAAAATTATTCTACTACAGAACGGGAATGCCTTGCTGTCGTATGGGCTATCAATAAATTCCGGCCATACCTGTTTGGAAGACATTTTACGGTTGTAACAGATCACCATTCATTGTGCTGGCTTATGAATCTCAAGGATCCCTCAGGCCGACTGGCAAGGTGGGCTCTTCGACTCCAAGAACATAATTTTTCAGTAAAATACAAATCGGGTAGGAAGCATAACGATGCCGACGCTCTCTCGAGGAATCCAGTAGACGAAGAGACTGAGACGCAAGATCAATTTTTAGCAGTAACTACTAGTATAGACCTCGCTGTCGAGCAGAAGAAAGACCCAGACATAGCAAAAATGATCCTTCCGAAGATCGGATCATCCACCGAAAGGCAATTTGAGTTAATTGATGGAGTCCTATGCAGAAAGAATTTTGATCCAGCTGGAAAGACATGGTTGCCCGTCATTCCCAAACATCTACGTGCAGACATACTTAAACATTTTCACGACGCGCCTACCGCAGGGCATCTGGGCTTTGCGAAAACGTACGACAGGATCCGGAAAAGATTTTATTGGCCGGGAATGTACCGAAATGTTGTTAGATATGTCATGCACTGCCGAGATTGCCAAAGGAAAAAATCAGTTACACAACTACCACCTGGACGCCTGGTTTCTATCCCTCCTGCTGTCGCACCATTTCATCGAATTGGGATAGATCTGCTTGGGAGATTTCCTAAATCTGCCCATGGTAATAAGTGGATCGCAGTATGCACCGATTATTGTACCCGCTATGCAATAACTAAAGCTTTACCAACTGCTGAAGCCGAAGAAGTAGCCAAGTTCCTGCTCGAAGAGATTCTTCTAAAACATGGAGCTCCTCGAGTCATTATTACAGATCGTGGTGCCGTTTTTCAATCCAGACTTGTTTCCGCTCTCGTCGAATTGTGTAATATCGATCATCGCATGACGACGGCCTATCATCCCCAGACAAATGGTTTGACGGAGCGCCTTAACAAAACTCTAGCCGATATGCTGTCCATGTATGTTAACACCGAACAAAAAAACTGGGACGAAATTCTACCATTTGTGACGTTCGCCTATAACACTGCTAAGCAGGAGACAACAGGATTCACACCGTTCTACCTAGTTCATGGACGTGAAGCCGAAACGACTCTGGACACGATGTTTCCATTCTGCCCTGATGATGCAACTAACGATTACATAGCCAAGACTATTTCCAGAGCAGAAGAGTCGAGACAGTTGGCTCGAACGCATACTCTGAGAGCGCAAGATAAAGACCGTCGACGTTATGACTCCAAGCACCGAATGGTGTCTTATAGTCCTGGAGACCTCGTATGGGTTTATACCCCGGTCCGAAAGGTCGGTCTTTCAGAGAAGCTCTTAAGGAGGTATTTCGGTCCCTATCAAGTGTTGCGCCGTCTATCCGACGTTACCTATGAAGTGCAAGATTTCGATCCTTCCTCCCGAAAAAGAAAACCAAAAGACGTTGTCCATGTTTTACGTATGAAGCCGTACCATGATCCGACGAAGCAGACCGAAAGTGAAGATGGACGTAATCCATATGTCGTCCTTCCGGAAGAGAGGTCAAAAGAAATTTACAAGGGACCTGTGACACGCTCCAGATCTAAATAGCAGCGAGACGCTGTCTTTTTGAGATGGGAGCAATGCCGCATAAAGTAACTTAGCCAACTAGCTAAGTGGCCGAATGGTCAAAGCACGCGATCCAGACCCGGAGATTGTGGGTTCGATGCTTGACATGGCAGTTTATCCAAAGTACGGATTTTTAATTTAAAAATATTGTTTATTGTTTCCTTACGTTCTTGATTATTCTAGATCTTTCTTTAATATGTAAATTAGTTATTTCTCGAATGTTCTGTTCGGGTATAAAAGCTGATACCCACTAGTTGTAGGCAACTTCTCGGTCTTGTAAAGTTGCGAGTTGCTGCTTAGCTTCAATAAATTCTTCTGTTACGTTAAACGGTGTGTTCATTCGAATCTTCGTGACAATATGTTCTAATAATATGATTATAATCAAATATCTAGTAAGATAATATTTTTAGGTTTCATGTGCTAATGCCTTTTTATTGCAATATAAAGATTAAAAATATTTTTCAGTTATTTGAAGTCTTTTACATTTTTCATTTTTTTATAATGTAAAAATGTATATATATACCATAATTCAAAAAATTAAAAATTTATACTGCTATTTCTATTTGAGTTTTCATATTTACGATACTGTTATAAATTTATCCACTAAAAAAATATTTTTTTACAAAAATCTTATGGTTGTTATTTATATACTTCTATTTATATATTTGTTTATATATTTCAATATAAAATACGAAAAATTGGTTAAAAAATTAGAAAATTTTCGATCTTTTAAGATGTAACTGAATAACTAAATTTACGATCAAAATGCCAGCTCCCGGTACAATTCCGCTGAGAAATGTACCCACACACAATGCGTTAATAAACATTTTATTAATAAAACAGATTTTTACATTAAGTAGAACTTCTTGGAAAAATTTTGATTAAAATAAAAAAAAACTACAGATTTCTACAAATAATTTTCTTTCTCTTAAACTCCTGATTAGCAAAAAAAAATTACAAAATATTCAATAAAGTGTCCTTGTTTCTAATATTAACTTTAAAAGAATAATGATTCACTTTATAATTTTTAAGGTAATTATTTCTAATAAAATATATTATTCACATATTTTATTGTTTCTCTACTTGTGAGGAATGGTGTAAAATTTTCTTTGTACCAAACTACGAATCTTATTACGCAGTAAACAAAAAGCCTCTAAAGGGGAAAAAAATGAAATTCCAACCATGAAAATCACATAAAAAAAATTCTGTTACATCGGTAGTCATTCGGAAACCTGATCTCAAGACTTAAACTGTGCTCAAAAGCTGTTATGAGTCATCATTCCAGGTACAACCGCTTCAAAAATTTGCCGACAGACACCTTAGGCTATTATTATATAGGGGATCAGCGATAAAACGTATGAAAATAATGCACGCGATATTTAAATAATTTAAAACAAGAAATGATTATATGAGATGGTTAAAGGAATGACGTCATAATGCTAGAAAAAAATGTTATTTTTACCTATTTATTACGTGAATAAATTGATAAATTTAATCGCCTGCCCTTAGCCGAGGAATCCATTCCAGGTACAACCGCTTCAAAAATTTGCCGACAGACACCTTAGGCTATTATTATATAGGGGATCAGCGATAAAACGTATGAAAATAATGCACGCGATATTTAAATAATTTAAAACAAGAAATGATTATATGAGATGGTTAAAGGAATGACGTCATAATGCTAGAAAAAAAATGTTATTTTTACCTATTTATTACGTGAATAAATTGATAAATTTAATCGCCTGCCCTTAGCCGAGGAATCCATTCCAGGTACAACCGCTTCAAAAATTTGCCGACAGACACCTTAGGCTATTATTATATAGGGGATCAGCGATAAAACGTATGAAAATAATGCACGCGATATTTAAATAATTTAAAATAAGAAATGATTATATGAGATGGTTAAAGGAATGACGTCATAATGCTAGAAAAAAAAATGTTATTTTTACCTATTTATTACGTGAATAAATTGATAAATTTAATCGCCTGCCCTTAGCCGAATAATCCATTCCAGGTACAACCGCTTCAAAAATTTGCCGACAGACACCTTAGGCTATTATTATATAGGGGATCAGCGATAAAACGTATGAAAATAATGCACGCGATATTTAAATAATTTAAAACAAGAAATGATTATATGAGATGGTTAAAGGAATGACGTCATAATGCTAGAAAAAAATTTTTATTTTTACCTATTTATTACGTGAATAAATTGATAAATTTAATCGCCTGCCCTTAGCCGAGGAATCCATTCCAGGTACAACCGCTTCAAAAATTTGCCGACAGACACCTTAGGCTATTATTATATAGGGGATGCATAAAAAATCAATAATTATATAACAGAAATGAAAACAATATTAAATTTTTGTACGTTATTTGATATTTACATACTGGATACTTAAACAGAATTATGTATAAAATGAAAATAAACAGCATAAAATAAAAAGAAGGTCATTAATAGGATATATGATCCCCCCTCATCTGTATACAGGGTTTACACCTTGTGACCATGCTTCAATTAGGTGGTCAACTACCGCAGAATTAAGCAATCGCCATTCTTCTTGTAGAGAAGTTTCCAGCTCAATAAGAGTGGCTGGAGGTGAGAAGCGTGAAGATACAGCACGGCCGAGAGCATCCCAAAGATTTTCAATGGGATTAAGGTAGGGGGACCATCTACCTCTGCAGTGAATTACACCCTCTTCAATTCTGATTGGCTACCGGATATTAGCATTTTCATCTTCGTGCTTTGAGTGTGTGTGTATGTATGTATATATACATAAATATATCAGGTCTAAAAAAGGGGTAGTTGGAAATTATGTAAGTTAAATACGATTCAAAAAGGAGAACTCTTTTATAATAATAAAATGAAGAAGACTCACTCTCGCGTAAGCTTTCAGGATAATCCGGTCAGGCGGAAGGATTTCTCAGTTATTTGATGAGCTTTCAAACAGATAAGTTGGATTTGGCTCGTGGACATAGAGCGGTCAACACCTTCACGCATAGCTCCGGGTCGATGAATGAAAATGGCGCATGTTGCTTTCCTTAAGAACGATGAGTTAATAAAACTTATTATCAGGAAGACTATCTTCCAATCGCCTTAACTCTGGAACACGATATGTCATATCTATCTATCTATCTATCTATCTATCTATCTATCTATATATATATATATATATATATATATATATATATATATATGTGTGTGTGTGTGTGTGTGTGTGTGTGTGTGTGTATATATGTATATATGTGTATGTGTGTGTGTATGTGTGTGTATATATATATATATATAATATATGTAGATATATATATTTGTGTATATGTGTATACGTGTATATATGTTTATATGTATATATGTATATATGTAAAAATTTATATCAAAATTTGTGCAGTGCTTGAAATGTAATTACATATTTAGGTATTATACTTCATTCTCTACTTCGTTTTAAACAAACAAATTTCACACATTCAAAAAAGTCAAAAGTGCATAATACATAATACAAAATACATAATGCAAAAAAATTTTTTTTTTCTAAACTGATGTTCATAAGTCATTTCTCTTAAATCTTGTGACATAAATTAATAGTAAATAATTCCTTTTTATCCGAATTTATTTTCTGTCTTGTATCGGGATAAAATAAAATTAATCCCTTTATTCTTAACCTTTTGAAATCGGAAACCGATATCTTTTTAGGATGTTTTGTGATAAGTGCTTATAGGAGGGGTTACAAATGATTCTAATGCGAGACTCTTTAAAATGTATGGTATCTGGATACAACACTAAAATTATCCAACCCTAAAATTATTTTTCAATTATAATGAGAGTAAAATCAAGTAGTATTCCTAAAAAAAATGTTATGTCTT